>VYXB01002372.1:253762-352435 GCA_013397135.1 Pachyramphus minor | reverse complement strand
CTCCTTAGGACGCTCTCTAATAGCTTAATGTCTTTTTTATACTGTGGTGCCCAAAACTGCACACAACATTCTAGGTGAGGCCGCAGCAGTGCAGAGCAGAGCGGGACAATCCCACCCCTGGACCGGCTGTCGATGCTCCCCGCAGAACACGGTGGGCCCTCCTGGCTGCCAGGTCACACTGCCGACAGCTAAGTTTGTTCCCTCTGCATGCAGCAGGCAGCAGGCAGCTGCCCGCACCCTGGGGCTAGCTGGGCAGGTCTACTCCCTCCCTCCCGAGCTCTGCACGCCCTGGGCANTGCCGAGGAGCCGGCCGAAGGTACGGAGGGGCCGCCGCGGGCCTCGGGGCCGGGCAGGACGGCGGGCGCTGCCGGGGCGCGTGGGGACGGGAGCGGCCGCCTGTCCCGCCTGTCCCACATGTCCCACATGTCCCGCTGGGCCCCTGGAGAGGCACCGGGGCAGTGCCGGTGTCCCGGGCGGGAAGAGCTCGCAGGGCCCAGGCAACCTGGCCGTGCTGTGCCTTCCCGGGTGCAACTCGAGGGGTAGAGTCCGCTGACAGTGCCCGGGGCTCGGTTTATTTTCCTCAGCTAAGGGTAACTCAGGTGACAGGGATTGTCCCGGGAGACCCCCTCAGAGAGGCATAGGAAAGGCATGACAGACGCTGTGTCTTTGGTGCAAGCCAAGAACCAGTGAGGAGTGTCCATCGCTCCTGTGCTGCAGCAGTTCTTGCGGGTGTGAACCTGAGGCCTGTGCTTGTGTTCGTGTTTCACGGCTTGAAAGGTAGCAAGCGTTTCTTGAAGAGAGGAGGCGATCAAGCAGTTTTACCACAGCTTCTCAAAGCCAACAAGTCTTTTGCCGTTCATATCCTTGTACTGGCAGATGTGCAGCAAAGTGGATTAAGAAACAATTCCAGATTACAGTTAATCATTCTTGTTTTGCTGCATAACTTTGATCATTAGTCTCACCTGGTTTGCTGCATGTGTGTGTAAATGCTTACATTAGCATCAGCATGCAGTGAGCAGCATGTGGAGGATGGGGCTTTCTTTTAGCAGTAGTGCTGGTGTATGCATCTTTAAAACAACTATGAAACTCTACCACTGACTGTGGAATAGGGGAAGAAAGCAAAGTGCAAAGTGGCTGTCATGTGTTAAAATGTTCACAACCACCATTGGATGTGAACATCTGAATCCATGCCACGCTCAGTCTGTGCAAAGAACAGAACCAGAAGATGTCAGAGCACATCTGCTGTAGTAACTAAGTATGTACAGGCAGTAAATCAGGCAAGAATCACAGTCATTCTGGCCTAATGCAGAGAACTGTGAGAGTGAGAATATCTAGTTTCACGTCCTGATAATGCAGCTTATCCATGGGAGCTGTGCTTTCCGCATCTTGGCCACTTTACCCTTCTCTGCTTCTATGGAAACGAGGATATTTGTCATCTTCATAAAGGATTTCATTGGTTTTCTGATGAAAAATGCTATAAAAACATAAGCTATTGAAACAACTACTTTGGTGACTATTTACTAGCCTCTGTGAGAGCTCAATAGACTTACAAAATAAAAGATTTAAAAAAAATAAACAGAAGTAATAGGAACAAATATAATTTCGTGATATTTCATGATAGTTAAGATTTTCATGAGGCCACTATATCATGTGGGTTTCTCAATATTAAAAACATAGAATAAAGAGCCCTCTGTTGAATCTTCCTGTGATGTGGTCAGTGGATTAGTTTGAGAGTTACAAAGGGAAGTGATTATAATTTCAGATTTGGGACATGGCCCCGTTGCCTGTATACAATGAGGAAAAAAGTTTCCCTGTTTCTGGATGTTCAGTATGTCTTGATTCCGTGTGGATTCTGTATGCTGTTAACAACAGTACAGATTGCCAGGAGTGTGGTGAGATACAACTGATCTGTGGGTTTATTGTAGTGGAGTAGATGAAAGTGTATTACTAAATGAAAATTTTGAGTAGGAGTTTACTGTAAAGGAAGGTGCTGAGTTGTGAAAATAGCAAGTGTTGAAATGTTCTGAAGGTAAAAGTGCTGGTTTTGTGGTAGCAGAGAGAGATTATCTTTTTAGTGCAGCTTGCCAAAGGTCTGCCTCATAGCCTAGCTGACAGTTTCAGACTCCTGTCCAAGTGCCCAGCTTTTGGTGGTGAACAACAAATTAAAGAACAAAGACTCCTTGTATCATCAAGCTTCCCATGGCATCAAGGGAAGTCAGTATTGCTTTCTTCCTACATTTCCTACTCATTATTATTACAAATCTATGCATTTGTGAGAGAAATACACTCATATTTCAGTCTTTTATTAGTTCGTCATTGTTTTCTCTTTTGCACCATCTTGGAGAATCAGGACAAACATTTGTTCAGTTGTTCAATCCAAAGGAAGAGATTAGGTGTACTAAGTTTTACATCTTTCTGTTTATATAAAAGAACCTTGATGCTCATTTCTTCTCACAGATGCTGAAATCAGCACCAGAAAGAAGACGTTCACTGAGGTCCAAACAGAACGACTGGATCAAGCTGAACGGACTGTTTTAATTAAGTGCCCATCAAAACTTAATGAAAAAAAATTATTGCAGTATTTATCCAGTCATGGAAATGTTAGAAGTCACTTCTTCTTTGAAAATCGTGTAAGTAATTAACAATGTGAACTAAAATCTAGACAGATAAAAAGAATTACCAGCATTTGGTTAGGGCCTCATACATGCAAGTTAAGCAAATTATATATAATTGGGCTATTAAATCAGTTTTTATCTCTGCTAATGTTTACAAATTGCTCACCAGCAGATTTTTATTGAGAAGTCAGCTAAGCAACACCTCTAAGGGGTAGCCAGCAACCTGTTTTGCAGTAAATCTTTGAAACCTTCATGTTGCACTGCTCTTTGTTCAAACATTAGAGATAACTATTTTTCTGTGTCATTTTTGAGCATTTGAATTGTGAAGATAAATAGATTTTGGAACTTTATGTTTAGTGTTTACAGCCAACGATAGCACATCATAAATATTTTTAATTTCTTGTAGAAGAGTCTAAAACATGTTAAGATACAGAACCTTGTATTCAGCTTCAGGGCTGGCATATTAAACTGTCTCAGTACTGCCAGGAACATCTGAATAACATCAGTATAATGAGTTCAAGGCTTGTATGCATTTATCTAACCCTGTATTTCCATTCTTAATGTTTTAGGGCATCAACGCTTTAGTAGAGTTTTCAGAAAAGAGCAGTATAGCCTCGTTGCAGGATGCTGTTGGAATCCCAAATGCTGCAGAGCATCATGTTGTCCCATTTAAATCAAGACTTTTTACTTTCACGCTGAAAAACCCAGTGAGTCAACCTGCTGAAGAGACACCACTTCACCTCTCTCCTCAGTGTCACATTCCAGTGACAGACCTTATTCAAAAGCTTTGTCTTGCAGACAATGTAAGTGGAGGTTTCTAGATCTCTCAATTAAAAACGAACCATCTTCATTTCAGATTTGCAAGTGGTCATGTGAAACTTAAAAAGATATTTATTTCTAGTAAAAAAAAAAAGTAACCCATATTAGAATTTCTCCTACATTGAAACAAGTAAATTAAATGAGTCATTTTAATTGTGAACATAATTTTTCTGTTTGAACCCTGTTTGAAATTTAAAAAAAAAATCTTGTAATTGCAGTGATATTAAGTGGATGACAATATAGATTAATAGATAGAAGACCAGTTATTGTGTGTTTACAGTGTTTATTTTCTGAACTAGATAAGCAGTCAGATGTACATTCTACTGAATGAGTATCAGCTTACAGAAGAAAATATCAAGCTCCGATTTCTGGCCTGTTCTTTGGTTCGGGATTTCACACGTGCATATTTTCCGGACAGCACAGTAAAGCCATTTGGTTCTTCAGTCAACACATTTGGCAAATTGGGATGTGATGTGGATATGTTTCTGGACTTCCATGATACCCAAAAGAGTCCTACAAAAATGGTAAGGTTATGCTGTGCATCTTCAGGTTATTGGATTTCTTCAACAGAGCAGCTCATTTGCTGTTTCACGTGCAGGAATCAGTTTATTTATATTCAGATTTTCCATGAGTTCATACTATGGATTGTGAACAAGTTCATTTGGATGTTTGGACTTGAAGACTTTCAAAAGCTGGGTATGACATGAAAGAGATCTTCCTTGATTCAGCAGAGTCAGACCTTCTCATTCTACTATTGGATTTTCTTCTCTGGAGCTGCTGGGTCTCATATCCATACTCTGTTAAAGCTTGGCTTTGATTTTTAAGGTCCTCTGGGTTCTAAAGCATAATAAGTTTGTGCATGTGTGAGCGTGTGCATTTTGAGAGGGTTGTCAGGTTCTTTTCCTTAGCTCAAAGAGTTGACTTTATGCTCCAGGAAAGTTACTGGATTATGTACTGAGGTGCATATATATATATATTTATATATATATATATATATACATACACACAGTAAGAGTGTGTGGAGGTGTGAAGGCTTAGAACCTGGAATAGGGCTGGTGAGTAGTTACAGGTGATATATATATTCATATTTATGTTGTCTGTCCTGAGAAAATTACCATGTTAACAGCACCTGATTTTTGTTGTGGGGGAGCTTGAGGATAAGCTGGAATATGTGAACTGTAGATGTTTTGAGGCCCAGGACCAAACAGGAACTGAGACCGATCAATAATCAGATACTTTCAGTTGTCAGACTTTCTGTAAGATACCTCCTGATTACTTGAATGCATCATTGATAATACAACAGTAAGCATCAAGACAAGCAGGGATTAAGCAAGTGCAGAGGCTTGAAGTTGAAATACAGTCACTTGAATTTGTTGACCAAAGTACAGAATTTGCACCACTACCTCGAGGGGGTTACAAGACCAACCGTAAGCAATATACAGTCAACAGTCCTGCCTTTTTCAGTGCGTATACTAAATTTCATCTGACTCATGTCCTTACCCATACTGTGATTTGGAATATGCACTATGTACCCAGGTTCACATGTTTAGTTTAGTTCCTTGGTAATTTGGGCAGTTTCAAATTGTAATGGTTATTTAATGTATGTTGTGTCTCAGGCCTTGTGCATGTAGGCATAAAGAATGGAAAAGGACTAGACCAGGAATTTTTTAAAAAATCTTACCTCTTGCTGTTTTTTGGCTGTGGAGGATGTAAGTATCCTTTCAGATTAGAGAATGAAATAGGAAAGAGAGATACGAGAATCAGGATAAGAAGAGTGAATTGGATCAGAAATGTCCAGTGGAGAAGTTGGGATTCTTCTTGGATTCTAAATGGGTGTTTAAGTAGGTGATTCTGATGTTTTGAAAACTTTTTATTTCTGTGGTGACAGATAATTTGGAAAAACTAGCTGAAAAGACAATGGGCTTAAGCTTTTGAAGATTAAAAATTCACTCAGCTTTTCTATACAATTTGTATATTGCATGTTACTTTTAAAGAAATAACCCTTCAAATGTGTATGGTTTTTAGTATTACTGCAGTGATAAAACATAATGAAAGCTAGTATGTCAGCTGACGAGTAGGATCATCAACCCATTACATTTAAACAGTAAAGTTGCCTCTTAAATGTTAGGGATATCTCTCAAGTGTAAAATGTTGATTTTCAAAGCATGTTTGGTAAATAGGTGTTTTCTTTAATATTTATGCTTTGTAGAGATGGAAGTTCTATTGTGAAATTTAGAGTTATTTGATGATGAATGGGCTTAGTAGCAACTGTGATTATTTGTGGATGATTGAGAGACTTACTACCAAGCGGAGACAAAGGGGAGGTAGCTTTAGTTACAACGTTATATAGCAACAGTGGAAAAGGTATCTTCTGATTTCTTAATTTTTGCAGCCTTTTTGGGGATGCCAACAATAGAGGAGGATCAGGAGTTTCAGGACCTATTTACATGAAATAACTTTGCTTGAGTCTTAAAGCAAACTGATTAGTAATTGTAAATCAAAAGAGTGGCAGAAGTGGAAACATTCTTTACCAAGGAGGGATTATCAATATAGTGTTTGATCATAGATATGGCTTTTTTAATGTGGGCAGTTCAGAAGATTGGTGAATGACTTAAAACAGGGCTCTGTGATATTTTTACAGTAGCAGTTTTTGTTAAAAGAGTTACATTTACTGCTTAGGTCACTACATCAATTTACCCCAAAGTAATAGTTTACCTATATTTGTTTTGGGCAACATGGCAAGAATAGAGGAAGAACCAGAGGGTTAGGGTAGTGTATCAGTACTTCATCCACCCCTTAGTTAGCACCAAAGCTATACATGAAGGTTGTATCAATTATTAAGAATATCTACTTTATCATTACAAAAAAGTCTTTGTGCAGCTTTTGAAATATATTGAGCTGCTGCCTGGAAAGGCCCACTGTGGTTTTTGTCACAAACATAAATATCCAAACACCAGCCCACCTACACGTCAGCCGAGTCACCACCGTTTTCTTTCCAGTTACCTACCTCAATGCTGAATAGTTACAGGCTCCTTTCACTTTGAGCCAGCCCTACTATAGCATGCAGCTGCACAGCCAGAGAGGATTAGGGACCTCTGTCCTGGCATGTTCCAGCACACGTGCTGACTGGAGAGCTGTTGGCAGGAGGAGAGCAGGAACGGTCACCTTGGTGATTGCCAGAGCCACTCAGAAATTCAGCACTTAAAGTGAGTTTGTGGGAAAGGTTGCAAGGTCCATAACTTCAGAATTGTTTCACCCATCTGTGAATGCATGTTTTCTTTGCACCAATCTGGTGACAAGAAAAGTAACCTCTGTGTCTCAACTGATGAGTTAGGTCACTCTAATGCTGTTTGCGTAGTATGCGTTCACCCATAATGTGTCCCAAGGGGGAGGATAAGTCAGTGTCAAGTATTGGATTAGCAAGCAAAATTATCTGAGGCTTAAAAATACAGACTGTGAAGAGAACAGATATTTCATAAGTATGAAGGTATTTTATTGAGGTAAAAACTACAAATATGGCAAATCAAACTACAAACACCTACAGGACAATTAATTTTTGATGTTAGAATATATCTTCACAATATTTTTGTCAGAAAAAACTAAATGATGTGAAGCAATTATTTTAAGTCTTACAGAGGCTTATCTTAGTTTTGAAGGATTAAGTGATTTGCATGCAAGATTTTTTACCTTTTTAGTGAAAAAGACATTTTCCTTTGCATTGCTGGTTGATTCACTAACAACTCATTGTTCTCTGAGGATTTGAAATGGAATTACTGGTGGCTTGAAATTAACAGTAGTTTGGTTATGTTTTAGCCCTCTTTAATTGTGTGGTCCTCTTTTGCAGTCGGAGTTCTCTTGGGAATTCCAGAATTACTTGTTTTAGCTAATAGTGAGACATAGTAGTATTTTACCTTCATTTGAACAAGTAACTTTACAGTAAGTTGACCACTATTAGCCTGGAAGAATTTAATCACCAAAAAAGAATATAAAAGAGATAGCAATATATTTTTACCTGTTTTAAGTTCTGTGGAATGCTTTGAATAAGTCTTGTCTTTCAGTCTCTAGTTGTACAAGCTCCTTTGTAAATTGTGGTCTTTCAGAAGTATTTTTAAATGTCTCTTTTGTTCTAGAGCTAACAGATTGCTTTTAAAATTCTGTGTTAGAAAAAAGGTCCCTTTGAAATGGAGTTTCAGATGAAAAGATTACCATCTGAAAGATTAGCGACTCAGAGGATTCTTTCTGTGATTGGTGATTGCCTTGATAATTTTGGGCCTGGATGTGTGAGTGTACAGAAGATACTCAATGCTCGCTGCCCTCTGGTGAAATTTTCCCATCAACCAACAGGATTCCAGTGTGATCTATCAGTGAGCAACAGGTGAGACCTGGTTTTAAAAAGTTTAGAAAGAATTCCAAAGTACTTAAAATATTCTGAAAACCTGCAACGACAACTGTTTGAGTCTGCTCCCTTCTGTGTTCTTAACAAATGTGCATGTTGGCTCTGAAAGTAAAAAGGGTATTTTTTTTAACTCCTCAGGTTTTGCTTAAGTTTTCTTTCTCCAGCATAGTAAGTAGGCCCTTCCCATCTTTTTAAGGGCCTGCGTACACCTGTTTTCTGGGAAGATCCCCGAAGGGAGTCTGTGGTCTTCCTGCGGTGCCGCCAGGGGGCGCGGGCTGCCTGGGAATGCCCCTCACGGCTCCTCTCCCTCCGCGCTCGGTCGGTGACAGCAGAGCGCGGGAACTCTCCTGAGTTACCCAACGTTCTGTTTCAGAATGTGCAAGATTGAACAAGTGTCTTGCAGTAAAATAACTTTTCTATATGCAGTGACAATTGGGATGCAGTTCTGTGCAAGCTTCCTTGTAATTCACTGCTGGATGGTTTGGCTGGGTGGGACTGCACGTCTTGTCTTCTTGTCATTCGGAGTAATAACAAACCTCTGTGGACACCATAAGGCACCTCACAGTTGAAATTTCACAAGTCCAGATGTTGCAAAATTTTGACCTAGTAAACATTTGCAAAAGGCCATGCTGAATTTTTAGAAGAATTCAGTGCAAGTTTTGGAGTAAAATCTCCTATATGAACTATAGTTCAACGAGCACTTCAGGCTAAAACAACCAAAAAAAGTTTTACACTCACACTGTGCTTCCATTTTTTTTCTACTTTTTCTTGCCCTCTGGTTTGTGCACTACATGAATGTTTGTATAACAGTGTGATGAAGCAGATCAAAACCTGACCAGTCTGAAAACCCTTTATTCTTCCAGGTTACTGCTTGGTTCTGCTGAAAAAAACAAGTAATCATTTGAAAATTACAAAGCTGACTTGGTTTGCAGATTCATTGTGTCTCCGCACTTAATGTATTTTTCAGTGCAGCGTTTTATTACTACTTTAGATGAAAATTGTAAAAGAAGTATTTAATTGTATATTAGGATAGAGATATTATCTAATGTACCTTGCAGGCAATTGTGGCTAAATTATGTTTTTTCAACTTGATTCTTCATAGTTTGACTCCTGAGTACTTGATGGTGGGTTTTTGTTTTTTGTTTTTTTTCTCCCACTGTGATGTGGAACAAGGAAACAGGAAACAGTGCAAACAGAGTATTATTATTTACCCGAAACCATATTTTTCTTACTGTGGAAAAGTACGTGTACTTCATCCTGCACAATTTCAAGCATTCCAGCCCAAACCATTCTACAAATCTATGATTCTTTTTCTATTTTCTAAAATGCATAAATGTTACTTTTTTTTTTTTTATGGATGCCTTCTTATAAAGGACAATGAACATTGCATCTGATACTTCTCAATTCTCTCATCATTTACATGTCTGTTATTTTTCATTTCCTCTCCAGCATTGCTATCAGAAGTTCAGAACTCCTGTATATCTATGGCTGTCTGGATTCCCGTGTACGAGCGCTGGTGTTCACTATACGGTGTTGGGCCCGTGTTCATGGACTCACAAACAGTGCTCCTGGTACCTGGATTACCAACTTCTCTCTGACCATGATGGTCATGTTTTTTCTGCAAAAGAGATCACCGCCTATCATTCCAACACTAGACCAGCTTAAAGAACTGGCAGGTAAGGACAGCAGTGTTTATTGCAGTTTATTGTTTATTTTTGTATTTGTTTTCTCTAAAGTGATAAGTAAACCCAAGCCATCTCTCTATGCTTTCAAAGACTAATGGATACTATATGTGCCTTAAGTTTGAGGGAATGCACAAGTTTTACTTGAATTTTTTGTGAAAATAATGCATTCTTAAATGCAAAATAATCCATTTTCCATACAGTAGTAAATTCTATTTAGAAGGGTTAGATTGCACTGTGCCTTAGATAATTAAAAGTAATTTATTTGTTCAGCGCTTCTAAGCTGATTTTTTTGGTTTTGGTTTTTTTTTTTTTTTTTAGAAGGCTTGTAGGGTCTCAAATGTCTCTGAAGTTAAGGATTTTGTGCAGATTGATATGATGTGTATTGTTTTATAGATAACAAATGTTTAAAAGAAAGGCTGTATCTTCTCACAATTTGTAATATCCTTGAGATTATTCAGGCCATCTGCAAATAATTCTTGTATCTTTGCAAACAAGCTGTTCTGGCTGTTTCATACACAGCTTTCAGGGTTGATTATCTTCAGAGAATCTTATGAAAGCACAGAGAATGACACCCCAAGTTCCTAATTCTTCACTCATGCCTTCTGCTTACTGACGTGCTTCCTTGGAAGCTTTGAATGCTTTCAGTGGAGAATAAGGTCTGTGTTCAGTTGCTTTAAAATAATTTTAAACATTTGCAACAGAATTCTGTAGAATTTTCTATACATATGTCTTGGGTCTGGCTGAGCTGGAGTTCATAAAACCTCTTCTGAGATTTTACAAGAATATTCCTAATTCTCTGAAGTTTTTCAGAAAAAGACAGTGGATGCTCTGGGTCTCATTTTTTTGCAACTCTCATATAGGTATTAACCTCAGAGAGTTGTGCTGTTTAGTGTATAATATAGCCCTGTATGCAGAGATACCAGGTTTGTTACTTAAAAGAAGTAATTTCAGAGATACAAAGATTCAGGTACCTTATTCCTGTAGGCTTTTGAAAATATGCCATTTGCTCATGATTCTTTTCCTTTGCCTGTCTGAAGACTTTTTTCTTTTAAATTTTTTACCACTTTAAGTTGAATCTTTAACCTAAAAGTTCACTTGTGAACTCGTAATTTTTGTAATATGGTAGCATTCATTGATTTCTGTCGTATCTGTTACCTGAATTTCATGAAATACAATGGCAGTTTATTATTTCAAAATATGCGCATAATTTTTTTTCAGATGCAAAAGACAAACATATAATTGGAGGATATGATTGCTCATTTGTTAGTGATTTAAGGAAGATTAAACCTACAAAAAATACAGAAACACTTGGTAGGTAAATCTCCATCAAATTTTTTTTTTTTAATGAGCATATTGAAAATAAACTTTTCCTTAATGTTATTCGTGGCCTTTGTTTTTCTTTCCCTTAGATGTATTGTTGGGTGAGTTTTTTGAATATTTTGGAAACTTTGATTTCAGAAGGAATTCCATAAATCTTCGAAAGGTAAACGAATTTTAATTGCTTATTATTAGTAATTGAATCTCTCTGTCTGCCACTTGATAAACTACATAGGCTAAGCAACAATTTCTATAATTTTTAATTGTAGATAAAAAGTACATTTATCCAGAAATGGAGTTCATTCTGTGAAGGGAAGAGTATTTTCTCTCAGAGTCTAATAACTTCCAGTACCATTAAGAACATTTACAGTGTCATTACCTGGATATGTTGGAAAGCACAAGCTCACGTTAAGCCTGTATGACTTTAATTGAAAGCCATGTAATGAAAGTCAAAGCTATTTTGGTTCTGTGAGAGAAAAACTTTTAAAATGTTATGATGTATGTCATAACAAAAGTCTGTGACAAACCCTGTACACCAAGAGGCTTTGCATTTAAAACTGGGAGTCCAGACCCAGTGAGAGTCTGCATTAAAACTTACAGCTGAGTTCTGGGTTTGCTTTTGGCACTTGAGTTTTCCACTGCAGTTTGTATCAGCCTACAGTAACTGTATGTACAACTCAGTAAGCTGGGCATAACATGATTATTCTGTGCTATCACTTCAGTTTGCTTTATATGTTTAAGTCATTCTATTTATTGATCCGTGTGTATGTGCATGCAATATAATAGAGATACATGAAAATATAACTACCCTAACTTGCACCTGTTCCTGCTGGGCTGCTGACAGGGTAGGGGTTCCAGTGCCACGTTGCTGTGTGGACATCTGTTTGTGTCCCGTTTTGTGTTTGGGTACTGTGGATCACTGGCACAAGAGCTCTTTTTGCAGTTGCAAGTTGGTCTTAGAAACTGATTCATTAAGGTGGAGAACTTCTTTTTGCCACTGAGCCTTAAAAAGACAAGCAAACCCACAAGTTTGGAGCCTACTAGTCGGGGGAAATGTCTGTGCTGCTGATGTTTTTCTGTTTAATTAGTCTGTCCTCTTGGTCCTGGGGCAAGAGTATGTAACATGTACATAGACACTTCCTGGACCAGCAGTAGCTGGTGAGTTCCTGCTAGAGTTTGTGATAGAAGGCTTGAAGAGGTTCTGGAATACAGAACAGGTCAGCTAAGTAGCACTGATAAGGACTGAGATGGAAGTGCATTTAAATAGCAAACATAACAGTTGTTAACTACATGTATTGTACAATACCAAGTGCCCAAAAGTGAACCATGACCTCAATAGCTCTGTGCTTAAAAGACAGACCATACTGGGAGGGATTTCAGCCAAGGCAGTAATCTGGTTTAGTTACAGTAGTTCTGTGAGCTGTCTGAGCACTGTGGGATCAATGGTTTGAACAGTTCAGGTGCTTGCAATAGTTTATCAAACTGGCCTACGCAGGTTCATATGACACACTCATGCTGCCCATACACAGAGATAGGAGAAAGGGATTGCAATGGGAGAGGTCTGAGGTTTGTTGAAAAGTGAATGGGAGAATGGCCAAAAAGACAGGTTGAGCTGTAGTTGTGTGTTCTTTGCCTTGAAGGTAATCTAAGCTGAATGTGGCAAGGAAAACCACCACTAAGAGGATTCAGAGAACAGGAATCATACAGTCAGGTTGACAGGCAAATTAACTTGATTAATAACGACTGGGTGTTTTGCAAAAAGTTCTCTAGTAAGTCAAAACATTTTTACTCTTAATGCTCCTGTAATAAGTGATTTGTTATTTGCTCAGCCTATAGTACATATATGCAACTTTTGCTTTTTCTTTACACTGTCTGCAGGGAAAGGAAGTAAATAAACCTGAGTCCTCTCCTCTTTATATCTGGAATCCCTTTGAACAAGACCTTAATATCAGCAAGAATGTTAATCAGCCACAGCTGGAGAAATTCATAGCTATGGCCAGAGAAAGTGCCTGGATTTTACAGAAGGAAGATAAAACTCAGAAAATAATCAATAAAGAACCTTGGGGACTGGCAGCACTGCTGATACCATTTGGAAAAAGTAATTCCAGCAAGATGAAGAATAGGATGAAAGGAATAGGAAGTGAAACAATCAGAAGCCTCTTGGACTCTTTAAAGTTAAATAATGCAAACAACCAACAAAAAGCAGTGGGAAAATGACTTTAAGCACAGAAACACAGTAGTTCATATTCTGTTTTAGGAACTGTATGTGACACGCAGTCTGAAGAATATAACTTTTAATATTTCTGTTATGGGGAATAGAGAGTCAAATGATCTCTGTTTTCCATTGTGATTCTTTTTGTACAGGTGTCCTTTCTGTACATTTTTCTCCTCCTTGCTCTTCACTTTTCCATCTCTTTATGAATGAAGAATATTCAAATGCAGGTTTACAGGTACATTTTGGAAATAACCTTCGGTTGAGGACTCTTTTAAAAAAAAAGTCTGACAGGAGCAGCATGGGAAAGAGCCTTTGGGAATTCTATTGGCTAACATACAAATGATATGCTAAGTAAAAGCTCAAGAAACAGCTACCTGTCAGTGAAACCACAGTTTGAAAGAAGATGAATGTGTTGGAACCATTGCTTCCAATCCAGTCATGCACTGGAAGCCAGTAAAACCGAAGCGCATGCATCTGTTTTTGCAATTGTTTTCCATTCATGTAGATAGTGCCAAGACAAAATAAAGAGAATGGAATTAGATAGTAGGGTTTGCAGCTTCCTAAAGCATTGCTCTCCAAGGATAGTGCAACTGTTTTGTATTGGAAAAGTGAGTTTACTCTTGTGTTTACCAGCTGATTTCAAATTCTTTAGTCAGCTCTCCTTTGTTTTCTGTACCCATAGGACTGGTCCCCACCCACACTTGTATAATGTTTCTCATTTTGCCTTAAGCTTCATTTTAAACCTGTATTTCAGGTTCAGGCAGGGGCTCTTGTATGCTGTTCTTGCTTCATCACTCTCCTCAAAGTTGCTGCCTACTAGGTGACACCAAAGCCTTCCTGCAGAGGGATCTGTCCCATGTAGAGATTCGTAGAGAAGCATGTGTCATGCTGGAATGGTGACTGTCTCCCTCCCAGATCAGTTGGTTCAGCAGAGTCAATGCTTTTCATTGACTTAAAACATCGAGTGGTCTGCCTCTGTCCATTTGACACAAAAAGGAGTGTTTTCAGAGGAAAGGGGAAAGGGGAGGGAAGGAAGGAAAGAAATCAAGAAGGGAAATGGAAAGCAGGCAAACATCAGACTTTAGAAGTACATTTGTGAGTATTTCACTTGTCCAGTTTGAGAGCCTCTCATGCATTAAAACTAAATGGCAACGGTGACAACTCCACAGATCGTTGTCTTCATTCTTAACAGAAATTCTGTAAATGAAATCAGATTAGCATACAACTGCAACATCAATCTTTAGGATGACTGCTTCAATTTCAGTATTTTCAGATTCTTTCATGTTGCAGTGGTATATGATTTTGTGTAGACAATTTCCTTCTAATTGTGTAGTCTGAATTATTTTCCCTCATGTATTATTCGTTGGAAATACTGTAGGCAGTAATGCATACTTCCACAGTACTAGTAAAAACCAGACAAGGAAAAGTGCTTTCCAGCAGCTGACAGACAAAAGGGTTAGACCTTCTGATCAATTCCATATTAGTTTATTTAGGGTTTAACATAGTACTCAAAATATATCTTGTTTCTGATTAATAAATGTTTTCTCAAATAATGACTCACGTAGTCGTTATCGCAATTGCTGAAATTGATTTTCATATTCTTCAAGATTGAGCCTTGAATTTGAAACTTAGTTTTCTACCTAAATCCTGATACTAGAACTTTTGGAGGCTGATACAAAGCTTATTGTAACTTTTTATTGACGCTAACCCAAAGCCTTTGATGACAAGCTTGGCACAATGCTTTAAGGCTCCTGTTGCTGCCTTAATCTTTGCAGGACCTAGAGGTACATTTTCTGCTGTTTACCCAGCAACAGACTTTGAAGCTTTTTGAAGATTAGGGCAGTACTAGAGTAGTTGTGAGTTTTCTTTTTTCTAGATAAACCAAGTGAGTAAGGGTGCAATAAGAAAATGGGCTACCAGGGAGAGAAGCATGCAGCAGAACTGTGGTAGTGACTACCCACATATATTATATTCACAGTGATCCACTGACATAGGTAGGAAAGATTTTGTATGAATTTTGACACGTAGATACAGGACACTTGTAGACAAATAACAATTTGTTTTTAAAATATGGAACAGTCTTATATTCTGGTTATATGGTTGAGCCATGCTGAAGCACAAGCTTCATTTGTAACTGGTCATAGATGTTCAAGCTGCTTAGTATTCCATAAAAGGCAGGGCAGGACACCATTACTGTACATGCAGTGCCTTTCAGCATCACTTTTCTGTTTAGACTGCCTATCCGTTTTGGGAATTGTTCTGAACCCTTGTCAGGGCTGCAGGCCAATTTCTGAAAAGAGGAGAAAGAAGCCAAAAGCGGTGTTGTAGCAATGGAATTCATGGGTGATTTTTTCAGATGTCTGCAAGTGAAGGGGGCTGAAGACCAGTGAGCTCCTGACTGAAACCTAGAGGCTTTAAGGATCAGGTCTCATTGATGATGTCAGTAAGCCCAGGGGGCAGCTTTCAGAGAGGAGGCTGGAGCTGGAGGGCCAACCATGAGCTTCCCTAGAGCATGAGCTGTGTCTGGCAGAAGAGCCGAGTGATACTGGAGGAACTGAAGCCACCTGTGGGAAGAGAACCAGACAAGAGAAGCAAGATTTGAGGGAGTGTAATTATCAAATCAAGAGGGATGGTGTGACTGTAGTTTCGTAAGGGCAGCAGTCTTGAAGATAGAAAAAATCAATGTGGCTCTGTCAGTGAAAACAAAGGTTGGATATTTGTCAAGAAAGAACTATGATTATGGTCTGCATTTGAGAGCTTGTTCATATGGTCCATGTAAACAATGTCACTATGAGAGTGAGGCAGTAAGTTTTAGTTAAGTCTCAAACTTGATGCTGATATGCTGTATTGTATGGTGGGGCTGTTAGGGAGGTCACATGTAAGGAACATGAGTGAATTAAACACATTTTTGCCCCTCTGCCCCTTTCCTTTGCTGGGAATACTTTTTAGTGCAGTCTCACATTTCCTGGCTCTTAAATGGTTAGGGAAACTGAAAACATTCAGAAGTTCCATGCCCTGAGAAAATACACTTCAAGACATTAACTTCAAGTTAACATTTATTGCCAGAGATTTTTATTTTGATTTCCCTAGACACTGAAGCTCACAAGTGTTGCAGTCAGAGATTCTACTGCAACTGCCACTGCTCCATCATTCCTCTGTAACTTCCTGGGAATCTGAAGCCTTGGCCTACAGTTGACTGCTGGGTGAGCATCTCTGTGTCATGCTTGTGGTGAAGACAGCCGCCCAAACAGACTTCTTGGCTGTTAACAGATGCTCTGTTCCTCTCCCTCAGTTTCAAAGTACAGTTCCTGTCTGGGTTTCTTTAGACTTTGAATCACAGGGTAATTCAGGCTGGGAGAGAACTCTGGACCTAGTCCAGCTGCCTTTTTAAGCAATATCAGCTCTGAGATTAGACCAGGACTTTTATCTATTCGGGCCTTGAAAACCTCCAAGGATGGAGACTGCACAGCCTTTCCAGACAACCTGTTCCAGAGCTTGACTGTCCCTGTCACCCTGTTGGACTGGGCTGTACCAGACTACCATATCCTTGTCACTCTTCCTGGCTTCTTTTCTGATCCTGACAAATGCTCTCAATCAGACTGCCATCTATTACAAATATTCAAGCTGCTCCTTTGTGTAGGAAGCCCCCTGAGTCTTCCCTTCTTTCCCTGTTTTTCCAGAGGAACTTGTATCCATCCATCACAGTGCTCCCATCATACCGTAGCTGTTACTCCAACAGTGTAACTGTTGTAACAGCACAAGGAGCTCTTGTTCCTCTTGCTTGTTTCCAGGCTGCCACACATTTGATGTATCTGTACATTTGAGGTGGGTACCTGTTAATAATTTATTATTATTATTATTATTGAGGTCCCTTTTGTTCCTGCCACCCTGTATCCTCTTCTCAATCCATGTCCACAAGCTGGTGTAACTGGAAGTTATCATTGTCCTCACTTATTGTTCTGACTGAATGCCTTGATATGGCCACTGCGCAAATCCAGCTTACAAAGTTCTCATGACATTCAAATCCTGACTAAAAATTAATTTCTAAAAGGCTCTGCAGGAAAATAAGAGTCTGTGAGAACCAGACTGGCATATTGTACTGGCAGAAAAGCCCCAGAAATACATTTGAGCTTGCTGTAGGGGAGCATGATGGAAACACCCAAGGTGGCCTCAGCTGTGCTGGTGCTGCTGCAGAAAAGCACATAATACCATGCAGAGATACTGGTGGAGGTGTGGAATCACCTTAGGGCACAGTGCTGCATCTACAGGACCTTCTTGCTTCCACAGCTGCACTAGTGTGGTACAGGATGCTGCTGCCTGGCAGAGCTTGTCCACTTGGATTTGGCACATTTCTGGTGCTGTGTCCCCTCTGTGTCTAGAGCAGTCGGGCTCTCAGCTGCAGCCTCA
The DNA here is from genome assembly GCA_013397135.1 of Pachyramphus minor. NCBI lineage: Eukaryota > Metazoa > Chordata > Aves > Passeriformes > Tyrannidae > Pachyramphus > Pachyramphus minor. The sequence continues at coordinate 334,981 of VYXB01002372.1, read as the reverse complement.
CTGCTCTGTGCTCATGCTGGGTCTGTGGTCATTGAGGAATTATGTTCTTAGAACAGCATGGTCTTGCAGATTTGTTTTTAAGTTTCTTTTATGCTCTCTTTTATGCTCCTAGTACTGGCTATGTTTTTTCTTAAAATTTTGTACCTTTGGGAAAAGGAAAGGTAGACAAAGAACCTTTATTGGAATGATTTTGCCAACAAACTAGTTAAAGGTCCATGCCAGGTTCAGCTGAAGCAAGCTTAGGATTTCCAGCCTGGGCTGCTTTGAAGATATGATGAATCAACAATTAGGAAGTTTTTAAAAGTGAAATCATGCTGTTCATTGGAAAGCTCCCTCTTCTGAATGCTTTGCCTTGCTTATCACAAAATTACCACCAAGGTTTTCTTCTGGTACAAAATTCTTCTGAATGTCAAGGGTAATTTGGGGTCAGTTTGTTTAAAACAAGGGTTAGGATTTATACAAGGCTAACCTGTGCCTGGAGATAAAATCTCCTTCTCCATAAATCCTCTTAGTTGAAAGTCTTGATCCACTGCTTTTGCAGACCTGTTTCTCATACTTTCTTTAAGCAGAGGATTGGTTTGCTTTCTTTTGCAGGACCTCCCTGCTTCTTTTCCCTCTCTCTGTTGTCTTTTCATCATATCTGATCTGATCTGATCTGTAAAGAGTAGTATTTCAGTTGGCCCCTGGTATTTGTGGAGCAATAGTGAATACAGCTGCATTCAAGAAACAGGTAGTTTTTGAAATGTGGCTCTCAGATTGCAATGTAATTTATTTTTTTTACTGCTTCACTTCTTGTGTAGATTGAGTCTCCATACTGCATTTCCCATGGCTCATGGAGGGATCAATTAGCTGGACTAGATGGGCCTCATCTATATTGACCATATATTTTTGGGAAGTCTTTTCATTTAAGAAACTTGTTTAATACAGTCTGTAGTATTAGAAAGCAGAAGTTCCCTGCAAATTTTGTGAGAGGTGCTTTATCCTTCAAGATTATTTCTGTTTTCCCTTGTTGTTATGGCGAAAACCAGGTTCAATTTGTTTCACAGAATGACTTCAGAGATAGGTTTTTGTTCGCATGCTGAGCAATCTTGTGCATACAGATTTGTAGTCAATGTAAACAGTGCAGCCCTGTACAAGAATTTTTGCATGGAACAATTCCCAGAATATGTCTTCTAGGTATTATCTTCCCAGCCCAACAGGGGAGGTAAAAGCCCCACAAATTACTAAGGCATAGCCTCTCATTTGTGGTGCTTACTGCATGGGATGGAACAATTCCTGTAATTCTGTATTGCTTTTCTCGTGTTGGACAGAGGAAAAACTGTTTTCCTGCAGAGAAAAGGTACATATGTTAGAAGTTGGATTTTTGGAGTGAAAAGCAGTGGTATTTAAATTCTTTCTGAATATTTCCATCTTAAGTTTGTTTTTTTAAGTCCTTCTCTAGGAGCTATCAGTAGAGATTTTCAGGATGAGAGAAGGAACTGGGAGCATATACAAAGGCTTCGTATTTCAGGTAATCAGATAAATAGTACTTAGATTATAAAAAATAGTTATATAGGCGAAAATAATGCATATTACAATCTGGCAATAAACAAGGAACACTGCCTTGTCTCTTTGAACCAGTTTTCCTACCTTGAATTTCTGTAGTCGTCCAGTGGTGCACTACTTTTATAAAAGGGGGAGATTTGGGAGAGCATTCTGAATGGAAACTACAATATCCAATACATGGGAGGGTGAGTATTTAGCCACTTCAGTGAATAAAAAGAAGTGTTACTGACTCCATCATGAAATGAAATTCAGAGATTTTGTGACTTCAAAAATACAATATATAGAATTGTTCTGTGGATCCTTAGGTGATTCATAATTCTTCCTTTTGAAAATTATCTTTGGACACCAGTCAAAAGAGGGTTTGCTGTAATTACTGGTTCTCTGAGCTTTAAAAGTAAGGTCTCATTTGAAATGACCATGAGCTGTTTTGTTGAGATACTAAACATCTTAGTGATTACAGTTCTGCTCTAAAACCCATGTTTAAGAGGGTTTGCATTGCAGTTGACTTGGAAATCTGGAATATTATAATTTTCAGTTATCCTAAAAATGCAAACGCTTACATTTAGCAACAGACTTTCACACTTCTACCGCTTAGGCTGTTATGATTTTAGTTTCCCTTTTTACTGCAGACAATATACTGTAGACAATCCTTGAAATGTTTTGCAGTAATTAATTTTATATTTCTTCTATGGGATAAATAATAAAGATGTCCTCTGTATTTGTTCAGTAAGTTGCTGTTCCATTGTGCTGTTGAAGTCCTTGATGAGGTAAAGAATAAGATACCTGGTGCTCTCCTTCCTCAGATGTGGGCACACTGAAATGAGGATGCATTTCATAGAGAAGTGGTTTTGAACTGTTGATCTCTGAATGCCCCAGTGTCCAGGGAGCTATGTCTACAGAGCTCACCAAAGAAACAAGGACACAAAACCCTGAGAAAGCCAACCTCATTGTCAGCCAGCTTCAACTCACCCAATAGACATTTGTAACTTTGGGGATTTTCCAAGCAAAACAAAGGTCAAACTAAATGCTGTTGAGTCATGGTTGGAGATGGAGCAGTTCTTGTGTTCCATCATCACTTTATGATTAATAATTTTTTTAAGTAAACGGTGGTCCGTGAATAGTACATCTCTGTCACTTACAAAACATGGTTTCTAGTGAAGAGAGCAGAAATAACATTTTGGATGTCTGACAAATTCTGAGAGATATCTCTTAATGGGGAGAGAAGAAATTTTTTTCTTGCTAGATATCTAAAGTTCCTGAACCCTGCCCTGGCAAAAAAATGTGGCTTTTATTCTTATAAATTATAAAGGGGGAATACGGGTGTCTCCATTTGTCTTGATTTAATTTTATCCCACATGTATAGGGTTACAAGTGTGTGGCAGTTAGGCATAAGTGATAGGATTTTATGCTCCAAATGCTGGTAAGAGAGAAGCTTCAGATCACATAGGTTAATGCAGGCTTGATTCAAAGACACCTAGTCCAAATCTCCTACACTTTTTCAGGCCCCACCCACCATTGCCGCAGAAGACTATAAATATTAACCACTGCCAGCTGCTCACTCCTGGTAGGGGTGACTTCCCCTGGAGTTAATCTTTCTAAGTCAGTGGGGACCTTTAATTGCCAAGCCAACCTAGGGATTTCTGCACCTGAGAAGGCAAAGAACAGTTCGTCATCTCCATGCCCCATTCCTAGCAAGTTTTTTTTCCTCCTGACTCCAGTAACTGCTGGACATACCCCTAAAATTCTTCTCAAATGCAGAAAAAGAGAACAATGATGCTATGGCTATTTCTATTCCTCAGGTTTTTGCAATTTATGTATGTGTGGGGGAGCGTGTGTGCACATTTTTATCTAGCATCTTTATTCTGTTTTTCAAAAAAGATTGATGAAATTTTTTTGTTGCAGTTGTCCCTGGAGCTTAATAAGCTAGAGCTTTCAGAGCTGTGCTTCACTGGTTCCCATGTTTGTCCTGGCAAGGAACAAAATTCAAAGCTGAGCCTTTTTCTGCTGGATGTTTTTCTTTTCTTCAATAAACACAAAATATGCAGTTGGTGTCATGAGAGCAGTAGGTGCAGGATTCAACTGACACTTCCCAGCAGAAAAGTCTTGCCAGGCCTTTGAGAACACATGATAATGATACATTTTGGTAAATACACAGCAGGAACACAAGTCCAATTGTTTGCTATGTAGGTCAGAATAGGGTATGTTGGCATCTCTGTTTGCAGACTTTACAAAGATGTCTGGGAATGGGAAGCATGACAGGAAAAAACCTATTCTGATATAACTTAAATTGCTCCCCTGATGGAAGTAGGCTATGAACAGTTTTCTATCAAATACTTGCTGTCTAACTGGCAGAGCTGAATACTGTCTATATACGAGGAGGTTTAATTTTTCACATTAAACAGCTCATTTACTCTTTATCCAAGCTCTGCAATTAAAGTCTATGTCTGTGCCAAGGAGAAGGCCCTTAGAAATACTCAGTTATGCTGTTCCAGCATGAGTTCCTGACAGTAGTTGATGTACATGTATATATTTAATGTACTTAAAAATCAGGGGAAATTGGCAGATAACTTGGTTAGTTCAGGACTTTTTTTTGCAGCCTTTTGCCTTTTAATTCTTTGCTTCAGAAACTTGTTCACCCGTCAGTGTGGGTTTTGCCTGTTCAGTCAAAACGGGCTTTGGGGACATAACTTTTTGTAACACATTACAACATTTTGCTGTACACCTCCTTGCACATCATGCATGAAGATGACATGTCTTCTTGTGGGACTCAACCAACTCTTCCCTGATGTCTCTTCCTTCCAAGAAAGCCTCTGGTTATTGAAGAAGAACCAAACTTTTACCTCTTTCCCTACGTGAGTGCTCCAAGGGGGAGGGCACTGGAACTGCTTTTGCTTGGTACATTTGGATGGTATCATTCACTCTCTGGACCAGACGTGTCTTGCTGCATCTGCTCGTGCCAACACCTCAGGTTCTTGCTTCAAGGCTTGTCCCTCTGATCCTCTGTTGCCATCATCTACATAAACAGCCGCATTACTGCTAATACTGCTCGATAGCTAGGAGAAGCTGAGATACCTTCCTATTTGGGGAGAATAGCTCTTTCCTAAATTATGAATCTCCTTTAAACTAACTGTCAGCTTCTTTTCATACCAGTGGGAGAAATGTGCATTACCTTACAGCATTGCTGGAATATATGTTATGACAAACATTACAGCCATAACCATACTTTTTTAGGTTTCACACCACACACATTCAGGGAAATGTATTCTTTCTTTGTCACATATCTTGAGAGCTGAAGAGAATTTTTGAAGAAGTTGGAAGCAGTGTTTAAAAGATCAGATCATGTACCCTTTTTTTCTTCTGGAAAGAAGGAAATAAATCCTGAAGGCTGGACATGATGTTGTCTAATGATCATACCTTTTTCTTGGCATGTTTATTAGCATAGTGTGGCCTTTTATGAGTCTGTTCTCCTTCTATCAGTCGTCCTAACCATTTATAGCAATTACTTTCTCTAGAGTTCTGTACATTATCTTATGAAAATCATTCTCATACAGGAAAGCTAGAGAGTCAGGTGATAATAAGTTTGAAATAACTGTATGTGCAAAGATTTTAAGTTGCAACACAAGTCAGAAGGGAAGTGGGTGGTAACTGATATTTTTATTTCAGTCTCATCATGAGAATTTTATTGAATATATTTTTTATTGCTAGTAGGCTTAATCAAAAAACCAACCAACCAAACAAACCCCCCAAAAACCCCAAACCAGGGAAATTCTGTCTACCTGCCCAAAGGTGAGATTTCTCTTTTAATAGGGCTAAAGCCCTAGATACTGTTTGTGTAAGTATCTGTAGCTTAATAGCTTTCAACAGTAGTCCCTAGCTGAGGATCTTGATTGTTCTTGATTATGAAGGAAGGCACAAAGAATAATTATGGGAGGGCATTTTGATTTCTGCTACTGCACTCTTACGTGAAATGCATGCCAACACAGAGCAGAGCACCATGTTCTGACACAGAGGAGCATCTGTATGGAAACGAACTTGAATTTTCAAAGGGCTCCAGTGTTGAATCTCAAATCTTTTCGGCATCTTTGGAAATTCACTGAAAAAATCCATTACAGAGCAGCTTATGCTGGGAAAAGGAAACGGAGCATGTCTTCTGCTGAAGCATCACGCTGTGATGAATGGCCAGTAGGTCTGGTGAGCCAGTTGTCCATTCCAGTCCTGTCTTTGTGCCTGTAAATGAGCCAGTGTCTATGTGAAAGAATGGGAAGTCGTCTGGAAACTTGATCCAACTGATCCAACAAATAGCTCAGTTGTTGCTGTGATAAAAGCATAGATGACTATTTCAAATGCTAAAATAATGGTGATATTTTTAATTAAGCAAGTTATTATAACCTTGTTTAACACTGCCACTACTGTTTGTTGCTGAAATAAGTGGAAAAAAAGGGGTATGGGTCATGGGCTACATTCTAATCTTCACATTTAAATATCTCTAACACCAGAATAAGAAGCAGCATGATAGGATGAAAAATCATCTTTTGTTAAGCCTTTACCACAGACTGTCAAGCTTAAAAATTGTATTTAGATTTGGATGGTGTAATAATTGCTGTTATATTAAGCTATTTTTATATGCATCTATTTAATGTACTAATTTAAAGAAAGCTACTTTTAAAAATTAGGCTTAAAATTCCTATAAAAATTATGAGAAATGGGGCCCCCTTGATTTGCTCCACTGGCAGTAAGGGTGCAGCTGAGAAGATGTTCAGCATCCCCCCAATGTTCACAGCTGGAACGTTCTCTATTGCTCATGAAAGTTTTTTTGTTCCTCTTTCAAAGTTCTAAGGCATTTTATGCACATCTACAGGAAAGATTTTTTTGCCAGAATTAATCAATGGAGGTAGAGTAGAGGAATTTTCCCATAATCAGTAAAAGTAAAAATATTTGGATTCTATTCTGCTGTAGTCTAACGCCATGCAATTCTCGTGCTATCAGGGAATGCCTATGGCTATACCACTTCATCCTCGAGTGAAAACTGCCAACAGCACAGGCTAAGGCCACAGAACATTGGAGACATTAGATTTCCCGGTGCCTCTGGGGAGAAACCTGTGCCGCACCTTCATGAGCGACTCCTGGCTTTGCACACTCTTTCAGCTGAGGTTTGCATACGCTATAGCTGAGTTTTTACACTCCCTTTTCCTGAGTTTGGCACCCTTTGGGTTGCGGCTGCCGCCAGGGAGCTGCCCTCCCCGTGTCCCTGCCCTCCCCGTGTCCCTGCTCCCGCATTTCCCGCCGGTGCGGGCAGACGCGCCTGCGCAGTGCAGCTGTGCGGGGATCGCCCCCGCAGGAGGGACCGTGAGAGTGTCCCGCGCTCAGCCCGCATTCCCCCGCTCCTCCGCCTGCTTAACAGGAAGCTACAAACTTGGTTTTCGTCTGCTTTTTTTGAGCTCTTGAAGCGTGTCGGCGCTGCAACTCAGACCAGTTGCAAGTAACTTATGTTCTCTTTATGTTTTAATAAGCAAAAGAGTGACGTGGCCTTTATTCCTAAGGCCCCCGCCATGGCTGTACCATGCCTCATGCCCACACAGCATCCCGTGACGCAGGGAACTTCTTGCGGGTTGGGCTCGGCCAGCTGCACTCCTCCAAGGGAAATCCCCCTGCGTAAGCGGGTCCTTCTTGTGCAATAGCACAGACCTTGCAGCTTTCGCTTTTCTGGCCGTGGAAGAGGTAACATGGAAATCTCTGTCCTCATCCAACATGTCTTTGGATGTGGTAATAGTTCTGCTTCAGTGCTTGAACAAGCTGCAGCTCTGATTGGGGGATTTTAAAATTACTTATGCTCTATCAGGAAGTTTTAGGGTATGTGCTGTGTCTTACACTGACCTTCTCCGAATCCTCCCCCACTGCTCTTCCCGGGGCATCCCCTGGGAAGATGCATTCCCTAGATCATCTGAAGTCCCTGGGGATGGGAGAGCTGGTTGCTCTGCTTTGTGTTGGCAGGTCAAATCACACCAAGTTTCCAAAAAGGGAGAGATTACTGTGATGCTCCTGGGTTTTGCTCAAATTCTGAAACCCTGGGCAAAGTGCTCCATTTCTCCCTGGAAATGGAAATTCCAGCCCAGAGAAGTTAATAAATCTGTTAACATGGAAAGAGCCTGATTCCTTCCTTTGCCTATCTCCTCTGAAAAGTCCATGAGTGTTTCTGTGCTGCTCAACCCTATTAGGGATACAATACACAGCATGTTTTCCCTGGGTGTAACACTGGAAGGAGAAGTCCCTTCCTACATGGACAGTGTGAAAAGTGTGCTAATTCTGTTTTCTCCCTTTTAAGGCATTTACAGAGCTTGAAGAAATTCACTTGTATTTCACAATGAGTGAGCAAAGGCAGGCGGGTGGTTTCTGTCAGCACATGAGTGGCTCTGTACCACATCAGGCCTGAGAGCTGTATGCCTGAGAGCAGGCATGGCTGATGGACTTGGGCTGAGAACCAGCTTGCTAGAAGCACTAGATTCCAAAACAGGTTGCAGTGAGTTAATTTTCTCATCATCCACTTCAGTTCAAAACAGGAAAACTTTTCATCATGGAAAGCGTTTGCTTCTTGAATGCACCATGGGAGAGCCCACAAGAGAAGCCCCCTTTGCCTTTCAGAGAGGTGATTTTTTGATATGTGAGATTTGGGGCAATTTGTGAGACTGTGGTGTGTAAATTTGAAGCTTAATATTTGTAAGTAATTACCCTTACACTGGATAAACACAGGCCTTTTGTCCATCACCATCTGAAACACCAGTATGTTACAAGCTGGAGCCCCACTCCTCCCTGCGTGGAGATCCTTGGCATCCTCAATCTTCCTCTGTGCCATGGCTGCTCTGCCCCACGTGCATGTACAGGTGCTGTGTCCTTGCAAGCGTTACTGCATCTGTACCCATCTGTATCAGTGGTGTGTGCCTGTGTGAGTGCCCAGGCTACTGAGTTGGCTGCCCCCACCTCTGCTGGCCACCCAGCCTCTGCTAGCAGTGCCACTGCAAGCCCCCACCACCCCTGCATACCTGTCACTCATTTTCTGTGAGCCCAGCAGGGAAGTAGGGATACACCAAACAGTTGGGTTCAGCCATGGCTTCCTCTGCAGTCAGGCACAGAGCATCCTGCTCTGAGCGCTCTGCAGAATGTGGCCCCCTGGAACTCCAGTGGCCAGCAGTAGCTCAGGGCAGGCACTGCCCTGTGACCTCTTATGCTTCTCTGTCTTTTGCTTCACATCTTTTCATCATGCTAAAATTGCACAAGTCAGGGTCTGGGCTGTGTGCCATCCCCCCTTCTTCTCTCCTGGTCACACCTACCTCTGGATCTTACTCTCCTCTCTCCCTTGTGCTGGGAAAAGCCCTGAGTAGGTTTTTTATTGAGAAAAATAATTCCTGCTCTCTGTCTACTTCTCCCTTACCTTCCAGTTTATTCAGTGCTGGATGGCTGCACCACTTCCACCTTTCTGGTGTTGAGTTCACATCCTGGACAAATGTTACCTCCCTTCTGCACATTCAGCAGCTGGGAGAAGGGCAGATCCTGAAAGTTAGAAGGCAGCAAAACACTCTCTCCTGTCTTGATTTTGAGTTTATCCCCATCATTAATAGAAAAAATCTTTTATCTGCATGGAGTTTGAACATAACCAGTCCTTGATGATGGCAAATAATGTGTTGGAAAGCTCTCCATCTCACAGTATGTAGGGACAACATGGACTTGGCCTTGCAGTAGCCTGCAATGCACTGAGAGAGAGTTTGGGTGGTCTGGTCCCAGGAGTAGCAACTCAGTGGGTGGGGAGGTGCTGCAGATCATAGTTTTGGAACGACTTCAGCACAGCACAGAAGACTAAACTTCACACTGCTGTTCCTTGTCAAAAAACATTTACTGCTTAGCTGAACCACAGCCGAGCCTCCTCATCGCTGCTCCGTGGAGTTACACGTGGCACCACAGCGTGCAGGGCGTCCTGCTGGCAGGGTACAGACAGTGCACCAGCAGAGCTGCAAGTGGCTGGCGAAGCTGAGCACATCTCCCCGCTGGGCATTCGCTCCAGCCAAGCAGTGACTGTGCTGATGGGCTCTACTGGAGGGTGTTTAGAAACGTTTCGCCACAAGTGCTTGGAAAACTTTGAAAAGCAAAAAAGGTGTGTGGCTCTGCCAGCAAAAACATCTCCTAAAAGGAGAAGATAAATTACTTTTTCTATGTGGTAGGCCTCACTTTCCAGAAAGACAAATGCCACCAATGGTGGTGGGAGGGACAATGGAGGCAGCTTGTACAAGGAGGTGATTTCTTTCAGCATGAAATTATGCATCTGTTCCGCCTGCCACAGACCTTGCGGCATCAGCCCTCCCTCCCTTGGCTCAGTTTCTTTCTCTCAGCATGAGGCTGCAAGCTGCTGTGCTAAAAATACATATTTTTAACATGGAGTATCTGCTTCTGCAGGAGCACACATCAAAGGCCCCACAGCACTCCTTGCAAGCTCCGAACCAACCTGCCTGGCCTTCTCTCCTGAGGCTGGAGCATGAGGCTATTGATTAGAAAGGGCTCTGCTCACATCCCAGGCGAGCTGGGAAACCTTTCCCAATCTCTTCATATTTCTCTAAAACTGAATTTGAAAAAGAGTGTTCCCAGAAGCTTTGTTCACACTCTTGTAAGCATTAGCCAGAGCAATGATACCATTTGTTCTGTGACATTTTCCTACAATTTCTCATTAGTCCATGGTTATTCTTTCAAGACCTCTTGGGTACATGTAAGAGCTGCATTGTTTAATCCCTGTGAAAATCCCTGTACACTTTTCTGTTTGGGCTGAGAGCTAATAAAGTCTGATCAGATGCTTCTTATCAACTAAAGACTGTCATTCACTAAAAAAGTCCTTCTATCAATCATTGAATGAAAAGATAAAAATGTAAAGAGTTGAAGATGGTAACATTGGAATCATAGACTGATAAGGCTGGGTAAGATTGGTGGGGACCTTTGGAAATCATCTGGTCCAACCTCCTGCTCAAAGCAGGTCAGCTAGAGCAGGTTGCCCAGGAACTCAGAACTGGATACAGCACTCCAGGTGTCACCTCACCAGTTCTGAGGAGAGGGGAAAGACCACCTCCTCTGACCTGCTGGCAAACTTTTTCTCATGCAGCTCATGACACCATGTCTTCGACACTTCGTCGAAGTTACACAGTTACTTACGTCGAAGTTACTACCTTTCCTGAAGGAGGGGAAATATTTTCTTTCTTCCAGTCTTCAGGAATCTCTTCTGATTGCCAAGATTGGAGAGTGGCCTCACAAAGACGTTGGCCAGCCCCTCAGCACTCCTGGGTGTATCCCATGTGGTCCACTGAGCCTGCATGTGTCCAATTTGTTTAAATGTTCCCTAATGTGACCACTTCCACTGAAGGTAATTCTCTCTTGCTCCAGATTGCCTCCCTGATCTCAGGGTAGTCTATAGCATCCTAGAGTAGGGATGAAATTTTCTGTTAATTTTCTGCTGTGCTCACAGCCTGTTGTGTTTTTTTTTCCCCTATTCAGTTCTACAGCATTCTCCAGAAAAAAAATTACCTCAACAGCATGTTTTCATGTAATTATAACCTCTATATCTACCTTCCTTCCCTCCCTTTTCCTCCCACTCACCTCCAGTACCTTATTTCTAAATCATCCTCCTCCCTCAGTGCCTACAGAGGTACATAGGCAGTGCAGGATGTCTCTGGACTCACATTTCCTGCTCTGAGGGGCACAAGAGTTGCATGCTTAAGCCCCTGTAGTGCATGCTTGAGAATTTCAGCTTCATTTTGCAGAGGAAGTGAGCCCTGGTGAAGGTTTTCCATTAACCTCATCTCATCCCCAGCACTGACATCATCAAATCCCCAGCAAGGGGTATTGTTGCTGCGTCTTCACAGTGAAAAGGTGAACAAACTCTGTTTAAACATACAAATTTAACTTGCTACTGAGGGTGTGCTTTAGAATACTGCAGAATTTTCCTAAAAGATTAATGATGTTAAAATGTGCTAATGGTAGGTGAGAGCAGCTTTTAGCTGTACATCTGTCAGAGGTGGCCTGGGCTGCAGAACTGCTCCCCATGGTGCTCCCCACTGGGGCTGGGGACCTCCACCTTGGCTGTCCCATGCTTGGGATAGCACGACATGGCAAGGGAGCCCAGCTACCCCACCCCTGTGAGCCCAGCATGAGCTGTTTGTGCTCTTGACAAGCCTTGGACAGGCTCAGGGAAGTGTTCCCGGTGGTTGCTGTCAAGCGTGCCGGTCCTCACGCTTCCAAGAGCAGGCGTACCCTGAAATGACAGGTTTTTTTCCAAAGTGCTCGTCTGTCTTTTATGTTTGCCTCCTCAACCAGAAGAACACTCTCTGCATTAATACACCACTGCAGCCTTTTCAGTAATATTGGCCTGGCCTTTCCCTGTCCCTCTGCAGAGCCCCTCAGCTGGATAGTGGAAAGGATGAGCCCCCTCTCCATTTCTTTCTATATGTGCCCATGTCACCCCAGCAACATGCCTCAGCCCCAGTCTGGTCCCCATCTTCCTGTCTCGTTTGGATGCCAAAACCTGCTTCTTTGCCCCACACTGACACTTTTTTTCTTCTCAGCTCTTTCAGTCAGGCTGGATCCTTCTATAGCTTCAGCCATGGTGTGACAGTTGGATTTGGACACTGCCAGTTGAAAAAAGTTTTCTATCCAAGAAAACATTACCCATGCTGCAGGCCAAAAAAAGGAGAAAAAATTTAGCAACTTACACTCCCACCTTGAGAGACCTGTTGACAGTGAGTGTGGAGAGCCAGGCTTCATCTCCAGCTTGTTCCTGCACACCCAGATTGTGTTTGCAAACCCAGAGCAGGTTGCATTTGGCATAAACCAGATGTCTAAAGCCAAGTACACAGTCAACATGATGGGCACACTGAACCCCTAAACAGACATAAGTGAGGGTCTCTGATTCCAAGCTCATGCCCCTGCCAGTCTGGGATTCTTCTGAAAAGATTTTAATTAAATTCCATGTTCTGGATCATATAGTTTTAACTTGGGGGGAGGGTTGGTTAGAAAAGGATATGCATCCCATAAAGTACTTTCTTTTTTGGTTTGTAACAGAAAGTGGATTACCTGGTATCATTCTCTATTAATCTGCCTCTGACCAATGAGTGATTTCTACAGAACCCAGTGGGTTAATTCCACTGCCAAGGCCCACCCTGCTATACACCTGTGCAACAGGGCATGAGAAGCTGTTGTGTAGATCACTGACGGGGCAGAAACCAAACTAACTACTGCTACTGAAGCCCAACCATGAGCAGCCAGGCTGCTCTGTGGCACTGCTTCCAGAGGAACAGACTGGATCCACACACAGCCTCTGTTCTGCCCCTGACATGACAAAGGAGAAGCACTGCAGCAATTGCCTGTGCTCTGAGGTTGATCACATGTGACTTTCTGCAACCACACTCACTGGATAGAGATGATTAGAGTAAATTCTGGTGCTCTTTGGCTCTCTGCAGTGCCAGGATGCTGACGAGCAGTGACAGTTGCATGACTGCTGTCCTTTTCCATGGTGGATATTGGAGGTGGAAGGGTAGAGAGGCCTGGTGGTACGTGCTGCTTCTTGCAGTTCTGTTTTGGGAGGCTTTTGCCCCTAAACATCCTCACTGCCATCGAGGACAAATAAGAATTGCAGTGGAAGATGCCTGGACAAGCAGAATATTTGTGTAGATCCATAGGCCCATGTATCAGTATATTTATCTGTATTTTTCCAAGGAGATGTGACAGATTCATCATTTGCTTTGGAGGGGAGGTAAAGTCAGAGTGGACACCTTATCTGGCTGCACCAGGAACCAGGCAATACTGTGTTTTCTCTGTGATGCACTCTCTCTTCAGACCTGTGTTACCCTCCAAATGCCACCAAAGCCAAACTATCCCCTCGTAAATTGCATTCTCCCAATTCTGCCCTGCCAGATCTTCCATCTGTTCAATCCTTTCACTTATCTAATGATACAGCACAAACCATGATCCATGCACCCATAACCACACACCATTCTTCTGGAGCCCAGTGAGAAATAATCACCTCTCAGAAATGCAAAAAAATTATAGCAGCCTGCAAACAACTTGTGAAATCAAAGAGTCTGCATATGTTAGAACAGTTTGTGAAGGATGCTGTGGGCAGGCAGCGTGCCTGTGTGGTTCCTGCTACCGGAGAGCTGCCTATAGACCAGCACATGCTGCTGCAAGGTGAACAGAGGCACCCAGCAGTGCTGTCAGCATGGTGGTATTTGGGCTGAGATAACACACTGCAGGTGATGTCAGTGCTGGCAGCAGAAAGGTAGTTTCCCCACCTCCTTGGGTTTTGTTTACAGAGCGTTAGTCTCAGTTGGGGACAACCATGTTGACATGGCCAGTGGGAAGATGGCTGTGTTGCAGGCTTCCAAGAAAAAGATGCCATTTTCCTGTCTTCAAAGCCACTGAGCCGTATAGCCACTGTTTCCAGAACACTCTCCTCTCCTCTTTAGAGAAGAGAGCTGTTAGCACTATAGATCAGTGTCATATGGGACAGCAAGCAGCAAACGGTGGGACATCAAAGTGAAGGACATGACGTTTTGCTTTGAAGTTTCAGTAACTGGTGGCAGAGAAAAAAATAGTTTTAATGTAAAGTCCAGCATGTCCAGATTTGACAGTGAAAACTGTCCAGTGGAGTTTTACCTGGTTTACATATTTAAGAACAGATGTGAAGCTGAAGTTCTGTTATTCCTGAGCATTTCTCAATGATTCTTTGCCATGAGACATTTCATATGTTTTACACCCCAGTGCACTTCCCCTCCCATTGCTATAGTCCTGAAGCATTTACGTTATAACTTCATTTTCCAGAAGTGGAAAAAGAAAATACATTATTGCCTCTCACACGCAAAGTTATTGTCCCAAAGGCTTTTCTGGGCTCTCTCTTGGTCTTTGTCATGCACGAGGGGGAAGTTTCGTGCTGAATTTATTTGTTCGAGCAGAGACCGTGGTCATTCCCACTGTCCACTTCATTTGTGCCAATGCAACTATTTTTGAGGGCTGTAGCATAAACTATAGCAACGGCATGATTTGGATTAAGAAGCAGCAAACCAAAGGGGGAAAGCTGCATCTGTTTAATATATGTTCAAGTAGAGCAAATAGTTTACTTTTCTTACCCATTTTAAGAAGTGAAGTAACTGCTGGCAAGTGAGGCGAGACACTGGAGTAGCTGTGGCCAGCAGTTGTGCAGCCCCTGAGCACAGAGATTCCGTTCTGGAGGCCACTGGGACCCCAGACACACCCTGGGACAGGTATGGGTTCTGCTGATGTGGTAATGAACTGATGCCCCAGTACACACTGGCACCTACAGCTAATGAGGAATGAGTTGGAGGTCACCAGCTCCAGGAAACCCTCCAGTAACACAGTCTTGGGAAATGTGTCACCCCCAGTGTGGCAAAATACACAGTAAAGACATGAAAATAAATGCCTTCTAAGGAATAGGGGCATTATGGGGTGTCATGGTTCCCTTTTGCTCCTTCCAATGGGCTCCATTCACAGCCTGGGACCATGGGTTATATCCTGCACTCAGCTCCTTTCTTGTGTATCACCAAAGGGTTCTGTGCCTGGCCATGCCATCAGCCAGTGCCACAGCAGTGCCTTTATATTGCCTCTTTCTTTCCCCTGATCTAAGCTTCTCTTCAAATGTTGCCAGCTACATGATCCCACTGTCATGAATAAAACCAACAAAAAATGTATTTTCTAGCAGCCAGGAAGCTGGCATATTTCTAGTTACAACAAAAAAGTGGCCATAGCCTGTTTTGTACAGATGACTTCCTTTAGTTAGTCCAAAAAATGTGACTATTTCAAAGCTGATTTATGTTTCTAACTGAAGTCCAAAATCTTAATCTCTCTTACTGTTTCCCCTGTCTGAACTGTGCTTGGCTGTGTGCGGGGCGAGGAATTAGGGTTAGAGGTGGAAGTCAGAAGGAAGAAGGATCAATTGTTCCTATTGCAAAAGTAAACAGCACTAAGTGCTTAATTGTTTCTGTATTTTCTAATCAAGTGGATTTTTCAGAGTGCTCCTAAGAGCCCTCAGTGTGTGCAAGGAGCACAAACCAAATTAATCCACATCCTCCTCTCCTCTTCAGGTGCTTGTTTTCCTTGTCATCAGTCCAGGATAAGGACAAGCTCCTCCAGTGCTCCAGGCCTCTGCATAGAGGTCCTCTCTGCAGAGAGGACAGCAAGATTCATACTTTTCAGTGGAACAAAGTGGTGATATGCAGCCCCAAACTGGGACAGGTCTGGAGAAATGCCCTGGTCCTGGTGCTAGCCATGAGGATGTCTGGATGGAGGCAAAACATACAGCTTTGCACTACACATCAGAGTGCACACTGTCTATGGTAGCTGTGCATCATGGGAAGCATCACCCATTTTGGAACAAGTTCTCATCCCAAATAAAGCCACAGTCTAGGCTCCTGGCTGCCTGCATGTTTACTTGTCTTCCTGTTACCCTCAGGCTGCCCAGGAGTTTCCCCTCCAGTGGGATTTTTAACTGTACCCTCCTTACCCTCCTGGAAATGTGCTATTTATTTTAGCCCTAGCACGTGTCCTTCAGGAAAAAAATCTTCAAGTAACCAAAGGCCAAACTGGGCTTTGCTTCAATCTGATTTTTAGAAGACTGGCTACCTCCAGCAGGAATGAACCCCTGCTGCCCACACCAGCCCTTGCTTCATCCCCTCCTAAAGATGCTGAAGGGTGCAGTTCCCCACAAAGCAAAGGATATTTGATGCTCTGGGACTGAATGTTATGTTAATAAATGATATTCCTCTACTTGAAATGGCTTTGTAGATAGTGAAATGGAGAACTGGATGTATTTCCAGAGACTAGCTGTCCTTTATGTTCTACAGATGATTTTTTTTCCCTTTCGTACTTTTTTCCCAAGGTTTCATGTGTTTTGACAAACAAATGTAACCAGGATGCTGAAGGATTAACCGGGATTGGAAAGACTTTCTTGTCTTGGTGATTTGGACTGTTAATTTTTGGTCTGTATTTCTCTGAGTCACTGGAAGGCTGCAGTGTTCCTGTATGGAACATAATGGGCATCGCAAAAACCCAGGCTGCTACACTGCAGGTTAACTGTGAGCAGAGCAGAGATGAAGAAAAGAATTTAGCGTGGGCAAGAGGCACACCCTCTATTTTGGCAAGAAGCAGTTCAAATTCCTACTCTGATTTACGCTAGTTTATAGAAAAGGCTGTACTGAGTTCTTCAAGCATGTGGTAGTGTTTAACTGTATAAAACTTGGAATCGGCTTCAAGTACTGCATGTGGGGAGATCAAAGCTATTAAACTATATATTTTGTATAGGAAATATCTATGATGAAGAAATAAATTCATCTCAGCAATAGCCAACGGGGAGAACTCTCTTTGAAAACAAAGGCTGGCGTGGTGACATCCCTCTGTTTACTTGTTTTGCAGGGAGATTGATTATTAGAGCTCCCATTTTAACATAAACTCTGCAAAGGCTTATGCACTTTGCACGAAGGCGCTCGTGCTCCTGAGGCCGAGGCCAAGGCATGCAGCAGATGATGGAGCTAGGTCCTCCAAAATCAGGGCTCCTGGGCAGCAGCTCTGTCTCCCTGGCCAGGGAAAGGATGGGAGCTGCACCTTCTTCTCAGACAGTTACATTGAAAATACTTTCCTCCTGGTGTACTCATGCTGATATAAATGCCTCTGGCCATATTTTTCCAGAAGGCAAAGAGGGAGTAAAAAAACCTTTGCTTGGCTTTTTTTTTTTTTTTTTTGACATATCTAATGACCAGTTGCCTAGTTGCAGATCAAGAGGAACCAAAGACGAACTGCAGTGTCTGTACTAGAGAGCCTGGGAAAGGTCTGGGTCCTTCTGCACCCCTCAGCACTGCTGCTGACCTTCCAGCCATTGCCACAGAGAGTCCTTCGCCACTGAGGATGACAGCAATTCCCTCCATCATCCTCTTCTGAGACCTCCCTCTCCCCCTTCCTGCTTGCTCTTCCTCACCTTGTGCAGTTCAGCTTTCATGTTCTGGTTATTTATCTGAAGCCTGCTCTCCAGGGCTGCCCCACGTGGCTATTTTAGTCATTTCCTCCAGCAAGTTCCTGCAATTGTTGGGCTGGCATTGTGTGAGTCACCCACCATGCTTCCTCCCACGCTCCCTCCCTGATGGGAAAAGCCTCCTCCTGCTAGTTTTCCTTTGTTAGCCAAAGCATTCTGAAGCAATTCCATCTTTAACAGCATGAAGACCATGCTTGGCTATGGTAACCTGATGTTTTGCAGGTGCCTGCATTGTTGACCAGAGCAGAGGACATCATTAGAGAATAGGACACCACCTGCCTGTTGAGTGGTGCAGGGAGGGGAATCCATCTGGGCTGATGTGCCCCTTCCTTTTATTCCTGTAGGTCCATGTGGTCACTTGGTCCTTGAGACTCCCAATTGGAAGTGAAGCCAGATTTCAACTAGAGAGGGACCCACACCTGTGGCTTCACTCCTGCTCTTCGAGTGCAGTCCCATGCCTGCCTGAGAGTGAGTGCCCAGCTAGAGTGACCTTCCTTGTGGCCTTTCCTGCATGGAGGATACTTGCACATGGCACCCAGAGTCTGCTAGACCCAGCACCAGCAAAACAAAGTGGGCAAGACTGTCTGCTTTAGTAGACACGAGTCACAACAAACTATGTGGCTCAAAGCCACAAGTCTCTGTGAGCAGTGACGGGATGCTCACTGCTGACTGTCACCACTCTGCAGTGGAGGGCAGGGCTGGCAGAAGGCATCCTATCACATCCTAGCCCACCCTGTGAGTGCACAGGGCAGCAAAAGGCTGCACTGTGCATCTGGGCACCACATGTCCCTGGGAAATCGCAGCTCACACCTGGCCAAGAATGGTGACTTGGCTTCCCCACAAATGAGCTGCTAGCATGTGCATACTGGAAGTATCAGAATATAACCAGGGCAGGTATATAAATACATGAAGGAAACAGACCAGCACATTTCTTTACATTCTGTCATGTTTATTTTTGCCTGTTTGTTTTGCTTTGAGCTTTTTGATGTTGTCATCCAAGAAAATAACACATTTTCACCGCTAAGCACCAAACTGGTATGGAATTAACATTTCTGTTCCCATAAGAGTGGCAAACATTGACAAATTTGAGTCTAGCAGTTCCTTCTTTTTGTCTGATGGAGACATAATATTTTTCACCCTTGCGCTGTGCTGGACAGACTAATCCTCAGGTTTGCCCTTGCCCGCATTCAAAGAAGTCTAGCATTATGTTTGGGGGAATGTTACCTTTGGCCACTGGTCTGCAGTGGAGGCATCCAAGGACACACCCACCCCAGTGTTGCTGTCTTGCACTGTGAGTGAGATGCAGCAACATGGAGTCCTTTGGAGTAAGACTGTATGTGCCCATGGGTGGGTACTGAGCAGACAAGCCCCACTGCAGCCAAACAGACAGCTACCCAGGTAAATGCTGTTCTGAAACTGTCCCTGAAAGACTAGGGACCTTGTGTAGGCTTTATACAGCTCCTACTTTATACAGGATTTCTCTGGCATTTCTCCCCCATTAGTAGCTGAGGACATTGGCTCAGCTGATGTTATTTCTGCTGCTTGTTAGGTTGGCTCTTCAGTAACCAGTGACACATTTCCCACCAGGAAGATAGCAAAATCATCACCCAACTGCGGGGGATAATTATCATTTCTGCTGGAGCAACTCTGATGTTTCTTATTAGCACCAGAGTTATTTGTGCAAACCTTCAGAGGGAGCAGATGGTGAAAAGGTCCCCTGAGAGCACTGGGAGAGGAGGAAGGCTGGACTGCCACTACCATAAACATCTGCCACCTCTGTGACTGGATAGCATAGTCCTGGACATTGCCAGTCTGAGGCTTTTCTAGCACATGGAGACCTGTCAGAAGGTGGGAAGAAAGGAATAGGACTGTAGAAGGAAAGTTCTGAAAAAATGTCCCATGAACAACATCTTACGACTTCTCTTCATGGCTTCACTCCAGATGCACTGATCCAGCAGTGATGCAGGAGGAAGGTCCAAGCCAGTGTCATCTGGAGGGATGCCATGAGCCATGGGTTGGGCTTGGCCTATCCTTCAGCATCTCACAGAACAGGGCCATGGAGAACAACTGGTTTAGGTCTGGGGGAAGGTGCATGGGGTTTTTTTCAGTGCAAGTGCAAGGGGCCAGATTTCCTCTCCTAAACACTGTGTCCTTGCCCCACAAGGAACACAGAGCTACCCCCCACATATGAAAAGGCAGGCGGCACATCCAAATTACTCTGCTCATATCCGGAGACATTATTCTATTCATTCTCCCTCCACCAGACAGCTGCAAGGAAGCTCTTGGCGCTGAGCCTGGTGCAATAGTGCAGCAACACAGAGGTAATACACCCAGACCTTTCCTTCCTTTGTCATTTCTCAAAGCATCTGGGATCTTATTTCCTAAAAAAACAAACCAAAATCTGAAAGTTACCCAAAGCTTGTCAAAATCAGGAGATTGGGATGGCTGAAAGTGCCACCTCACAGATGTTTTGCTACACCTGTGGGCTATCCCATTTTCTAATTTGTTTCTCTAAAGCCTGTTGGGATGGTCAGTGTTGGAATACGCTCCTCTGAGGTGCCAGAAGCACTCTCCTGAATTTGGTGCCAGGTGTGATTCCTGCTGAGCTTCTCTCTGCTCTCTTTCAGTAGGGCTACTGCATTGTCACAGGAGCAAGAGCATTAAGGAGTCTGTTTCCTTCTGAATTTAATGGGCTTGGAAACTCTGAAACCCTGGGGTTTGAGGTGAAGAGGTTGGCAAACTGGAAAATGTTTGTTTTACTCCCAGTCCTGCTTACTCTGACACTTGAAACAGCAAAGAGAGACAGTGAAGGATTCATTCCGTTTGTGTTCCCTATACCCACAGCCTCATATCCTTGTCTTCCCCAGGACTATGGAGAACAGGATCCCTAGAATTCTTTTTTTTTCCCCCCAAGACGAGCTTCTCCAGTGCAGCCAACTGTTGCCATGAGTTAAAGACCAGAATATCCGAGAATCTGAGGAGTCATATGCCAGGCCTACCTCACACAAAGCTCTAGTTTTGGCCTGATCCACATGTGATCCATCCCAGGTCAGTAGAGCAGGTGGTCACATTAATTGTAAGACCAGAGCATCTCACAATGCTGAAAGTGGTTCTCACATAAGCTCCCTTCTACAGACATGAGTGAAAAAATAATAAGGGTAAGTGACTTGATGAGTTCAAATAATGCAGCAAATTGGTGTCTCCTGAGCTTGTTGTCACCAAAGACACCGCAAGACCTCAGCAGCACTGCACCTGCTAGGACCAGGATGTTCAGGGGTGACTTAGACCCCTTACAACTTCCTGTGCATTTTGAAATGTGTGAGCCTGCTCTGCTTTAAAGTCAACCCTTTGAGCTTTAAGATTTTCTGGCACTGGCACAGGGATGCTCAACCTGACCTAATTTTACTGAACTTTCTCATCTATAACCTCCATGGTTCATTGACTACGGGATTGCTGGATTTCTCATTAGTGGTTAGAAAGTATTTTTATGCTCTTATTCACTCAGCACAGAACACAAAGCAAAATCTTCCAGGTTATTCTTCTCCGTTGGTCAGGGCTGCAGTCCACAGAGAAGCAGAATCCTGCTGCAAAATCATCCCTTTTGCCTGAGAAAGATGCAACAACGAAAACTTGAACCATACCTACAGTATTCACATATAAAATTCTCCCTGTGTTGATATCTTATTTTTTATGTAGGTTGCTCAAACTTAGGGCTTCTTTAGTCAGGTAGGTTCTCTAAACACCTAGCCCTGAACATTTCATCTCTTATTGCACTTTCTGGTGATGGAGCTGCCTCTCACAGGTTGGCAGTGGAGCACAGGGGCTCCAGGGTGTTTTTCCACCACCCCACCCTCACTATTGATTGTGGCAATCCTTTCCAGGCCGCTCGGCACTGGCACAGGTGAGGATGTGCCTCCCACTGCAGAGGGAGCAGGCAGTGTGTCCTTCTCCCGAGCCGTTCCAACCAAACCATTGCTGTCTTTCCAGCTTACACTGCAGCAGCATCCGGATCCTGCTATATCTCTGCAAGGGAGCAAACGCCCAGGCGGTAGTGAGATAAGGAATGGGGCTGAGGTTACCATGGACCTCCCTCTCCAAGCAGCCAGCAGGCAGCAAGGTAGTGTCCCATCTCTGGGACAATGCTATTCCCAGCACATCTACATCTGCGCTCTGCTTTCCAGCCTGAAAGAAAAAGAAAAAGAAAAAGAAGGGGAAAAAAGAAAAGGAAAAGGAGGAAAAAAAAAAAAAAGAAAAAAAAAAAGAAAGGGAAAAAAGAAAAAAAAAAAGAAAGGGAAAAAAGAAAAAAAAAAAGAAAGGGAAAAAAGAAAAAAAAAAAGAAAGGGAAAAAAGAAAAAAAAAAAGAAAGGGAAAAAAGAAAAAGAAAAGGAAAAGGAGGAAAAAAAAGAAAAGGAAAACTAAAAAAAAAAAAAAAAGGATGACAATTAAGCCTAAGAGTTCACAAATACCTTCTCAGAAGGCGAAGATCAATCGTAATATAACATTAAATATTTAGTGTGTCCTCTCAAAAGGGATTTCGTCTTTACATATGAAAAAGGGATGAGACTTACAGATTAAACAGATCTTTTTAATATCCAGCTTCAGTGACTCAAAATAACAAGGCAAGCTGCAGTGACTAAAGAATTTCCATGTGGGGGATTAGGCACAGTGATTAGACATTAGGGACAGAGCACAGGTCTAGGGAAGCTGTGCCATATTGAGGGTGTCACTGAGGGAGACAGAGATACCTGGGAGTAGAAACAGTGACAGCCAGAAGGAGAGGGGCAGGAAAAAATGTGACCCTATACATGAGGGAGGGTTGTGTGGCATTCAGGTGTGGTGGTCTCATAGTTTCCAAGTTGGCCAATGAGCGAACAATCCATCCTACACTGTGGTGGGATCTCTCTGCATACAATGAAGCTCAGGAGTCTTCCCAATGGGCTCTGAGGAATCCCTCCTGCTAGTCACTGGATCAAAGCTACCACTTGTGCCCCAGACAGTGTATTCAAACAGAAGACACAAGGCCATAGGTATGTATATTTATATATACACCTGCATGCATATTAAAAAATGAAATGTGTTTCTAAAGTAGACAAAAAATATTTCAAAAGGCAGAATCATAGAATGGTTTGGGTTGGAAGGGACCTTTAAAAGTCATCTAGTCCAACCCCCCTGCAGTGAGCAGGGTCAACTTCAACTAGATCAGGTTGCTCAGAGCCCTGTCCAACCTGGCCTTGAATGTTTCCAGGTTAGGGGTTTCTACCGTCCCTCTGGCAACCTGTTCCAGTGTTTCACCACCCTCATCGTGAAAAATTTCTTCCTTATATTTAGTCTCAATCTACCCTCATTTAGTTTAAAACCATTGACCCTTGTCCTGTCACAACAGGCCTTGCTAAAATGTCTGCCCCATCTTTCTGGTAGACCCCCTTCAAGTACTGAAAAGTCAAACCAAGATCTCCTTGGAGCCTTCTCTTCTCCAATAACCCGGAATAACCCCAACTCTTTTTCCACACAGGAGAGGTGCTCCATCCCTGTGGAAGAAGAAAGGGAAAATCACAACATGCACAAATTGATGAAATTAAGGGTTAAAAGAGAGGGATGCCCCTGCTGCCACAAAGTCTTCTCTTTTTGTGCTTTTAAGCAAATAAACCCTGAGATGAAGGCAGCTCATGTTAGAACCGGCAGTTTGTTTCTCTAAATGTCTTTAGGAGAGCTTAACTAATGTGATGTGGCAGTGGCACGAGGCACAACACAGAGCCCTGCCTTGGTAGAGACCAGCCAAACATAGCCAGAGCTGTGGGGAGGCTGCCTTCACTGCTGCCCTGGCTCAAGCCCCTTTTTCACTTCAATCTTTCCTAAACAATGCATTTATAGTGTTTGGCCTGGAAAAACACGCTTGTCTGTGAATCAACTTCTGTGAAGTTGATTTCAGCCTTTTTCCCAAGTAGAGCTCTGTGCCTTTCTCATGTCTGAATGAGCAGTAACTACCTACATGGGAAAAAGGTGGGGGTGGCTCAGTCAAGAAAATAAGCATTCCCCAATCTTTCCACAACATCCCAGTTTCAATTGTGTTGCTTTTTTGTTCTGTGGAGCAAAACCCTGAATGATTTCAGTCATTTCCCTTTCAAAATAATTGCTTTCCTGATGCAGCCTTGGACAGCCCAAGCAAAGAAGTATTTTTCTTTCTAGCAGACCTGGTGAAGGAGTGACAGATACTGCTAATGGAGCCCTGGTGAGCTCAGCATTACTAATGCCCATCAGATCCAGTTCTCATCACTGTAGCACAGCAACTTGTAAATCTTAAAATGTACTAAAGCTGGTAAAACCTGTCTTCAGTTTGCCATTCAGATTTGGCAAATACAGAATCAGAAGACATTGTTATACACATTGACTTACCAGGCAGCTCAGGACAGAGGTTCCCTAAATTAATTTGCCTTTGAACCAGAATATTTCTGTTTAAAAATACATTGTAGGAAAATTTCTGGAGTTTGAAAATCCACCCCAGCCTATGCTAAACCTTTGCCATGTTTGGTTAATGTCACTACTAAAACACCTTCCCTTTGATCTAAAAGCCCCATGCTCTAGCATCCAGCTCCAGATTTTGCTGCACTTTGTGATCCACATTGATGAGCTCCCTGATCACATTTTTATTCTCTTTAGCATCACTTACAGTGGAGTTTTCATTGCCTTCCTTTGGATAACTGCAATGAGCATGTCTCCAGTAGAGCAAGTCACCACAGGGTTTTTATACTCAGTGGAGTTAAACAGGTACTTTGAGGATACATCTTTGTCACCTGGCTTTGACCTCTCCTTTAGCAGAAGGAGAATTGCATTCCTAAAGTGCTTATTTCTCTGCATTGACTTCAAAGTGAGTCTAAAGGATAAGTTTAAATATATCTGTGCTTAGTCAGATGAGAATCACCCAAGAAGGTGGTGATCCCAGCCCTCAGAACTCATCTCTGACAAACTCCAAAACCACTCTGAGAGCCTCAAACACTGTTTTAAAAAGCACAGTTATCACTCCTTCCAGATACGCCCATCATACTTCCTCAATCCTTTAGAGTTTCCCAAACCCTTCCTGCAATGGTTGCTACTATTATTCATAAGATTCCACTACATCCCACTAGCCCAGCATTCCAAGTTGGGGAGTAAGCTCCCTACCTATGACAAGGGTGTGGCATTGTCACGCTTTGGGGTTTATTTTTGCTGCCTTGCCTGTGTCTGTGGAGAGCTTTAGGGTCCATTTAACAGCTCCATGTTGCAGTGAGGGTGACACCTAAATAAGGCATGGCATGTCTCCTCTTCCCTTGCAAGACAGCTCTGCGATGCCACCCCTAGCACCTCATCCAAAACACTGGGATGCACTGAAAACATGGAATAAAAAGGGAGACATTGTTGACTCAAGGTGAGAATGGAGCTTCCTCACCTCTCAGAGAGAATAGTCTCATTAAATGAAAAGCCTTCTTCATTTGGCCAGGTGAGCCCTGAGGAAAGATTAACTGCAGTGAAAGATGGTTTCTGCAGGAAAATGCCTGCGTTTTCCTGCTGGCAGAGAGGGTGTACATTTGGCTTCCTCCGTGCCCCATGGCAGAGGCAGGCGGCTGCAGCTACAGTGACACCAGTGCTGGATCTGGCCACTGCTGCTACCCCCCAGGGATGGGCACTGGAGCTGCTGGGCAGTGGTGGTGTCTCCCTCCCTCCCTGGTTTCCCCAGACTGCTATATCCCCATACCCTCTGTTCCGGATCTTCTTTTTGGAGAGCTTTTATCCTGGACACCCTACAGCTGCACCATTTATGTGTACTTTCACCTCATCCAAAAATGCTTGTTCTCTCCTTGACCTTTCTCAAGGACACTGAAGACAAGAAGCAAGCAAGCAGACTGACAGAGACCAAAAAGGAGGGGCCCATTTTCCTTTCCCTCATCAGCTCTTGGAACTATTTGCTGCTTCTGCAAATTCAGAGAAGTCCTTGCTTGCTGTGGGGCTGTGTCTAGGTCTCTGTTGGGTCTCCAAAGTGCCTGGCATTCCCCTGGCAGCCAATGGAAGGAAGACAAGTTCTCTTCTTTCCCCAGCAGAAGTACTTGCCTACACTTTACCCAGCCTGCAGGCAAACATCGAGTCTCTAAATGAGGGGCTGGAATTGCCACCACTGCGAAGCAGTGCAGAAATGTGCAGAGCAGAAGGGAGCACAAAAAAAGATAATAAATGCTCTGTAAGTGGATGGTTTGCATATTTGGAATGATCACCTGGAGAGATGGCTGACACACCATCTATCCAGGCAGCTTCAGGCGCTTCAGAGCAAACAGCAGAGATCCAGAACAGAGATAGCTGCCTTCCCATCCTGGAAAGTCAGCCCTGCCCCTGCTGTCCTGTCCCCTCCAGCCCTGCCCTGATAATTGCTTGGGCTTAGCATTCATACCTCAGTGCTCTGGGTGTGCTCAGGGGGAAGTTGTCCTGCAGGCAGCGGTACAGGACAAGCAGGACACAGTCTGCTGAAGACGCGGCGCATCTGAAGGACACCACGGGTTTGGGGCAACTGTTGCCGCTTTATTAAATCACAGCCATCTACAACTGGATCAGTGGTGACAGAAGAGCTGCGCTCGCAGTTTGAATCGTGGTTTTTGCTGAACATTTGAAGGCGTCGGGATTCCATTTTTCCTGCCTGTATGAAGGACACCAGACCCCAACACAGCAGCAAGGCAGTTTACAGCAGTCACCCCAATACCTGCCTCCCAGCCCATGCCAAGCCACCACCTTAGCCACAGCCCCAGAGCCCTGGATGCCAACACGGCTCTCCCTGCTCACTAGATCAGGTGTCTCGGACAGTGCCTGAGAGGATGGGAGTGTTGGAAGCTCCTCATGGATGTGGACATCAGTGCCAGAAGAGCAGTGCTTCTGGACTAAATCGAGGTGGTGGTGTTGGTCCTAAAGCTGCCAGGATGCAGACGGTCAAATGTTTTGCCAGGCAAGAAACAAATTCATGGCTGTCTCCCTTCAAGGGCTGAAGGGCTGTGAGCAAAAGAATGAGCAGAGATGAAGATCTGTGTATGCCAAGACCCCCAGACATCCCCTCCAGCCCATGTTCCCCACTCACCTCTGCAGATCTCATCCAGTGTCTCTGTGCTTTGGTTCCTCAGGTGCTCAGGTGACTCCCAGGCACAAAGCTGCGTCAGCCCCTGCTCCCCAAGGGGCTCCCAGCAGCATGGCCCCTGGCCCTGCCGTCCTCCCCCTCAGCAGGGATGACCCCAGGAACCACCAGTAGCTCAGGTTGGTGGAACTCAGCCAAGCACCCACCAAGCCCAGCTGCATGGGCAGGGACGGGGGCCAGGTTGCCAAAGAGGGGACCCCAGGGGCTGGGGCTCACCGATGAACCTGATGGCCGCCTCTTGCACAGTGGCCTCAGGGTCCTTGAGGTATGTCAGGCCCTGACGCAGGTACTCTTCAGCCCTGCTCCTGTCCTCCCCCAGCTGGAGAGAGCACAAGGACATGGGCATGTCAGGGGAGAGCCCTCTCGTTGCCTGCCACAGTCCCTCCTGCCAGCACTCAGTGTTGCCCTTTCCCATGATACTCCTCGCTGGGGCTGGCTTTTGTCTTCTTCAGGTTTTGATTTATCACTCTTTTCAGGATTGTCAGAACTTTTTTCTTGAGGTTTTCACTGCCAAGCCACAGCAGCTCCATCATGTGTGGCACCAGGAATTCTATTTTTCCTGCCTATACGAAAGACAGAGTTTCTTTTTTGTGATAAGATCCATGCCTGGAAAGATCCCCAGGCAGCCACTAGGCCCCAACACAGCAGCAAGGGTGTTTGCAGCAGTCACCCCAACACCTGCCTCCCAGCCCACGCCAAGCCTCCACCTTACCCACAGCCCCAGAGCCCTGGTTGTTCCTGACGCCACGCTGCTCACCAATCAGGTGTCTCTGATAGTACAATGAGGCCCTCAAGCACCTGGGAGGCTGGGAGTGTTGGAAGCTCCTCATCCATATCGAAGTTGTTCTTCCGAAGGTCTTTCAATTCTTCATTCTCATCGTCCTGCTCAAACTTCATGCCAGTGCCACTGGGTGATGGCTGTAGAAGCAAGCACAGGAGTGAGATGCTGGCAGAGTCTCCAGGGCTCCTGTCAGAGGATCAAGTCCTTTTCTGGTAACTCACAGCCAAGTCAGAGATGGAGCTGCTTTCTGAAGAAGAAGCACTGAGACTACAGGGCCACCAGTCGTCCCAAAGCATGACAGCGAAGGGCCATAGTATCCTGCATCGAATCTGGGGCTCTGAGAAGATGATCTGCCACATTTGCATGGCCACACTGCAAGGCAGAGCACTCTGTCACCAGGGCGGCCTCGACCGCAGCATGGCTGGGGCCAGCCCGGGTGCCTGGGGGCCCTGCCTGGGCAGGCAGGAGGGGACTGAGGTGGTGTTCTCCTCTAGGCTGGGAGCAGCATGGTGCCTCTGGGCTGGCTCAGCCAGCTTTGTCTGCTGCGGGCCTGGACAACTCAGCAGGGCTGGAAGGCTTGGTGGGATGGAGAACCCCTCTCTTCAGGGGTGTCCTGCATCATTCCTTGGGTCTGGGAGCCAGAGAGTCTCAGGCTCCCTCTCCCCACAGCCAACAAGCCATCAGGGTTTTCAGGGGCAGTACCTGTCTCCTTGTGGAGCAAAGCTCAACAGTGTTGTGACTACCTTCCTTGGGAAAAAGTTGGCTAGCAGCAGAAGCAGGGAGTGGAAGCGCTTCTGCATGTGTTCTTCCCTGATGCTTGGCAGGCTTTCATGAAGGAAGCTCAAAATCTTTGGCACCTGAGGAGGACACAGGTGAAGACAGTGCTGCCACTGGAGTGCAGCCTCCACTGCCCTTTCCATACCGCTCTGCTGCCTTAAGGTGCCTTCAGGTGCCTGAGACACCTGTGTTTGGGAGAGAGGGATGGAGAGAGGAACTTAGAGGGCTGAAGGGCAGGGCAATCCAGCCACAGGCCACTTACCTCCGTCAGGAAGAAGCATAGGTTATCTGTGACCAGCTGCAAAATGTCTTCTGATATCCTCCAGGAGGACGGGGAACCAAAGGGTCTCTCCGGTGTTGAGTCTTCAGCATTCTCTGCATCCTGCTGCTCCAGGGCTGCAAGGACGATGCGCGTCCTCTCCAAGGGCGTGAGGTACCTTTTAAAGGGCTGTGGCAGGAAGGAAGAGAGCAAAGATGTCACACCAAGCCCCCTGATGGTGCTGCTTAGCTGGGCAGCGAGAGCAGCCCTGGCCACAGGCGCCCAGCAGTGCCGGCGGCAGCAGCGCCCAGAGTCACTGGTGTGGTGGAGGAAGAGAGTAGAGGGTCCTTAGGCTGAGGCAGGAGGGCTGGGCTCATGGTCCCACAGAGGACCAGGGCTCACTGCTGGGCAGGAGAGCTGGAGCTGCTGCTGGGACACCAGCAGAATGCTGTCCTCAGATAGTCGCTGCTTGGGGACAGCAGGAACCCTCTCATCAGGGACACTGAGGCCCTGTCAGCCCCACTGATTCTCCGTCTCTTTGCTCACGAGTGCCCTGCTGATGGCATGGGCAAGAGTCTCAGCAAGGGGGCAGCTCATTTTATTGATAGGGCACTTTTTGGAAGTTAGAATCATAGAATCATAGAATCATAGAATCAAACAGGTTGGAAAGGACCTCTGAGATCATCAAGTCCAAAAAGTTGTCAGAAGGCAGGTTCTTTCCCCTTCTGAATGGGGCGCGTGCAGTTTCCCCCTTCAGGTCTGGCCTGAAGGGCGGGGCAGACATGGAAGTCAGGGAGAGCAGCTTTGCCGTCAGGCTTTTCAAAGTACCCCGAGATCTGCTTGCGAGATGGCAGGACAGAAGCAGATTGTGGAGGGGGTCAGAGTGAGGTCCGCAAACAGGCAGGCTTGAAGATGGTGAAAGGAGCGGGGAAGGAGAACAGCAGAGAACAGGTGCAAGACTTGAGGAGAGCACTCTGCTTCTAGAGCAAAAGAGAGCTGGGATGCTCCAGGAAGCAGCTCGAGGGGCAGAGGTGGTGAAGCAGAGAAGCAGAGCTGGGAGGTGATGCCAGTGTGCAGAGGGATGAAGGCCACCACAACGTCCCTTAGCTTTTTGCTTACATAAGAATTCACTGAGGTAATAAATAGTCTCCTGACATCCTCCAAACGGTTGAAGGAGGACAAATGCCAGCAGCTGTCCAAGGAATGGGATCTCAATGCCAGTGGAGTCCTTTTTTTCAGGCAGTCCCATGGGAGAGAGGGAGGGAGGGAGGAAGAAGAGCAGCAGGGCTGAGGGCAGGCAGCTGGTGCCAAAGCCCCATATCTGAGAGTGTGCCCAGGGCTGGACTTCTGGGGAGTCCAGACTTTGCAGGACCCTGTGGCCCTGTCTCCTGGAGCCGTCAGCCGGGCAGCAGCCCTGGTAGGGAGAGCGGCAGGGGAGGGGCACGGCCTGGCTGGAGGGATCCTGCGCCTTACCTGCCCTTTGGAATTGTTGTTCAACCATCTGCTCAGCTCACAAATCCTCTCCATGGCTTCTTCCCACATGTAGGGGATCCTGTATCTGGCAAAGTCCACCAGCACCTGAGCAAAGAGAAGCTGCTGCTGAGCGTCAGGAGCAGACACCTGCTCCAGCAGCAGCAGCAGCAGCAGCAGCAGCAGCAGCAGCAGCAGCAGCAGCAGCAGCAGCAGAGCAGCTCTGCTCCTGGGCAGGATTTGCACTGTCCCTCAAGGCTTCTTCTGACCCTGAGCAAAGCCTGGAGCGGGGCTCCTGTTCCTGGGCTCCTTGCGGGCCAGGCAGGAAGGCAGGTGCCCCTTTCTGTGCTGCAGAAGAGCCTGGTGACACAGGAGGTGGGCACTGTCCTCACAGCGTTCTCTGCCTCCGTGGCACTTGTCTGGGGACTGCCCATCCAGGAGTGGGCAACCCCTCCTCCCACAGGGGGAACTGCCACAGGACTGCCATGTTTTGCACAGGTCAGACCTGAAAGATGTTCTGCAGCTCCTCCCCCATTCTGGAGGGAGGACTGTTTCACACTATCACCTTCAGCATGGGGTCCAGGGCTCGCAGGGTCTGCAAGGAGGACACAGAGAGTGGTGGCAGCGATTCTTCACTCCCAGGAGACTCATCTGAGCTGCCAGTGCCAAGGAAGGAGAGCCACCCACGCTGCCCAGGAGAGACCTAGGAGCAGGCAGTCTACTGTGAGCAGAGAGCAGTGCTGTAGGCCTTTGCACTCCAGTGGAGAGAGATCAGGGAGCGGAGATAATAAAAACTCAATAAAAGCCACAGGAGGTGGCTTTTTCTCCCTGAGGCCCAGTGCACAAACCACACTGTTACGTTTCTTGGGTTCTGGCCTTCTAAATAAACTTTCTGAATTCTTCCACTGCCTTGGCATTTCTGGGGATACCTGCATATCTTACTTTACATGCAGGATGGCCAGAGAGCAGCACAAAGATCCTGGTGGCTCCTGCAGCTCAGCCAGCACTTACCTTCTTCCTGAGCTCATGTGCCCCCTTTACACAGATGTAGCGTATAGGAAGGAAGAGAACAGCTCTGAAGCAGGCTTCTAGGAGCCTTCTCTTTATGCCCTCCAGCACCTCATCCACTGCGCTGCAAAGAGGAAGGGCCCAATTGGACAATGGTGCCATGGGAAGCGCCTCCAGGCCTTGTGCAGGGTGCCACAGTCCTCCGTGGAAGGGGTCCCTGGGAGTGATGGGCAGGTACCTCAGTACTTCAATGGCAAACAGGGCGAGTTTCCGCACTTCTGTGTGCTTCATCTCCTCCTCGCAGGCGTCCAGCAGCACACCCAGATCCCCACAGTCGACCTTGGCAGGGTCGTCTATATAGGACTCGGCGTCCAGCAGCATCTGCAGAGCACAGCTGAGCTGGGACCCGGCAGATGCCAGCAGCCAGTGCCACCAGAGCCTAGTCCTCACAAGGTGCCAGGGGGCCTTGCCCCCTTCCTCAGAGCACCAAGTGTCTCCTCACCTGGATCCTCTCTACCACCTCATATCTGTGGCAGAAGTGGACCAAGCGCTGGGATGAGCCACTGCCTGTGGTGCTTCTGCACAGGTCCATGACTTTCTGAAGAAAGGTGGTCTTGTGGACTAGATTTTGGCAGCCGAGGGACAGAGAGACAAACGGAGCATGAGAGGGGGGAAACACGGCCAGTGAGACTGGAGCCCTGAGGTGCAGTGCCCTGCAGGAGCAGCAGCTCTGCCCAGCCAGCAGCCCTCCAGCAGCCCAGCAGCAGAGCCCCTGCCTTAGATGCTGGCACAGCTGCTGTCCAACTGGCCATGCTTACCTCTTTGGGGCTCTCAAGGGCCTGGGTGGAGTCCATGACTTCCCGTTCTTCTCTGGAGAGGGGGAACAAGCTGACATCTAAGAGAGGCATAGAGCAGGGAGGATCATTGCAGGCTCCCCTGCAGAGCCCCAGCCCTGCCCAGTCCCCTCACTCACCCGTCCCCATCTGCAGTGGGTTCACCAGGATCCACTGGGAGACTTCTGCCGGAGACCTGCTTTCCTGGGCAGCACCCTCCTCCGCCCAGGTCACCCTGGGCTTGCTGGGGGATCTCTGCTCCATCCTACTAGAAAATTACTAGAAGTAGGGAAGGGGGAAGAGGGAAGCTTCCCACACTGTCCCTGTATCTGCTGAAAATTGTTATGTCTCCACTGGGTTCAGTGGAACCTGCAGGTCCCGTTCATCAGAATTAAGGTCAAAAATAGGATAATATGAGAATTATAATATTTTATTTTACTCATGTGCCTGGTTATTACTCCTTCCTCAGAGGTGGTACAAGATATTTAAAGCCCTCTTTGGAACCTTTATTGCCCTCTTACTGACAACCATAATTCCCCAGGCCAGCTATCAGGAATAGGAAAAAAGTAGGTTTCAAGGAGCTTCCTAATGTTGCAGTGACAAGTGGGAAGAACAAGTTTTACAACTCATCAAACTGTCCGGTAGCTTGTTTCTAGATTTGTTCTTCCTGAGGAATACTCCACCCTCCCCACCTTTCAGAATGAAAGAAAATACCTCTAAGATGACATGGGACCTCTGGGAGACAGAGGACGGAGATGGGGCTGACCACTTCAGGATACATCTTCATGTGGACAGCAAGGCAATTAGGATCTACACTGAAGCTGGAGAAGGGTCTGGCAGTGAGAGTGCCATGTTTGGGAAATGCTCACTCTGCTAGTGAAGGCACCTTTAGGGAGAAGCAAGCAGACTGCAAGCAGACTGAAGCGGTTCAGAAAGTTTGAAACCTCTCTTCCTATTGGCTTATCCCGTCGGTTGATGTGCCTGCTGTGAAGTTCCTGGGGTGGTAAGCTGACTGACTGTAAAGGAGACGCCTTTGGGGATTCTTTTCCCTGAGGTTTTAAAAAAATTCATTTGCCTAGTTTTCACTGTTGTTTTTTCCTTCACCTCTGCCTTACAGGAAGGTGAGCAGGCAACCTTCTTCCTTTAGGGATTTGTAAATAGGGAAAGGAGGCAGACATATATTTTACCACTTGGTATGCACAGAGGAAGTGTCTATCAAGTACTACTTGAAAGAGCCAAGTTTAGCCCAGCTACTTTCTAATTATTTGCTTCTCTTGTTGCATCTTTCTTCCCTTTCCCACAAGGATGCTTGTTTGGCATCTATGGCAACTCCCAAAAGATTGGAAGTGTATCTTTTAAAGAGCCAGGTTAATACAACCTTTAAGGGTTGTAGGTAGATCCACCCAGGGTAGGGTTCAACGCAGGATAGTAAGCGGACGATAGTAAGTTGAAATAAGTGGTAACGCTGACATAACGCTGACGGTGTCACAAGGGTGAACTGAAACTCAACATGGCTCCTCCCTTAAATAGAGGGGAGCAGGGAAGGATCTGGAAGGTAGGTGGGATTTTACAAATAAGGAGAGCATGGGAGAAGGGTGACACAAACTTGGAGAGCATGGGACGGCTTGTAACCATAAAGGGAAAGGAGGGGAGGAGTATAAGTAAACAAGGGAGTGCTGCACTGCAGCAAACTTGGACCAATAGGAATTGAGGGATAAACTGGGGTACAAAAAATGGGAAAAAACATATAACAAGATTTGTGAAATGCAGCATTTAACACCAATAAAGCAGTTTGTGGTCTGTCTGCTTAAAACACTTGTCCCATCTTCATGTAGACTTCTTCTTTTTTCTTTGCCTCTTCTTTCAGTGTTTTGAGCCACTTCTCAAATTGCTATTTCTTTACTTCTTCATCTCCCACACCAGGTCGTGCCAGTCTGCCTGGTAAGGAGGACAGACATTTACAGCAGGAAGTAGAGCAAGCCTCTAACAACTTCTGATTTATTTGATTGATTTGATAAACAATAAGTGCTGCTCTCTGAAACTTCCAGTGATTGCCCTGAGCAACACCCATATTCAAGAGGCTGAGCTGACCCCTGCCAGCTCATGCTCTGCAGCCCAGGAGGAGACAGGCTGGGAGCACCTGCTGTGCCAGGGACCTTGTTGGGGCTGGCCCACCCAGCCCCCAGGCCCACAGCACTGCAGTGGGGTCAAGGCATGCACATCCCTGCTGTCTCATCTCCCTACCACTCGTGTTCATGGGGGCAAGGAGAAACTTCAATCTGTTTGGATATTCATGTTGCTTCAAAAATAGTAGTGAATTATACTAATATTAATATAAGATGATATTACTGTCACAGAGCTGATTTTTTTTTCTTCCTGGCTTGGTTTTGACAGAGATCCATGTGTTTGAATTGAACTTTTTCCCCATTAATTTTACTACCAACTCATCCCACACTGATTTTGCCTCAGCTGTGTCTTAGCTTTTGTTTCTACGCAGTTCATCAATAGCAGAGAATTTCCTTAAGAGGTAAACAAATCCTTTGTTGTCTGCAATTATTGTTGCTATTTTTTTCCATATATTATTCATCACTGATCCACACAAAAGTGGGTTGTTTTGTTTTAAACATGTATGGAGGTAAAGCTAAAATCAAACAACCTACTGGATAGAACTCTTAGAGGCAGTGAAGGTTCCCAACCATTGATGCTTCTTTCCTTGCTAAGGAAATCTCCACCAGTGCTACAGCTGTTGAACACAAGTCTGGGGAAATGCATTACTCCAGACATGTCAAAATACAGATCTGGTAGGTTTAAGCCTTTGGTCTTCCAGCCATTTCCTTGTGTGTGTAATAAGCATTGATCTTGAAATATAAAACAGTCCTTAAGAAGGACAATACCTGCTAACTAAATTACATTGTTACACACAATTATGTATGTCTTTTTCAAAGATAAACCTTAAGGATTAATTTATGTTTGTATAAAGACATAATACCTCCTTGAATAACTAAGGAGAATATTGAAAATGAAGCTGTTACTACAAGACGACTCATTTAAAAAAGTCGATCTTTGTTCTGATGCATGATGCAGAGCATGAATGTGCTCATTTGCAGGCACTGAGATATTGAGACAAGGCTTTGGATGAGGGCTGTAAAGTGTGGCACAAACAGAAAAGGATGGGTCGAGTTATGAGCAAACATCACATATCAATATGCGTAATGTTGCTTTACAAGAAGTGTGTCTGCCTGTTTCTAAGGAAGAGTCCGCAGAGCTGAAGGAAATGCTCTTTCTTATTTCCATTGAACTGCATATATTGAAGGGCCATTCAAATCCATCCTGATTGTCAAAGGCATTTTCTTTTCAGATAACCCAAGCTAATATAATGCAGCAGCCTTAGGCTGAATCCAAGCTGAGAGCACAGTCAGGTCAGTTATGTTACTTCAGCTTGTGATAGTCCTCGTAAGTCCTTCATAAAATAATACCACTGTATCTAAGGTGTCATTGTAGGTGACAATGCATGCTGATTTGTGAGAAAGGATTTTCATGTTAAATGGATTATATAGAAATCCTATCAGCAGGGAGAGTGTGAGAGCACATCATTACTATGTCCCTGCAACCAGTAGGTAGGGTAAAGCTCATTAGATATTGGCCCTTTATTCCATCTTACTCTGTCCAGAGTGACCCACAGTGGCACATTCCTCAAGAGATCCCCTGCCTGATGTGACCAGCTTGGGGTGGTGGCTCACAGTGAGCTCTGTAGCCACACTGACAGGGAGAGCAGGATTTCTGCAGCATTGTATACATACAGCACTGAAGCCAGGCAGCTTAGGGCAAGACAGTCAGTATCTTTGGTTTAAGGCTCTCAATGATCTGGGCTTCTCTGTAATTAATTGCTTATTATAATGAAAATAATAATTAATACTGGACTCTTATCCATTCTTTTCATTAGTAGAACAGAAAACCCAATACAGAAATGTTAATTATGCTCATTTTACATATGGTGAAACTGAAGCAAAGATGAGTGGATTGGCTTCTGCAATGTCACATATCAGTTTACCCTCAAATTTGGGAATAAAATCTTTATTTTCCAGGTTTTGGTCCATCTGAAGCTGCCAGGTCCCTCAGTGGGGTTTCCTGAGTGCCCATGACTGCTTCAATGATTTTCCAACTGCAGCACTTCCAGAAACTGGAGGAAACCACTTCTGGACCAGTGTTCACACACTTCAGTTCAAGGTCACACTGAAAATTGGCTACTTGATAAGGATTTTCTCCAGGGAAGCTGATCAACTGTCTCTCATGGCAGTATGCAGAGCAAACCTGGCTCTCTGGATGGTTCACAGGATCTCCAAGGAACATGTTTTCTATTTGGAAATGAACTTCACTTCTCTCTCTTCTTTTCCTGTGTGTACCCAAACACAAACCACAATATATATTCTTTTTTCTTTCATGACCCGTTTTGCTGTGGTAGGCTTGATACCCTCCCACTCCAACCCCTCATTTTATTTCAAGATCCTTTTTTTATTTTTTTTTTGCAGCTTCTTCGCACTTTTCCTGGATCTTTTTTATGAATTTTCTGTGTATCCTCAGGTGCATGTCCTGCAACACCTCTCCAGTGAGTGCTTATATTCATCCCGAGGCCATGAGCAGAGGGCGCCTTTATAGAACCTCTCTCCTCCATCCACTTGTACACCATGAGACACTTGTCGAAGGGTGTCTGACACCTTGTACATCATTTCTGTAGCACTCTGCCATATCACTGTCCCTGACATGGGCGTTATGGGTTTTGTTGAGTTTGTATAATGATGGCAAGATCTGCAAGAAGCCTGTTACCCCAAAAGGATTCAAGGATGATTACCTGCAAAGGCATATTTGCATTTAGGTTTTTTCCAGATGAGACTTCCTCTATTTCTCAGATTTTTTTAGCTGAATTATTATTTTATAGAGGGGAAAACCCCCCAGCTTTACATTCCAGTGAAATACTACCTCCATCCTCTGTATCAATGAGTGAGCTCATGCTTATCTGTTCTCCAGAACAGAAATTTTTGCAAAAACTCTTTCAGACAAGGCTGTAGTGTCCTGAAATACAAGTGGTTTAAGCAATCATTTTGTAGCTGGATTTTCATCAATTTCCCTTGCATTCTAGAACTTCCTTGTGAGGGGAAGAGGGAGGACAGACACTGATCTCTTCTCAGTGGTGCCCAGTCACAGGACCCGAGGGAATGGCCTGAAGTTATGTCAGGGCAGGTTTAGGTTGGATATTAGGAAAAGGTTCTTCACCCAAAGGGTGGTTGGGCGCTGGAACAGGCTCCCCAGGGAAATAGGCATAGCACCAAGCCTGACAGAGTTCAAGAAGCGTTTGGATGATTCTTTCAGGCACATGGTGTGACTCTTGGGGATGGTCCTGTGCAGGGCCAGGAGCTGGACTCAGTAATTCTTGGCATACTTTGGCATATTCTGTGGTTCTGTGATTCTGTGATTCTGTGATCTAACTAGAAAGGAGACCTGAGGAACAGCTTTAAAAACCTGGGAGAAAGTGGAGCATTTCTGTATTAGCTATTAGCAGGTCAAAGGCTTTTCCTAAGGAAACTTGCCCATTTAAACAGAAAGCTGAGAGCACACAGAGTTTTTTCCTATGTCTTCCACTGAGATTGAAGTGCAATCTAGGCATTAGTGCTAAATTGTTTTCAATTTTTGTAAGTAGCTTTTTCTACTCCATGTTACTACATTTGACAGCTCTTAAATGCCACTCTTGTCAAAACAGGTCCTTGGTCCTTCAGTCCTTATCCTGGTAAAACTTCCAGTTCCCAGCTGAAATCATGAATCTTATGCTGCAGGTGAGCTGTTGCACTGGTCTCTGTGGTTCCTGTGTATGGGCAGGCAGTGAAGCATCTACAGGGTGTCAGGGATAGCCATGGCCAGCCTGCCCAGCCCAGCCAGGGGCACCCTGAGCCCTCTCTGGAAACCCCATCTTGCTTTTGTGCTCCAGAGAGTCTGTTGAAAAAAACCCCAAGCTGTTTCATACTCTTTGTGTGCCTGAAGACAATAACCAAAACAACTCTCTGCTCCATTATAAGCACCCAGGGCCTCTAACGGTGCAGTGCTACAGGCTGCACGAGAAGCAAACCCTCGACAAGAGCAGCTCCAAACTGATAAGTTCTGAAACACATATTGAAAGTATAAAGGGATGAGTCCAGTTGCTTTTATTATCTGACATTTTCTGAACAGTTCATAAAGAAATCTTCATTTCTGTCTGAAGTACTAAAGGACCTCTTGTATGTCAGGCTCCTCCCAGGGTCTGAAGGGTCCCCAGAAGATACCAGGGGAGACTCTTCAGGCAGAGATCAACATGGGCAACCTGGAGTCAGCCCCCAAACCCTAGGGTTAGACACCAGGTTCATCTTCAGCAAGGACACAAGCATTGCCCTCATTTGAATGTAGCATTTGTGAGGAAAGGAGCGGAGGCAGGTGAGCACTCACGGTGTTAGCAGCACATTGCAGCTGACTGAGCATCTGACTGCTGGGCTGCCCTCCACTAAACCCACCTTTGACACCACCAGGCTTTGACACCATTTGGTGTCCATCCAAACAAGGAGGTGCACCGGGGGGGAGGTAGCTCTTGGTCCCACAGTACTGGCTTTCTGATGTTGAGATCAAGCACCTCCCCCATTGGCAAGGGTTAATTGTGGTGATAACCAACTGTACCAATCTCCTCATGTCCAGGCAAGGGGCACAAACCAGGTTTACCACCATCAGCTGCTGCTGCTGCTCCCTCCCATTGCTACTGTTAGGACTTAGTGCTGCTCTTTCCAGAGATGCCACAGCTCTGCAGGCCTCTAAGGGCACCTGCAATCCTCTACTGTCCTTTAGCTATTGAATAACAATGCCTAAAATCACATTATACTTACGGGAGTGTCTGCTAACATGCAGATGTAGTGTCTTCACAGTGGGAAGGAGTCCTGTAAAGCACACAAGACCCTCTTCAGTGTGTCCTGCATTTCTGGGGTTGCTGCAGTCCCCTTGCAGAAGGAGTAGGTGACCCTGCCTCTCTGGGTTCATCTCACTTCTGTGCATGGAAGGATGCACCAGGTCTCCTTCCAAAACTTCTCACTTCTCCCGGGGGTGACATTACCAACCTGGCCAGATGGAGCTATTCTATCTCCAAAGGCCTTATCAACAGCAATTTGGCTAATTTGCCCATTACACCAACAGCAAAAAGAAAAGCAGCATTTTCTCCTGGTGTTCTTTCTTCATTATTTTCTTCTTTTTCCTCACTGTAGTAATTTAAACAATTTTCAGTCTTCTGTTGAGGTGAAGTCATTTTAAGATAGCTTCTTCCTCTTTAAATTAGGAGAAGAAAGAAGGGGAAAAGAAAATCTGTCTTTGCTTTGCTGTCAGCCCTCTGATATGAGCAAGTAAAAACAATGTTCATTGGAGGTAAGTCCCTTCACCATTCTGGCAGGAGCACTTTGCCTATAAAAGTACTGTCACTGCAAGGCAGTCCCATGAATGTAAGTGCCAGGCCAAAAATACCTACCAGCTGTTCTTCCACCAAAGTTGTGGTGGTGGTTATAAGCTTTCAAACTCCATATTTTCATTATATTGATATTTTCCAATCCTATGTTGAATTATATTGGTAGTTAGAAATGCTGATATTGGTAAGAGGAATTATAATTTTCAAAACTATTAATGTTATTCTGAAAGATCAAGGAATAAAATATTGAAGGAAACGCAGTTGTTTATCAATGAGAGACAATAACCATCAAAACAGAAACAGCTGCCCCACAGTACAGCTGCAGCAGCAGACACCAGCCAGGACACACTCCTCAAAGGGCTGGGACCCACAAGAGAGGGTGCCCCTGCAGTGCCCAACACCCTTTTGTTCGTCAGCTACAGATGTGACCCATGGGACCACTTGTCTTTTTGGCCCTCTTCCTCTGGCTGATCAGCCTGGCCACATCTGCTTCTAAACTGGCAAAACTTCTTGGGTCAAATTTATGGAGGGTTTTTTTTTTTTTAATATCACTGCTAATTGACTTCTCTAAGAGGTGGGAGAGTGAAAGGATTTACGTTGATAATGCTCCAAGTAATCTGGAGAGAGTAAGGACAGTTTTGGAAGGTGCAGCATCCCAGTGCTCCTCCATAGCTTCAGGCACTACCACAGCAACTAATCAGTGTTGTTTATTAGTGCTGCATTCCCCTAGCTGGGCATGCTGCAGATTGCCTCTGTTATAGCCCTTCCTACTGCCCCAGGAAAAGCTCTGGAAGCAAATGTGCCTTGCAGCGTGCCCTGCAGGTCAGCTAATCCTGTCCCTGTAGCTTCAGACAAGGAAACCTCATGCAAAAATGCATCTGTGCAAGGAATTGATTAAGGCTTTTTATCTTCTCTGCAGTGAGATATTTCTTGCTGTCTGATGACACCAGCCTCACTGGGGATGCTGAAGAGATAGGAAGGAGCTCCGAGTCCCCTTGCTGGCGTAGCCTGAGCGGGAGCTGTAGTGTGAGCCCATCCTGCACCCTCCTGAGCCCATTCCTGCCTGCAGCACAGACTTCCCAGCAAGGCCAGCAGCTCACAGGGCAACCTTGCCTTCTCACCACATGGGTGGGAGCCCAGCAGGCACCACTCAACAGAAATACCCAGGAGTGAGCCTGATGAGAAACACCACATGCCACCAGTGCACCATGAGCATCACGCTGCTCCAAAGATGAACAGCATAGCAATGGCAACATCTGCTTACACCACATCTAGTGCCAGCTCTTCTCTACAGTGACCACCGGCTGAGTATGCAGAATCAAATGCTCCAGGGGGAAGTTAAAGAGCAATTTGGTTTTGTCTGGCTGAAATGGGATAAAAGAGGATCCAGAAGACATGTTCCTGCGTCAGAGACTTCTCTCACAGATGAGACAATGGGACTTTGGCTGTATCTAAGGCTGGACTGACGTTCTGGAGACACCTCCACAGAGTAGTTAGAAGAGTATAACCTTGCAAGATAGCTTGTGCTTCAGCACCCTCCTATGCCATGTCCACTGCCCTCACCAAGTGGACTCCTGCTGAGGTCACTGCAGTGCTCCTGCTGCACACCTTACTCCTCATGCTTCACTCCTAGTGCAGCACCTCCCCTCGGCTCAGCCTGTGTGTGCCCTTCCAGCACAGCCGGTCCTGCTGCAGGGTGCCAGGCCTGATGCCGACTTGTGAATTACACATTGTGTTAATTGTAGTTCACAGAAGAAGTGCACATGGCCTGTGGTTCAGAGAGCTTCCTAACACGCAGATGAAGGACTCACAAGTGAGAGACCACCTCATGAGCAAGGGCATCCTGAGGGGGAGGCTGAAAGACATCCCCCAACAGCTCTCTAATTTACCTCCTGGATTTTGATCTCCATAGTTTCATATTTTTGAGCTTTTCTCCTCAAACAAGAGAGCTGCTAATATTTTCCTTAAATAAACTTTCACATAAGGCATTTTCACATAATCAGATTATTCCAGGAGCTGGAGTATTAAAGAAAAAACAGAGCCTGTTACCAGAGGTGCGAACACAGAATCCCCTGAGCATCACAGTGCTATCACTCAGATAGGTGGGAGGCACTTTTTTGCCGGGGGTGGGGGTGGTTATCCTTCATTTTCAAGATTCACATTTTGATCCATTTAGCCTCTTGAACATTTAGCAGCCCCTCCCAAATTTTCTCA
Source organism: Pachyramphus minor (assembly GCA_013397135.1). Taxonomy (NCBI): domain Eukaryota; kingdom Metazoa; phylum Chordata; class Aves; order Passeriformes; family Tyrannidae; genus Pachyramphus; species Pachyramphus minor. The sequence goes on along the minus strand of VYXB01002372.1, from coordinate 293,421 downwards.
GAGCCTTAAGGGACCAGTGGTGCGAGAGCAGTGCAGGAGGATGTCAACGACAGCACAAGACTGCAGCAGATGGAGAGGAGAAGCTGTGAAAAGAGCAGGGTCACTGAAAGGACAGTGTTCAGATCCTGGTTGTGGCAGGGATTCTCTTCAGTTTGATGTTAAATTCTGTGAACTTGGTTTTTGCCGGTGGTTTTGAGCAGATATGGATAAGACCACCAGCACCAAAGGTTTCACCTGAATTATTCTGCTGTGAACTTCTGAGGCAGCAAAGTCAGATGAATCAGGCACAGGTCAAGGGTTGCTCTTTGAGTCATCAAGTCTGACAGTGACCCACAGTGCATCTTAAAGCCAGCATAAATGCATAAAAGCTCTCATGTTTCTGATCCTCTAAGTGGAAAATGAAGCAAACAAAGTATTTCACTCAAAGTGCCTGAAACTCATGTTTGGGTGACATATTGTAAATCAGTGTTATGATTAATCTCATATCTATGGGTGCTTAGGAAATGAAAATAAAAAAAAGCTCTGGTCTTTGGTTTCCTAAGTTTGGAATGATTTTATCTTCAGACAGATGAAAGCAGCACTATCTTTCCTTTCTTTAAGAGGCATGAAGGGGCAGTAAAAAGTAGATTGGGTCTGTGAGTGTCTAATTCATGCAATTTTTCTGTGCTGTTTTGATCAGCAGTTGAGTCTAAATGGGAGGAGAAGGAACAGGTTTGCTTTCAGGCAGCTTGGTTTCCATGGGACTTTGAGTTATCGATCATCATCACCATAACAGCTGATGTGGACTTGTTACAGTCATATTCATGGCACTGTCTGGGTTTGCTAATGCACAAGAGTTTTCTGCCTTAATATTCCAATGCTGGCTGTGGTTCATTGTTAAGGCTCCTCTTGGATTAATTTAGTTGGGAAAGCTATGTCAGCCTCCATTGCGTAAACAGTGTTTCAGTGCAGAGCATTGTGAGGACTAGATCCAGTTGAATATTTTCCAGCTGAATATTTTCTTCCATTTGAAGATACCAGTTGGTCAAAATGGGAATATTCTGTGGGAATGTATCAATTTTGATAGATGGCAGCTGCCAGGGGAGTTAAACCCCATTAGTTCTGTCATGGCAGTTCTCAATACAAAGCCCCTCCTCACCAAAGGGCCCCAGAATTCTACAGCAGCTCACACAGTTGCAGGGCTGAAAACAGGAACTGGTTTCACCTAAAGACCCCCTCCCCATTTTCCTCCGAGCAGCCTTCCTAGAGAAGCTCGGCTTGTGCAGGCAAACCAGGCAGGCATCTCTGTTTCCTCATAGCAGAGCTTTTCTAAGCTTTTTAAATCTCATGAGTGTTCCCAGAGTGGAAGTTTGTTTTGCTGCTCTGCCTCAAATAAGAATCCCTAAAAAACCCCTGTTTATAGGCCATTCTGGAATACCAGCACACAGAAATGCATTGGATCAACAGTTAACTACTTTGCTTCTGAGGATTCATAACAAGTGCAGCCATATCTCCTTCAAAGGAAGATGTAAACAACATGGAAAAGAAATATATAATGAGGCCAAGGAGACAAATCTCAACAATAATGGAAAATGCTGTGTGGGCCTGAATTTTGGCAGCACACCACCTTGCCTTTCTCTCATTGGACATCCTTTGGCCACAGCTTGCTCACACCTGGGCAGGGGAGTCACCAAACAGCAGTGGGGCACAGCCTGGCTTTGTGCCCAGAGAGGTAGTGGTGCTCTGAGATTAAAGCACCTGTGATATCTCACTCATCTCCTTCTACGAGGACAGAGTGTAGCAGGTTTCTCACCCCACCTGCAAACAGGGATCAGGATGCTGGCTAGTGCTGCTGCTGCCCCTGCTATGACAACATCACATCTTCTGGAGCCTGGCCTACTGCATATAATTTGAACTGCCAAGTAGTTCTCAGAGAGTAAGTAACTGCTCCTGTCTTAAATAGATTTGAAGAGATTTGCTAAAAGCAAAATACTCTGTATCCAGGCTACTCACTGCATACAGCCCAGAATGGTCCAACAAAGCTTTTTTTGTAGAGAACTGAAATGCATTGCAAAGGAGTGAAACCCACTTGGTTTTTTACTTAAAGTTTAACAAAGCCAGCTTCAAACTCAGGAGCATCCTTATGAAGGGGTAACACATGAAATTAAGATATTTTCACCCGGGTTTGCTCTGGTAACTATTCCCACTCCTGTCTCCATAAACTCTTCTATTCAGTGGGAAATTTGACTGGATCACTGTCCTTTTCCAGGAGTCCTCCCTGACTGCAACCAGAATGGCAATTCAGCACTGAAAACTTGCATCTGCCAGCCTCTGCATCATTTTCTGTAATTTTACCATGCTTTCTTGTTACTTTTATTGGGAATGGTTACTGTGAGCTGTTTGGTCTAAGTCCAAATCCAAGTCTGATTATCAGAACTTTGCCAAAAATATCCATTTTTTTTCCATTGTCTCTAAACACTTGTGCACTGCCAATCAGTGCACATCCCCAGTGTGAGGCTTGGCTTTCTGGAATATGAACAGGTAGGAATGAGTTTTGATCTGCTAGGAGCAGTGTATAATTTGAATACAATTACATTTGAACCTTTGCTTGTTAATAAGTTTCCATAAGTCAAAGGAGCAGTTCCAGCACCTGAGAAATCCTATGCTAAACACAAATTTCAGAAAAAAAATCAGGAATTGCTGCGGTCATAAAATTGGGGAAAGTTCATTTTCCTCTGACCTTTAGTGCAGTTTCTTTATCTTCCCTGGGAACTCCTGGTGTTTTGCTCCTTCTAATGTTTACCCTAGAGTATGCTCATCCTTGTTCATCTTCAACATTAAAAAGAGGATTTACACCTTTTTTGCAAAAAATGTGCCTTCTAATCCTCCAAGTGTACACAGCAGAAACAGGTACCAAACATCCAGGATATTACAGGAGAAAACAGATTAAAAAGTGCATCAAAGAGGAATCTAACATGATGTTTTATTTCCCTTTCCGTTGTCCTTCCTCTGTGCAGTTTTCTTCTTTAAGTTCAACTTCTGTTATCAATGGTTTGTATTTGTCTAAGAGGGGTAGGCAGATGTGTGCCAGAGGTTTGTGCCCTGCCATGAAAGACAGGTCAGGACACCTCACGTAACAGAGGTCTCACTGCCAGGAACTCATGCTTGGAACAGAAAAACCAGACAAAGGGCTCCAAGGAAGGATGGTTTCTTCCAACATGCCTATAGGAATAGAAACAGAGGTGTGAGGATAAAATTTCTTAGAAACTTGAGGCTGCCAAGTACAGGCAGGTTTTCAGAAGAGCTGAGCTTCCATTAGCAAGTAAAATAATGGGCTAATTCATCCAAAGAACTCTGGACAAGGGGAAATGAGCTCTTCTGGGGATCTTGCCTCATATAGTTATTATAACGAGCCAGCCTTAGTGCCAAGTGTGTGAAAATCCATCACAAGGTGATTTGCCAAAGTGGTGCAGGGCGTCTGTGATACATGTGGGGATCAAATCCTCATCTCTGGCACAAAGTACATTATTCAGGCCTCTTGTTTGGAAAGCACAAGATTTAGCCTTGGCTTAGCTGTCTTACTTTAAAAACCCCCAAAACATTAGAGCTAAAAGCAAATCTTGCAGACTCTTAGGGCCCTTTTGCATGTTTCCCCCTCTTGGGCCAGCTTGGATGTGGCATTGAGCAACCTGGTCTAGTGAAAGGTGTCACTGCCCATGGCAAGGGGGTTGGAACTAGATGATCTTTAAGGTCCCTTCCAGCCCAAACCATTCTATAGTTCTGTGATTCTCTGTAAGAGGAAATGTCCTCAGGGTTGATATGACTGTAACGAGCTAGAGACAGCCCCAAATCATACTACCCTACCCTGGACAGTGCAAAGGGCTTTGAGCCTCAGTACAATTTTGGGGCTTTCATACACATTTCATTATTTTTTGTCAAATTCCTCTGGGGCTGCTAGGTGAGATGAAGGCTTGGAGAATGCCTGTGAGAAGGCTGGTGAATCATCTTACCTCAATTCTTTTAATATTATGTGCAGGGGTTCTCCATGGGCTGCAGGTGGGTATTTGCTTCACTGTGGAGCTGCAGGGGCTTGTAATAGAGCTGCACACACTTCATTTAAGGGGAAGTTCTTTGGTGGAATTCCCTGGATTAACCTGCATTTATCTGTAAACTTGTTCAATTTTAGCTTGTCAAATCATTTCGTGGTTTATGTTCGCTGATGTTAGCGACTGATGTAATCTTACAAATAGAACAGAAACAAGCACTGCAATCTAGAAGGGAAATGATTCAGATGCACGAGATTAAATTCACTTTTTTGCTTTGTTTTGGGGTTTTTTGTTTGTTTGGTTGTGGTTTTTTTAGTTTTTGACAACTATCACAATTTTGTGTCTTATAGTCCTTGATATTGGGGAAGGGCTGGTTCAGGGCCTCAGTTTCCTGGTGTACTTTGACTAAAAAAAAATTTGCTTTCTTTTACAACGGAAGTAACTACCAGAAATCAAAACTGAAGAGCAGAAGTTTGAAAATGTGGTCTGCTACCATTCCCAATGGGCTTTTTCCCCCAAAAGCTTATGTTTTCTAGGTCAATCATGAGGTTTTGTGTGAATCCTAATGGAAGGTTTTTTAATGGTGTGGATGCAATATCACTTCAAGAAGCAGTTCCCTAATTCAAAAGAAATAGAAACTTTTTATTCTAGTTTTCAGTTCACTTTATTAAAAAAGGGAGAAAACATGCAAAATAGAAACTATTCAAGTCTATTTAACATGTAATCTCCCATCTACAATGTCTATTATGAATTCTTCATCCCATTATCTCAGAATGGGTGGCCAGTGTAGGAGTTCTGGACACTGCAAAATTGTACTTCATTGTACAGTTCATTGTGCTTCACATTTCCTTTCATTTGTTGCCCAATTCATACGAATGCTGACTGAAGTGCAAACTTGAATCCCTAAATAGTTCTAGCACAGTCTGTGTTTTATTCTGTAGGCTTTAATGAGAGGCAGGTGAGCACCACAGCTTACAGACCTCAGCCTGTGTGATTACAGTGCAGAAATATCCAGCATCGCACAGAGGGTGCTGAAAGGGGACGCTCCTCTCACGGATCAGGAATAATTTGTTGCTGTTTACACTTGGAAAACAGCCATTTCAGCTAAGAACCATGTTAGGGTTGGATGAAGAGGGAAAGAGCTCTAGGAACCTATGTGAAGCTGACTTTGTTATTTTTCTCTTGTGCTTTGAGGCAGCTCAGACCTACTCTCTGCCTTATGCTGCAGTACAGACCACAAACGTGCCCACTGCCTCCAAAAACGAACTTCATCAACAGGCAGGTGTTCAACTTCCAAACGCTGGATGCTATCTCAGACCCTAACTCTGGCTAAGGTTTCAGACCAAATGTTTTTTGTTTTTATTTCCTAAATAATACAAACTTGAGGGAACTGGTGGTAAATTTGGGTCCAATTTGTTGACATGTCTAGGAGGAGAAAGGAACCGAACACTAGACCCATCCCTCTGTTATTACTTTTCTGCACATCTCAAAAAACAGGAGCAATTTGGAACACTGAAATGTCTTCCCTTGACATTTTAGAAACAAAACTCTAAATTTCCTTTATGTTTGTTTTTAAAGTGCTGTTTCTTTGTAAACTGAGTACAATCTGACCGAAGAGATAAGCTAGAAAAACCAAACCATGCATTAGGATCAAAAGCTTTCACTTACGCAAAATTATTTTTGCTTTCCCCACTCCCACTTTTTTGTTTTTAGTTTCTCTGGAAAAATGGTCTTTTTTCAGGTCAACCTGCAGAGCAACATCTGCTGGCCTCTCTTCCTCCTGCTGTTTCCTATTGAACCAGCTAAGCAAAAATGAAAAATATACCCATCTGCAGCACAGAAACTTCCTTTGTGCATGCAAAGATCCCCCATCCAGGTGCAGCAGGGAGCACAAGAGAAGCCCTTTCTGGCAGTGTTGGTGCACAGGTCTGGTGCAGATACCCGTATTTGCAAACTGGGAGATCTGGGCTCTTCCAGCTAGGGCTTCCCCCAGAAGGGCTGTAGCAACACCTGTCCCTGCCCTGGGAGTATTTCTCATGCCTGCTTTCCTTGTGGGGTCCCCATGCAAGGGTGAGGTAGAACCTGTAGCTGGAAAATATCAGTAGAATTGATATTATAAGACAATTACAGCAATGCCAAGGAAAGCCCACTTGAGTGGAGTGAACTGCTTGACTGGGGGAAGGAGAAGTTGTTTGATGAGCTAAGGGTATATTGATGGGAGATTTGGGGACATTTTCCTTCTAGCTCAGGTGAACATCCCTGCCTGTGGCACAGATATTTGGGATCTGTCCTGGTTCCAGCTGGGATAGAGTTAATTTTCTTCCTAGTAACTGTGCTGTGTTTTGGATTTTGTACGAGAATAATGTTAATAACACTAATATTATAGTTGTTGCTGAGCAGTGTCAAGAACTTTTCGGCTTCTTATGCACAAGAAGCTGGGAGGAACCATAGCTCAGACAGCGAAAGGGGTGTTCCATACCCTAGAATGTCAGGCTCCATATATAAACTGTGGAGAGTTGGCTGCGAGGGGCCAGGCTGCTCAGGACCAGGCTAGGCACTGGTCAGTCAGTGGTGAGCAACTGTATTGTGTATTTTTCCTATTATTATTATAATCATCATCATCGTTGTCATTGTCGTTGTTGTTAACTTTATTTAAATTATTAAACTGGTGTTATCTCAACCCACAGGTTCTGCCTTTTTTTCAGTTCTCCTCACCCTCCTGCTGGGGAGGCTGGGGAGAGGGTGTGAGCAGCTGCTTGGTACTTACTCATGGGCTGGGGCTAAACCACAACAAGTTACCTACTGCCTACCCCACAAAAACTGAGCACCCAAGCTTGGGTGAGCTAGGCTGAGCCAAGCATTGGGTGAAGCTTGGCCTGAGCACTGGGAAGCAGGCTGACATCTCTGGAGATGCCCCCGTCAACTTAAGGAACCTGAAGTTGAACTGGGTGACAGGCTCTGAACCACTGCTGGTTGTTAAAGACACCAGACCTGTACAGCAGAGAGCTCTCTCAGCCTTACCTGGGTGACCCAACAAGCTGCCTCCCCGTGCTCCGGGCCAGCATCCCAAGAGCAGAGCAATGGCTGTGATGCCCCCGCCAGCTGTCAGCTCCTGCTGACGGACAGGAGCTGGCCGCACTGCCACGGGATGCTCTGCTGCCTTCCTCCTGCCCAGCACGCTCCCGATCCGCCCCGATCCTCCCCTCCAGGGCGGGAGCCCTGCCCGCGTTTTTCAGAAAGGATGATTACATCTGCAAAGCACTCGGGAGCGCTTTGGGATGAAGAGTGTTATGTAAGTGTAAGATAATGTTATTTATAGATCCAGGTTTTATCCAAAATGGAATTAAACTTGTGTTCCTGAAGCCTCTGCTATCAAAGACAAATTGGAATTTGTCCACTGGCCTCCAGTACTTTGCATTCAATTTTTTTTTCTTAGTTTAGCCCAAAGTTTAAGAATGACTTTTATTTACAAATCATACTTCTCAGAAAGTGAAGAGATCTTTTCCCCACTAGCTGTGAGGTGGCTGTGGGAGCCTGGGCTGTAGCTGTGCTTTGCAACCACATCAGCTGTGGCACCGAAGTGCCATAAACAAGGAAAGGAAAGCAGAGTTTGAGCTGAATTAAACAACAAAACCACAAACAAACATCCTAGGCACAATATTTGACCTGCATTTAACATTGTCCGTGTCAATCCATGAGCTGCAGGGAGGGTATACAGCTTACATCACTGTTGGAGGTGGCACTTGTTCAGTGGACTAACGTTTGTGCTCCCTCAGAACTACAGACCCTGTGACCTTTTGAAGTCTTGCATTATTAACTTACAGAGTTTCATTTGCTCTTTTGAAATAGTAGATTCAAATCCCTCATATCTGTACTTTTTACAAGCCATGGAAACCCGTAGTGCTGGGATGCCTGATGAAATCCAGGCTAACAGGTGTTAGGAATATGGTTTTACAAGGTACAGCACCTTGCATAGGTTAGTTTGTGCAGTTCATCTGCTGCCCCTCAGTTGTCATAGTATCTAGCATGAAATTCCACACATGCCTTTTATTTAGGAAAGAACACAAAAGTATGTTATCTTATTCCTCTGGAATTTTCCACAGTTATTTAGCATGTTAGTTTAAGCATAATTGGTTAGTGGGCTATTGAAATTTATATCTTAGCAGTACTTATTTACATCAGGCTAAAAGTAGTTCATTTCTGTTGAGGTAAACGTGAAGCATTAGATTGCAAACGTACCTAATCCATCTCTCCTCCCCCATGACTAGAAATCCTGTGGTTAAAATAACACAGCCTCTATTCAGAGCACAAACTTAGAGCTGCTAGCAGGAGCAGGCTTGGGATTTAAACAACTCTCAGCAGATGAGTCTGTTCAAGGGTCTTTTTGGGGTTTGTTTTTCATCCTACTTCTGATTCATGAAAGGAAACCAGGCTCTCTCCTCTGGGCAAGCAAGGTAAAAATTTTCTGCATTCTGTATATGGTTGCATGTGCTTGTAAAGGAGCTTATAAATGTGATTGCAAAAATGCTGTTGCAAATGCAATTGTAAAAATGTTGCTGTTATAGAGCAAGAAGTGTTTGGCAAATGGCTTCACAACCTTTAACTGTTCTTTTGGTCTGGCTATTTCCACATAATAGTGAAGCGATGAAATGATAAATCTTGCACAGAGAAGCAAAGAGCAGTGATTGTTCGTCACACATTAGAGAGGCTGAGCATGTAGGCAATGTAGGAAATAGCAAATTCAGGTGCTATTGCAATCAAGCCAGACTAAAGCAAAACTGGCATTTTGTTAACTGCCAGGTATAGTCCCTCCTGGGTTTGTCCAGCTGCTCTAATCCCTTTTGGGAGGCTGAGGCTGTGCTGGAGGATGGCACTGAGTCTGTTTACAGAGTGTGTGCTAATGCTGCTCCAGCGTGACTCGTACAGTAACAGCAGAACTGTGCTTTCAGAAGTGTTTGGATGCAGCGTGCCAGATAATTAACTGCCTTTATTTGCTCTTATTGCTTTCCAAGTCATAGGGGATGTAGAAAAGCATCATCTTTTCCTTAAATCCTTATTTTATTTGAAATCCAGGAAACAAGCGCGATGTCCGTGCTAATGCCTGTGGTACTGTACTCCCGGTGCCAGCCTGTTAACTCTCCCAGCCCTGTGCTGTGATTCACAGGGGACCCCAAGCACCAAATCAGTCCTCCTGCACCGTGGTGTTCAAACACAACAGATTGAGCTGCTGAGTAACATGGAAACACCGTTACTCAGTTTTTTGCTTGATTTAAAAAAATGCTGCCCCTCCGTGCCCCAAGGCACAGGGCAGGGTGGGCGTGGCGGTGGGGGTGGAGAACTGAAGCACTGAACAAACGCTGCTCCAGGCGCTACCTTTCCAGGGCTGGAGAAAGACTTGTTTCCCACCCAGAGATGCTCCCTTTCCTCTTCCCCTACTTTCCACTCCCTTTACCCTTCCCTGAGTGAGACAGGATGGTTTCACATTGTCCTGTCTGCAAATACTGTCCTCCCACCTAGTCCCTGCTGTCCCACAGCCATGTCACCCTGACAGCAGGCGCTCTACTCCTCTGCTCAGCCAGAGAAAAGAGGACGAGTCTGCTTAGCACACCAGGTCCCTCACAGCACAGAGTTGCCACACTGAGGGGAAGCCTTTCATCTGGCAAAGGTGTCCTCGTCCCTTGAGCCAAGAGTGCTGCTTTGTCCTGAGGGGAGAAATGCAGCTTTATCACTTGGGTACCTGGCACAGGGAGGGACAAGCAGGGCTATAAGGAATACAAATGCTCTGCTTTTTCCGACACTCATGTAAGAGCATGCCATGGCAGAGAGGCAGCTCGGAGGAGAGAGAATATGTGCAGAACAAAGAAATGCGGTCAGGCAGGAACTATAAAATTCCAACATAGAAAGTGGAGCTGATGTCATTTTAACGTCCCAAGCAGTGCCAAGAATTCTAAGCTCCATATCAAGATTCAGTGCAAAACCCCCACAAACTCACAACTTGTTCTTGTGGAAAAATTAACTTTTATGGAAAACATGCATGGGAACATGCCAGAGGAGTGTGTTGCTTTATTTCTTTTATTAATTTTGGATACATTAGTTCAGAGAGCAATCTCATTTTAGCATCAACTGCCTCTATCCAAGAAGCTGAAGCTGACATATCCTGCTTGCAAATACTGGAGGCGAGGGAACTGTGGTTTTTCGAAGGATCAGTTGCTGTTTGGGAAGAGCTGTTCGAGTAGGAAGGGCTGTGGGAAGGCTCAGTGGGATGACTGAGTTAACACTTTTTTACTGGTGACATATCTGAATCGTGATCAGATGCACCTGAATGGAACAGCATCATCAGCTATTATAACTCCGAATGCGTCAGTGGTGGGATTGCATGCGGCTCCTGTGATAAAGGTTACTCATATCTGTCCTGCTATAGGACTGTCATTGCTGCTGCTTATAACTTTGTCAGACTTGAACAGTTTAGACTGAGTTCTTCCAACTTGATTGTCTGCCTTGGGCTAAGTTCTCTTCTGGAAAATTTCAGCCAAAACTGTCCAGCCAGTTTTGTCAATTCCAAGAATGAGCACAGGGAAAAAGGAATTGTTGTCCAACTTTAAAAAAAAGAAAGGAAGAAATGGGAGGGGGGAACCTGGTGATCCTTTCCTTGGATAGTTCTTATCCCTCTGCACTTTGGAGCTAAGATCTGAAATTTGGCAGCTCTGTGTTAGGACTGTGATTTTTTTTTTTTAACTTTGCAAATCTCCTCCAATTTGGCTTAGTGATGGCCTTTGAAGGGAAAAAATAGCAACTTATTAGGGACGTGCTAGGGCTGAGTAGTCAAAATCCACTGAGACTCCTTCCCACATGAGCGAGCTCAGTCCAGCATCCCAGCAGCTCCCAGTGCTGACCCCAGTGCTCCTGTGCAAGCAGTCAGTGCTACCAAGTTTCTGCTGATCCTGCTGATTCCCCACAGATCTGCAGGGACCAGGCTACCTGTGTCCCCTCTCTGCAGTCCGAGAACCATCCCCAGCTCTAGAAGCAGGATGAAGATGGGCTGTCCATGTAATGCTGCTCAGGGCAGAGGTGTTGGTCAATGCAAAGGCAGGCAGGGAGAAATACACTTTGATTCTTTCCTGGCACAGCCAGGAGGCAGAGAGGGACCCTGGGGACACTGGCCTAAGCAGACATCTGGTACTGGGCTGCTAAAGCTGAAGGATTGCATGGGACTGGGATGGGGTCACATAGGACTGGGATGGTTCCTCACATGGTACAAGTGAGGAGTCAGGGAGCAGGGTAGGAAGGTGTGTTTTCAAGGTGTGAGCCATAGGGAGAGTCTGGACATACCAGAGCCTGACATGAAACCTGAGCTGCTCTATCCATGGTCCCTTTTTGGGACTCTCAGAATTGGCTTCAGTCCTGCTCTCCCCAGCAGGGTCTTCTGTGCCAGGTCTTGCTGAGGCTTTCCCCAGTTTGCAGTCTGTAGCTGCAGGGTGTGCCCCCCTGTCTGCCATAAGACCCTACTACTGAATGTCCACTTCCATGATGGGAGCTGATGGAAGCTCTGCCTTGAGCAAGTCCAGTGCGCCTGATGCTTTTGCACAGCCCCAGCCCCAGCTATGTCTGTTGGTCACCCCTTGGCCTCAGCTCATGACCTTGAAGCACTGGCCTGTGGGACCCATGAAGCCTGCAAGGGTGGATGTGGGCATGAGTCTTGCTGCAGGGAAGGTCCAGCACTGTGGTGAGGGACAGCTGGGATGGGGACCAAGGCAGACCCCTGATAAACTGATGCCTGGTGCAACCAAGCTGTTTGCTTACATGCCCGTCTCTGTTTCCATTTTGTTCAAGTGGCTAAAGAACCATCACACCCTTGATGGAGGTACCAGAGCATCCAGATAAAATAGGTAGGTATGTCATTGCAATTCCCAGTGTTGGGAAAATCAGTAATTCTTACTAAGAGGAGGACTTGGGAAGAACATAAAGCCTAGGACCACACTGAACTCTAAGGAAAAAAATTAATTCTATGTAACATTGCCGGTGAAGACAGTTCATGTTATATCGTGGGATAAAGTTGAGACCTCTGGCAAAACACTGTGTGATCATGTAATAAGTGTAACATGACAAATAGCACAAAGGAGGCCTAATTCTGGCATCTCTTCCCTCATGGAATTTTCAGTCCTAACTGTACTCTTATAGCCTATTTTTATATGCAATGCATATGCAACACTTGGGGACAGATGGTGAAATCTCAGTGTTCATTGTGCCTCCTGACATGATTTCCACATTGGAAGGTAGGGATCTGCAATCTGCTTGTTTCTGCTCCTGCTGAAGTGTCAGGGAAAGGTGATTTCCTTCACTTCTTGTATGACTATAGACTGTGGAGCATCCTGGACGGCCTCTCCTTCCACAGAGACAGGCAGTGAAGTTTCACTATCCTGGAGCCCCATGCACAGACCAGGACTCAGCTCTGCAAGACTGTGTAAAAACAAAGACCAGAAGAACAGAAGCTGACAACGTGAGAAGACCAGAGCTGCCTACAGACAGCTACTGGGAGAGGAAGGAGTTCTAAGAAGCTGTGAGACAGTGCTGGTCAGCATGTCAGGCAGCACTTGCTTCACACCAGCAGCCTCGCCTTCATCAAGGATATCACAAACAGGAATTTTAATCAGGGATTTGCAGGAGAACTTAAACAGAAAATGAAAAGGAGTGGTGGATACTAATGGGCTTCTGCTTCAACTGTCATGGAAGAAAATGGATATCCATAACCTTTGATAGTAGAGGAATGTGGATGGGTGGAATGGAGACTGATAGTTAAAGGACCAGAGATGCTTATGGGGGATGTCATTGTGGAAGTCATCACAAAAATAATAAATCCAGGAGGATGTTGCTGTTACAACTTTGATGACATGATTACAAGTGGGGAGCAACATCATGAATGAAGTAGACAGGTCTGTGCATAAAGTTTCTCACATAGATCTGAAAGAGCTACATCCTCCTTGTCTGCACTCTGGATAGTCCTACTTCATGCAGGGGATCTCCCATGTCTTCAGATGCTTCCATGAAATACATGTCACCTGCCTGCATGACCTTTATGGAATCCTTCAATTTCAGGGACACTTTGGAAAAAGTGATTTTTTTTTGTGCTCTGTTGTCTTTTAACTCAAATGCAGAAGGGGATTGAATATGCAGCCGTATCAGGGAAGAAAAACTCATTTTTGATAAGGCAAAGGCCTTATCTTTTTCACGAAAAAAGAAGGCTAGCACAGGGTGAGGAGGATGAACATTTCAGCTTTTCACGCTGATGAAAAATATTTGGGAAATCCCTATCCAGACATAAATTCAGGTTTGCCACATTGAGACAAGTGTTGTGGATTGCCCTAAGTCCCTTTTTATCAATTCATTTATAACACCATTGTGAATCCCATCATCCAAGTCTATGTAGGAGACTTATGACACACAAAGGTTACTAATAACCTCAAGCTCACTGAGGGTTTTTAGCTGCTTATGGCCTTTGAGCATGTTTTCACTTTTATTTGGATTTCTTGCCCTTCAGCAGTGAATTTCTTTTGTTTTCTCTTCTGCTACTACTGGATGGCTGTCCATGCCCTTGGCATTGTCTGCCTGGAGGGCAAGAAGCACCTCTGACAGTGCATGGCATTAAGCTTTGGCTGTGCCTAACTCATGGCACAAGGTGACTCTAAGTCTGTAGCCACCACAAACAATAAACTCATCTGAGTTGCCATCCCTGAGCCTCAACCAAATCAAGCAGGATTTTAAAGTGAACCCCTGTTGCAATGAGCAATCCTCTAGCACCAAGGCTGTGAATGGGTGTCTATCAAAGACTGTCCAACATATTTGATGGGTCATGCATGACCAGCCATAACCACATTTTTTTCCCTTCTCCTTGGGCACACAGTCCTGCTGCTGCATGTTGGGTTGCAGCAACCTGCGGAGCTAAACCTGCACTTCCATCCCCAGCCATCTCATCAGGCAAAATGCAGAACGGCTTTCTTACACAGCACATTCAGTTCTGGGGCTGCCAGGGTTTGCATCCCTGCTGCACCTTGGCACTTGGCAGAAATGGTGTTGTTAATAACTTATCTCGGAGAAAGAAAATCAAAGGGAATTGTATTCTGCTCCTCTGACGCCCTCATTTATAATGGATTGTTTTGGCCTCTTGCATATGTGTAATCAAATGTTGCTGCTTTTCACATGCTACAGCTCACTGTGTTTAAACTGAGAGGAATCTCCCTTAAATATTTATTTAAACAATAACATCCCCTGAGCTCTTTATAAATTGCTTTACAATATTAACTCCAAATGCTTTTCTAAAAATTTATTTGACTGTTTTCTGCCTGCCCACTCTGCTGTGGGCCAGCGCCTCCTTTTGCCAGGGCTGCAGATCAGAAAACCAGTGCCTGCTCTGCAGGACTTGGGAACCCAGCCCTCAAATCATGCCAGCAGCTCCCAGAATCGTAGGGCAGAGTTTCAGCGGTCATATTGTTTCTGTCCCATGAACTCAGCAACCCTGTAACTTCCAGGAATAGGCTCCTTTCAGACACAGATACTCCCTTTCAGGTGCTCTGAGAGCCATGTCTTCCTCCTGGCACCCACACACAGCAGCTGAGGCTGGAAACACAGTGATGCCAACCCTCTGTGGCTTGCAACCGCTGGGGAAGTGGGGGAAAGCTGAGGCTGCTGATACCTTTCAATATTATTTAAATTATAGCTTCATAACCTGCAGTTCTGGGATTTTTCTGAGCAAAAGGCCCTAAAGACATAAAACACACAATGTGTTCTGTACTATTTGATTGGAGTCTGCAAATCTAAGAAGGACTCACCATCCAAAATAAAAAATATTTTTATATTGTACATAAAACAGAAGATTTAAACTCTTCACTTAGCAGACCATTTTTTTGTACTTAATTTTAGCTAAAGGTGGACTTTCACTGAAGTATTGGTTGTATTAATGTTATCTGTTAAAAAATTTGCCCTAGATTATCAGTGTTTAAGAGTAAGTGGTGGAAAGCTATGGTCATTCTTCTGCATTTCTAATTCCCCATTCTTCCAGCATCTTGATTAATCACTTACTGGCAAAGTCTTCATAGCCAACATGGGTAGAAACTGGATTACTCACCAGCTAAAGTAAGTGCAAAGAAGGTAATTCATTATGCTGCTATTTAGCTATAATTGAAGCTCATCTCCTCATTCTAGGCTCTGTGTGGGTTTAGTCACAGGAGCTAAACTGGGGAGAAGCACCAAAGCTTCTCTGAATCATTTTTATTCTTGCTCCCATTCTCTATTATTAATTACATCAAGGCATATCTCCAAGGAGACCAAGGGTGATGCCATCAGTCCCTTAGGTCCCCCTTAAACCTGCACTTGCTTTGCTAAGTGCACCACTCTTTGGCTGGTCCCTTGGGAGGAAGAGGCAGGCTGCATTTTGCTTCAGATCTTTCTTATTCTGAGTGCAGATTTCAACAGACTAAATGAAAAGGTACAGCCTTTTGAGAGTGAATGGTACTGGCAAAGATGGGAGATAATCAGCCTTTTCTGGTGGCTGAAGATGATTGCAGAAATAGTTTTGAACATCAGGAGGACATTGAGTATTACTTTCCTCCCATAGTGAATGCAATATGTGGAACGTTTGCCTCAGACATAATTTTCCTTTTTCCAGTCTGAACTGGAAAGACCTCCTTGTACTTTTCTCTCCATTAGGCGAGGCCACCGTCAGCAACACGGGTGAAGTATCACAGTTCAATAATTCCAAATCAATACTTCATTACTTTGCTCTGTTCAGGGGAAGCACATTTTTCTCTGCATGGGTATATAGAGCCTTTATCCAGCTCACATCCAACCAGCCATCTTGTGTCAGTGTTAGGTTCAATTCCCTCATTTTAATTTCCTCCCATTCTTTATTCACAGTATCTTGAGTGAATGTGTCTGAAAGAGGATTTCCACAATAAAGTGAGGGGGTTTTTAATTTCTTGTCTATACCAGTTAATCTGAACGGCTACTTAGTAGCAAGAAAGGGGTCTTTCTTTCTCTCCTTCCAAACTTCTGCCTTGCATAGCCACTGATCCTGGCATTTCCATTTCATGGGAACTTCTGAAAGTCATACCTTTGTTCACAATCAGGTCAGAAAGTCAGAGTGCAGAAAATTTGAGGGAACTGCATCGTCCTGCAACTGTTGTTTCAGACATGTTCAGGTCACTTAATTCCAGAAGCAAAATATTTTGATGTTTCAGAAGTGAAACAACTTGTTTGCAGTTTGGTCTGAATGAAAACCTCTGACTTCCTCTCAGTTTGACACTAGTCCATACCCTCTCTTTTCTGCTTTGGCATCTCATGTAGGCTTATGCTTGTCTACAGCTATTTCTCACCAGCTGGGCTGCAGGCATCTATAAGCCATGGCAATCATACTGGTATGTCATTCCACTGGAGATGGGAATACCTCTTTCACCAAGGATTAGGCTTCTCTCATGATCATACACAGCTGTAATGGAAGGTATTAACCCAGAGGAGGGACTTTGGAGGTGTGACCCAAAGCACTGCAGCAGAAGTCCCATCTCCTTATGGAAGGCCCTGGAGACCTGCAGTGAGGCACTGAAAAATGCAAGACTGAGGAAACCACCCAGGTACCATGACCTGAAGCTGTGCCAGAAGAAGCAAGCACACTCCTTTCGCTGTACCCTTGTAAGGACTGGAGCTGCCTCCTCGATATGGTGGCTCCTCCTAGATTTGGAGGAGCTTGAAGTGTGATGCCCCACATTTGTGCTGGCTGTCATACCCACCAAACCAGCTGTTTCCTTCTGCCCAGTAAGTGCTGGAAGGTTGTGGACAGCTTAGGCATGGGTCAAAAGCAGAATCGGGAACTGTGACCACTATACCTGGCACCCCTGCAGGAGTCTCAGATGTTTGCATGGCCAAGGTCTGCTCAAAGAAGCATTGCTTTAATCCAGCCATGTTTGTGTGGTTTTGTGAGCACTGAAACAGCACTGTTGTTATTTATTAGGTAGAATACTGCCCAGTCCTGGGCCTGAACTCTCCAAACCAAAGCCCAGTATATACAATCAGTCTTGCCTCTCTCCAAACAGCATTCAGCATCAATCACAGCACTGTAAATTGTTTACACAAAACTGGAGACATCATAACTTGTGAAATAACTCTCTTGTCAGTCAGATAAGTAAATATTTCGAAAGACTGTGAACATCATGGCAAGCTCGAACTGTCCAGACCAGCTCCAAATGGATCCAAGTTAACAGCCGACCAGATTTGCCTTGCCTTTGATGTCCCTGCTCCAAATCAGGCTGAGAAGGAATCTGAAAACAAGCCTCCCTTAGGGAGGCTAATGCAGTTTTAAAGATGCTCAACCTTCCATAGAGGTAACAGGAGGAAGAAAACCACGGGAAGTGTTTGCAAAGAAACTGCCTTCTTGAAGCTGTAAATTTGAACTTGAGGGAGTCAGACCCTCCCCCTCCTTCTCTATGTCCTCCTCTCTTAACCCAAACAAATGAAGCGAATGCCAGCAAGTTTCTTCTGCAGAAATGATCCACATTCATTCCTTGGGCCATAGCTAGAGCCTGCTGGAGTGGGTCCCACTCTGTTGGTGAAATGGATCCTGGCAGCACCTTCACACAACCACCTCTTGTTTCAGGCAGCCATCCCACGGGCTGTGGGCATGAGAAAGAGAATAGTGTTTGCATCGACTCCCATACTTCCATTACCTGCCAGTGGTAGGTCTCCATGCTTTTGAAAATAAACCATTGCACAGCTAACTGCTTCAGAAACACTTGGAAATATGTTGTTTTATGAGATATTTTTTTCCAATCATTTCCAGCAATTATTTGGGATCTTTTTCCTTTCGAGTTCACTGAGTTGTACCAGTTCATCTCCTTTTCAAAGGGATCGTGTTACAAGCTGGAATGCAGAGTTGAAAGGACCTGAGTCTTTGCAATAGGAATTTGTTTTGGAAGCAAGCGAGTTGGAAGGAGAGGAAACGGGCAGCCCACCAAGGGCTTCAGCAGGATTATCCTACCCTTTCAGCAAGCCACAACCA
Organism: Pachyramphus minor; assembly: GCA_013397135.1. NCBI lineage: Eukaryota > Metazoa > Chordata > Aves > Passeriformes > Tyrannidae > Pachyramphus > Pachyramphus minor. The sequence goes on along the minus strand of VYXB01002372.1, from coordinate 275,355 downwards.
GGGCAACTCATGAACTGAGGCTGAGCCTGCTTTCAGTTGGGGGTAGGGTCAGACAGGCTGCTCTTACCAACAGTTTAATACAGCAGAGGATCTGTTTGATACCTCATCTGAAAAATCCCTCAGGCACAGACTTCACTAATGCAAATCATAGAATCGTAGAATATCCTGAGTTGGAAGGGCCCCCCAAAGATCATTGATTCCAACTGTGGCAGCCACTACAAGTGTTAAAAACATTCACATAGGTGAGGGTGGCTGTAGGCTACTGCCGTTGGGTCTCTGAGGTGCTGAGGAGGGCACTCTTCTGTACAAAGCCCCACTAAAGGCCAGGCACAAAGTTCACTATCAGCTGAAGATTCACAGACTTGAGGTTAACCTGGTGCTGAGTCATTGGCTCAACTGCATGTTTGGTGTTTATTCACTTGGTACCTGACTGGCACCTCCTGTCCTGAATTTTCTTTAATAAGAATTTTTTCTTAGTCTTTTAAGTTACTCAACACCTCCTGTTCCTGGTGCATCTGAGTAGTTGTCTTGCAGTGTTTGTATCACTTATTTAATGTCAGAGGCATGTGTGAGGCTGTCCATGCTTGTAAAAAGACAGAGTTTTCGTCCCAGGACTAAATCAAATGCTGCCAAGACAGCACAGTACAGACATAAATAAAACATAGGTTGTAGAGACCAACTGTCAGTGGTTCTCAGCTCCTTAAATATCTCCTCCTGATTGTGCACAACCATATTTACTGGCATGCCTCAATGTATTCAGTATAAACTGACAACTGATTGAGAAAACAGGTTTAACCCCCCCCTCCCCAAACCCAAAAAAGAGTAGTTTCTTACTGCGGTAACGCAAGTGGGTAGATGCAGAGGGGAGATGGGAAAAGGCTGCAGAAGTAACACTGACCCAGTGGCACACAGGCCAGTGCAAAATGCCATCAACACGTTCACATCCCACAGGTGCAGAGAGGGTTCGTTCACACATTGGAGTAAATGTTACCCAGTTGCTGGATACACGTGGCAGAAAAGGACAGTATGCAGAAGGAAACATATTCTGGGAATCTGCCAGAGAGAAAAGTGCTATTTTTCAAAAAAGAACTGGAAACACTCCAGCTCTGGATCCATATCCAGCTCTAACTTCCAGCCATGAATACTAACCTGCACTAATGCAAACAACACACCACCATAAGTGCCACAGCTCTTATGAACCACATACTGGAACAGCATTGCTTATGTGGCTGTCACTGAATGGGGTGTCCCAGTATGCTGGAAGTACCTGTGGACATTCCAGGATGAAGAGCCTCCCACCACCTGGAGCCTCAAAGCCCCAGGATTCCTGTACTGTGCAGGATCCCACAGCTCACACAGCCTATCGCACTTGTGTCCCTTCCCCCCATGCTGGAGCAAGGGTGGACCATCTTTTCCATCAATCACTGGATACATACTCTGCTGTCTTCTCTCTGAGTAGGTGATATGTTGGTAACTCTGCTACTTTAGGCTTCATTGTAAGATGAAGGTGCAGTGGAGCTGTCTTTGTGTTACTGTTCCTATTGACCAGCAGCTACAACAGGAAGTTTGCAGTGGGGGTAGATTTGCTCTTAACTAAGTGCATTTCTTTTCCCATCTTCATTGCAACGTGTCACTGTTTTTTCAAGCATTAGTGATTTTTCCCCCCCTCTTAACATTGTCTCTGATTTCTGTGTCATGAGGGGGAGTGTTGTCAGATCGCATTCTCATGATGGGAGAGGCAGAAAATCCGTTCTGTATATCATGTGACCTTGGCTTCCAACACCACAAAGGATTTCTTCAAGCCCTGCTCATTATCTTGTTTTATACTTTAAAAGAAAAATGAAAATGCTGGTGACAAATGGCCTCGTTTATCACATTTAATTGACTGACTGTTCTTTTAAGCCTCTGAAACACACACTTTGAGCCAAAGCACTGGAAAAAGAACATATCATTTACCCTGGTCTGCTGCCAGGTCATATTAAAAAATGTTCAGGAGGTTTTTTCTAGACCAGTACATGGAGCAGGAGCGAGTGGGTGCACTCTCACCCCAGAATCCTTTCCTCCTGGTTTCCACCAACTCTCAGCCCTTTCACAAACAAACGGCAGAAGTGGGGTTGCAGTGAAACTGTTATGGGAAGGGCAAAGCTATTTCAAAGTTGTATGTGAAAGGTATTAGTACTTGCCTCTTTGACTAAGGGAGTGCCTAGAATGGGACCCTGGAGGTCTCCGTTCATCCCAGAACTAACAACAGAACTAACCAACATCTTCAGTGACAGCTTGGGCCATGGGAAAATGAAGCAATGAGCTTGTTTCAACTATAGCAGACCTTGTGCTGGCTGTAAGTTGCAGGAATGACAAAATGGAGATAAAGATTGAAAGCCTCAAAGATGCAGTTTGGGAGGGATGAATGCACATCTTTCACCAGTGTCCCTGAGCCAGGCTGGGGCTGACTGCCCTGGGTTGCTGGTCAGCTCTGAGGGCTTGAAGATTGCAATGGGTCATGGACTGCCTGAGTACCTATAATGTCATACTATTGCAAACAAAAAGCCCAAACATCATTTTGGAGTACATAAGGAGAAATGTAGTGTATAAGACATCTCCCTTCCCTCAGTTCAGCTCCTCTTCCTACTGTGAGGCTGCACCTAAAGATTTTTTTATGGATGGAGATGTTATTCCTCAAGAAAGGTTTATACAGGTATGAGTGGGAAGGTAGCTTAAAGAAAATGGGTGTTGTTAAAAAAGAGATGTCTAAAGGGATAAAAAATTGCTTTCAAGCATATAAGCTCACAAGCTGAGCAATAAGAAAATTAATAAACTGTTCTCTGTCCCTGCTGTAGATATATGTAGCCACATGCTAAATTTTCAGTAAGAGTGTGTACTGGGTCTGGCTGGGAGGGAGTTAAGAAAAATTTAAGACAGATTTAAGAAATGTTCCTAATAGTAAGTGTAGTAAAACATTGAAATACTTTGTCTCAGGAGACTGTGGAGGTTCTGTTATTAAGGATTTTTAAGAACAGGTTATCCAGACATCTGTAAGGACTGACTTAGGCATGTGGTAGAAGGATGGACTGGAGCCAGCCAGAGTCCCTGGGGTCTGTTTACATCACATTTTCATCACAGTAATGTGAACACAAGAATCTTCTTATAAAATACTAAAAACATCACCCTGGTTTCTAAACAGCCCCCCAGGAAAGGTGTCAGTCTCAACTTAGGGCTTGAAGATGGAAACCTTTTGACTCCTTTCCCCAACCCACCCTCAGACAACCTGTTCAAAAGGGCCATTCTGAAAATCACAGAAATCTCTTCCTTCCTGTTCTCTGCTGCCCTGGGATCCCTGAACTGGAAAGTACGGTGACAGGACCTTCGTCCCAAGATGCACCAGCATCCCATGTCTTGGGAGAGCTGTTCCCACATTCCTCCTCCTTCCCATGGCAGCACACACAGGGCACCCCAAATCCCAGTGCCACCCTCCAAGGCTGCTCACTCCCAAGGTTGCTCACCCCCAAGGTTGCTCACCTGGTCCCTTCACAGCCCCAGTCACCCCACACAGACCACCAGGGGACTTGGCTTTGCATCCAAAGTAAAAGATTGACACAAATCCTGCTATCCCGATTAGCCACTCATCTAATCCTCGTGATGTCACCTGGGCTTCTGTGTCAGGATTTGGCCCACTGCCGAACAGCTCTGGGTTTTATTCCCCTGCCTCTGGCCAGTGGTGGCAGTAGGAGCCTGCAGGTGTGAACCTGCAGCAGGAGCCTGCTCCAGCATTTTAGACACCCAACAAAATTCACTGCCAAGTTTTTTTCATCTTGGTGGGAAAATGCGACAGAAAGGTGTTTCCTGAAGAATGCAGAAGAATCCTGCCATGCAATTCCTCTTTAACTACACAGCACACACATATATGTGTGTATGGGTTTGATTGTACCTATGTGTATAAATATATATACATATTGCAATTATACTCTTGATATATTTTCTACAAGCACAGTTTCTGTAGCTAAGACATGTTACATGTGTGGCAGGGGGAGGAAAGGAAGAGAAGGAAGGAGAGGAAACCACTGCTGCACACAGCAGCTCTTCTCTAACCCCCATTTTTTACACTGAAGGAATGCACCCGGCGACTGTTTCTACTATTTAAGGAAAAAGGTTCCTATGCAAAATCCTGTGGTTTTGAAGTGATCCTTTTATAGGCATAAAGAGATTTTTCCACATCCCTATATTTGATTTCTTTTTTTTACTCAGACCTGGCTGCTCCAATAGATATTTGCAGAATATCATGCACTGGAATCAGACACTTCATTCCTATTCTTGATTCTAGAGATCAAATATCCCACCAATTTACCACACAAGGCCAAGGGGATGCAAGCTAAAGTCAGTTTAGCTGTAGGGCAGTGCAAGAGAGTTGAATTTGGTCCCGCTCCCATCCCAAGGGATTTTGAGCTGGCATTGACCTGTCACTGAATTGAACATGCTGTATGTCCTGCAGAGGATTTGTCTACTCCTGGGCTTCTTGGTGGTGGTGAATATTAATGGCATTTGTAATTTGGACTAACCGTATGTTAACCTTGAGTTAATAATGCAGGGGTTTAAGGGGCTTATCCTAAGCAGAAGTTGGATGCAATGCACAGCCTGCACCCAGAACAGGACCTGAACAGTCATCTCTCCTGTCCCAGAAGTGGGAGATGTGGCATTCACATCTGTTCAGGCCCAGAAAGCAGTGAGCACATCCAGCATCCTGGACAGAGGGTTGCTGGCAGTGATGTGGGACAGGGCGGTGATGTCTGGGGTGTGGCTGTGGGCTCTCCTGCAGGAAGACTTGTGCAGGCAGCACACATCATGTGCAGGGTCTTGGGTGGGAGACATACAGCTCAAAGACAGGTGCTGAGTTTCTTGGTCCAGCTAAAATATTGGGATGTGACAAAGCAAAGCAAAGCAAAGCTTAGGGATTTAGAAGCAAGTCCATAGACACCTGAGAGTTCCCTGTCTCCCCCTTCAGGAAACAGCATCCTTGAGGGTATCCGGGCACAAGTGCTAAGCTGCGGATCTGAAAACAGTGTTACACAACTCAGTGCTTTGTAAGGACCAACACAATCTTTAATTTATTCTTCCAGACTATACAGTCATATACCATGCTGGAGGTAGCTTTTCTGCACAAAACTACAAGCCAAGGGATTTACAGAACTCCAGTAGCCACTCGGTGCCAGATGTCTATTATCTCATCACATACATATGCTGCACAACGATGCTGGTGCTAATGCTTCCCTTCACCACTGCAGAGACATGCCTGGTACCACCAGTTTGTGCTGACATAAATAACAACCTGTCCAAGCATCTCCTCTACAAGTGCTGGGGGAAGGGGGAAGAACATACATTCCAGATGGAAATACAACCAGGGGTTGTGCCCTTGGTGGCTTCAAGTTATGTAATTTTATCTCAATGCAACCCGAGAGGGAGTGATTCCTCCACAAGCTGCATTGTATTTGGCTGCTTACAGTTACTTTTTTATGACTGTAGTGGAACTGGTAATAGAGACAATGAAAAAACTACTGCAAAGCAGCCGAGACCCCATTATATTGTAAAAAATTAACCTGCTAGATGGTTTCCTGTTGACAGATGAAGTATGTTCACTTATTCCTCCTTAAAAGTTATGTAAATCTCTGACTTCAGAGGAATAAATTTTGATTTACTCCCACACTGAATGAGTGGGCAGTGCCAAAGCTGAATTTTGGATCAGTGGTACAGATCTCAACTCTACAGGTTTTCAGGATTTTCAATTTGAAATCATCTTTTAACTGTATGTACAGCCACCACAGAAAATTGTGTGATCCACATATGATTCCAACTCATCTAGCAGGAGCGAGTAAGCCCAGGCTGAAGATATACTGACAGAATGGGGATGAAAAACTAAATGGTGCTGGCTCATAGAGGGACAAACTCATAGCACCCTCCCAAATTGTGGGTGGTCTATTGTGCATTGCTCTAGTCAATGAGAACATTACACTCATACATGCAAATGTAATTTGAAAAACCATTATATAAATGAACAAAGATTGTATTGTAACCTCATCATTTGCACACACTGAGCCTTGGCCCTCCGTTCCTCTTGAGTACATAGTAGCCTCTTCAAACTCCTGAAATTTAATTTTAAAAAAAGAATTCTGTGGGCGTTAAGTTAGCGTAGAAGTACACAAGACCATTGATGACTCTGTTTTCATCTACACAGAGCATAAGGCAACCAGATGATTTATTTTTATTGGCACTGCCAGCAGATAAGCTTCCACTATTATGAAGGAGAGAAGTGTGGGTTGGCCCAGGTTGTCAGTCAGAGGATGCCCAGCAGAAAACCCAATTCAGTAATTACATCCTCCTTAAGGACATGCTGTGGAGGAAGGCTAGGATCCCTGCTTCTCCCATGGCACTCAGAAATAACCAGCAGTGCTCCAAGGTCTTGGACTGTTGTTGATTTTTTGCAAATGTTGTGACATGTCATGGGACATCACGGCTATGCTACAACTGAATGAAAAATGTTCAACTTAAAGTAACAACTAACCTCTGAAAAATAGAAATTCTCTATGAATGTTCCAAGACCTCGTGCCATCAACCCCTTCCCAGACTTCAGTGGAGTGAAGGAAAGAGCAAGGTGGGGTATCTTCTCTTGGAGAGCTGCAGCCTGAAGAGGCTCACCAGCTCCCAGATAAGCCCATTGGCTTCTTCCCCTCTCCCAGGCAGACATAGCTCCATAGCCCCCTCCCCCAGGGGCTATCAAACCTGTTTGCAAATGCCAAAATCTGCACACACGCACACACACACCCCCTGCCATCCCAACTACCTCACTGCATCACTTCACCTCCTGCCTGGGGGAGCTACTGTGGTTATTCTCATTTTTCCTCTGGGCCCACTTCAGCAAGGGTTTCTGGTGTACAGCGCTCACAGCAACAAACTTCCCTTTGACTGTTCCTCTCCTGGCTCCTACAAAACTAATACTTTGTGATCACCTGGTCTCTGGAATTAAGAGGACAAACTTTTGATGGATATTCTCACTCTTGCCAAGTTGTGGTTAATTTATCCAGATTCTACCCTTTCTTTGAAGCAGACCCTGACTATCATGCAAATTACATTTTTACCCCGTTCATCTGAGGTCTCAAGTGGGAAAGGAATTTTTTTAATTAAGACTGCTAGAGAATTCTATCACATAAAAAGATCATGAATACAAATGAATGATCAGGGAAGAATATTAAATGATATTAACAGCCCTGCAGAATTCCTCCATAGCTTTAAATATCTGTGCTGTGGGTTTGTGTGCCTCCACAGTACTTGAGTAGTACTCACACTTCCTGGACAATAGCAGCATACTCTGAATTCACTTCTGCTTGGAAACAAGGCAACTCTTCTGCAGCTTCAAGGCCAACAACAAAGACATCTCAAAGAAGAGCAAATCACAGTTCCATATGCACATACACATGCTTTGGGCAAGTCTGAAAGAATCTGCAGTGGGGAATAGAGCTATTCGGACTTTTGAGACTTAAAAAGGTCCTTCCCAAAACTAAAATTTTGTCACTGTTATTTTTTAAGTCAATTGTTGCAGGAAAATGTTGCTTTTGAACAAGTGTTCTGCAGTGTATTAAAAAAAAAGTTGTAATTTAAGTCTGCAATTTTTAGAAAACAAAATACCTTAAGAAATTTTAATGCCTCTTGTCCAGCTCTGGTACCAGGTACACAACAATTCAAAAAATATCAAATGGTATTCTATATATTTGGGATTTTTTTTTTATCTTGTTTGTCCATCTCTCTTGTACCCAGAAAGGCTGGGTACCTCCTGCCTTTCCTGCATGCCTTACTGAATCATTTCAACTTAGTGGCCCCAGGACCTCAAAACCAGCATCACTCTGGTGCAACATGCATTTTGGAGAGGGTTGAACATCCCCCCATGCCCATCGTGCAGGGAGGGAGTTCCCCCCTGGACCACACACAGGCCCTGATGGGACACCCCAGGTCAAACCTCCCTGTGTCCAGGAATGCTCTTGTGCTCCTTCTCCTTCCTGTTTCTCAGCCAGAGCTTCACAAAGGTCTGAGTTTCCTCTACCTGGCAGCTGGGCACACTCAGTGCTTTCTGCTGCTGGCATTGCAGATCAGGCTTCAGAGGGCAATGTGCTTTCCTTGATGAAATTTGTTTGGAAATGGTAAAGATCTGAGGGCTCCCTCAGCCAGAAAATCAAATTTGGCTTACCTGAATGTCAGGTCATCTGGGATGGATTTAATAAACAGATGGGGATGCACGGGGACAAACAGAGATGGAACGGTTTGTGGGAGCCTGTGAGCTCCCAGCAGGATCCAGCCCTTTTAGCTGCCTCAGCACTGTCTTGTGTGCCCCACTGCCCTCCCAGCAGCCAGGACTCACCTGGGCAAAGGGCAGATGGTGCTGGGGACAGACCCAGCTCATCACATGTCCCAGACCCATGGGGATTTCACAGCCTTGAAATACCTTCCCCATCAGGACTGGGTGACAGCAGCCAGCAGAGCCACATGCTGCCCAGTGCAGATGGACAGACAGCACAACCTCACAAACCTCCTTTTGTTGGGAAGTGCAGCTGAAACATCTAACTGGTTACTTCTACCTGTCAGTCAGTGGGCCAGGCCCCACTGCTGTTGGGCTTCCACTTCTGGGGACAGCAAAATGGACTGTCTTGTGATCCTGGGCTCATCCTACCTGCATCCCTAACCACATAGACAAAGTACTTGTTTTTTTTCACCCTCTGGAAATGTCTGTAGAGGTGGAACAAAGTTGATTATGCAAGGAAACCTTCCTATATAGTAGTTTGAATATGCTGAACTCCTTGAGGAGAGATTCCTGCTCTGTAATCTCAGAGCAGTTTGCCCACCCACAACCCCCCCATCCAGTGAATCCCACACATCGTCTTTCCCTGGGCACATCTTGCCCATTTTGGAGTTGAGCACCCCATGCTGAGCTCAGAGTTTGTTTCCAGCACAGGAGAGGAAGGCAGATCCCTCTATGAGCCATGGATTTGGTCTAGGGGCTGTGCCCACACTCTGTGCCATGCAGTGAGATACCTTGCTTTGGAAGAGGGGACAGGGACAAAGATGAAAAATGAAGAAAACTTCTGAAAATGTGACTCCTGGTTGCCATGGCTGTAATCTTCCCTATAGCACCACAACACCACAGCTGAAATAGAAAGAGAAGTCAGGGGCTCTGCCATGGCGATTTCACGGTCTTCAGAGGACACATGGGGTAACGGCAGGTGTTGCAAGGGACTCCTCCAGGCAGGCACAGGTTACACAAATGCTCCTTTCCACGGATGTCTTGGGGCCCTGGCATGCCTAGGTTTGGACTCCTGCTGCTGCCAAGGCATGAGTACCCCCAAAGCAGGGACCTCACCACTGCATCCTCCACCCCTCTCCTTTTGGGCATCACACCATAAAATGGATGCAATGGTGGGGGGGACCTCTGGAGGTCCTCTTAGGATTCAGGTCACCAGCCCTTACCCTGTTTGCCCATCTCCTTCTAGTCAAAAATTATATTATTCCCTTCAGCTGCCAGAGGCGGAAAAAAATTATGACTCAGATCTGATTTTGTATCATGGCAGTCAGATTTTCTGTGCTGTGCAGGGGAAACAATGGAAGGTGAAATCCCTGTAGGGAAGGATTTGCAAAATTCTGCGGGAAATTGGTATTACAGATAATTGTTTCCTGCCGAGGGGATCTAACAGAACTTTGCAGAAAAGCTGCCCTTTTCAGCAATATCCACTGCAGCATAGCCAGGCACAAGCATAAATATCTGTCTCTAACATAAATATGCTCTGCTGCACATTTTCCTCCTGCACCTGAAATTTAGTATTGGTTAATTCCACTGGGATTTCCTTTAAAAGAGACACCTTGGTGTAAATGATAAACTTGTTAAATTGCAAATGAGGTGAGATGGTGGGTGCTTTGGCCTCTGGAGCACCAAGGCTTTGATTCTTAATGGCATCTGTTGAGAACCTGTTGAAAATATGCATGGAAAATTATTGACTATCAGAACAAAATCTCCCCTCCTAAGCAGGTTCATGATGCCAGAAAGCACTTTTTTTTCACAATGTTTGGCTGATCATAAAAAATTACACTTATGAACAGCTTCTTTTTTGTATCTGGTTTCCAGTATTTTGAGAATATGTTCTTTATTTCTCCCTGTTGATGGTACACCTTAAAGTAAGTCAGCATTGGTAGAATATGACCATTAATGTGACTCTGGCTTTTACCATTTTATACAGTGATGGATATGCTTGTACATAGCCCCCAAAAAATCCTTTGTTGGGCTACTCTGAGCTGCAATAGTGTTAACAGTGAATGGGAGAGTAGGTCCTCAGACAAACTCTCCTCTTCACTCTTCCACTGACCTTACCAAAGCAGACTGAGGGCACTTGCTGGATCGGATACTGCTGTCCATTGAATGAAGCCCTCTTGCTCAGCTGTCCCTGACAGCTCAAAGTTTGAAGCAGCACAAACTTTGATGAGGCAAAAGAAAAGTTCTGCTTATAATTATCACAATAAGAACAAAACCAAGAGCACTGTGACTGTTTTATTAATAGTGTGCTTTGTTGCTCCCAACCTTTGCAAAATCTGTGTATCTGGCTCTCCAAGAATATTACTACTTGGACCTATTTCATATGGATCATGAAGGATAAAGACATTCCTGAAAACTCACTTGCCAGCTCTGCTGCTCTGCCAGCAGCAATAATTTGAGAAGGAATCATGGTCCCTCTGAGATATGGAATCACAGCATGGTTGGAGGATGGGGCCCAGCCAGACACAAATGCATGGACAGATCTACAGGAGATTCATTTTCTGTCCCACAGTAGTCCTCATCTTCCCTCTTCTGCTGTTCTGCAGTTTTCCTGCTGAGGACACATGTGGGCAGAAAAGACACAAATCTCATCTTTGAAATAATTTCAGAAACATGCCTCCACACCGGGCTCTGCTCCTGATTGTGGGAAGAGGCGCCAACGGCAGAAGGCTGGAGCAGGAAGTGGCTCAGATCTCATGTTTTCCTTACATGTCTCAGTAATAGCTTTATGAAGAACTAGAGCATTTCTGCAGAACTGAAGGGTGCTGATGGCATCTGGTTTAACATGATAAACCGTGCTTGTCATGCTAAATTGTCTGGCTATCAGCTCAGCTCATCTGTTAGATGGGTATAGCGGTTCCCTGACATCGTCAGGAGTGAATGTGTTACATCGATTAAGCCTTTTACGGTCTAGCTTGGAATCAGGTAAACTGCAGAAACCAAAGGGCTTAATGAGGAAAACAGCTTGTGCCTGTAGAGCCCTACCTGAGACATGTTTTTGAAAATTGCAAGTGTCTGTCACACAGAGCCCTAACTGCTTTATCAGACAAGAGGAAAAACCTGGCAAAGCTTAATGGTCTCATGGCAAGACATGTGAATGTGGTTGAAAGATGTCTGCCAGAGCACCCAAACATGGTCAGACTGCAGGAAGGGGTGCTGCCATGCCAAATAACCAGTTCCCAGCACGTGTGCCTCACCTTTTCATCTACCCAAAGAGCTTCCTTGGAAGTACGTGCTTTTTCAGGAGCAGGGTGAATAAGCTGTAGTAGAAGTGTAACTGTGCTCTCTCTCACTCCCTGTAAGTCACTGGAGTTTGATCACTAGATTTCTGTAACTAAAAATAGTTACAGAAGTTACATTTTTGAGCTCTATCTTGAGAAAAGGGGCACATGGACAGATATAGTCTGCAATATACTAGAAGAGTTGGTTATTGGAAGAATTTTATACCTTGTTAGGAATGCCTTTAAGTTGTTCTTGCATAGATTTATTGACAGGTGCGAGTATGAGTGGATTGGAGCCTGGCATGCCATAACCCATCCGGCAAAAGCACACGCAGCAGATGCCAGACCTGAATTCACTGTTCCTTGTCAGGCTATCAGTAGCGAGGGCAATGGAAGAGAGCATCCATCTTCTGTGAAGGATATGGATGCCTGCTAGGGAGCAGGAGAAGGAGAGTGCTACATGGGGGAAAACAAACTCAAGCCAGGCTAGTGGCAGCCTCTTCCCTCGTCAGCATAATGTCATCTTTGTGCTGTGCTCTTCATGACTCTCTGGCTGTGAAGAGTCAGTCAGCACCACCCTTCTCTATGGTACCTATATCAACGGAGAGGACCAGCATCGGCTACAGCCTGAGCAAGAGCAGCTGTGGTTGCAGAGCTGCACAGAGCTGCACAGAGCTGCACAGTCACAGAGCATCTGAGTGATCCCAGTCACAGCTACCTCATCTTCAGGGCTGGACAGCTGAGACACAAGAGGCAGGCTCTGGTGGCCAAGCTCAGTCAAGATGGCAGCACCTGGAGTCAACCCATTGCAGAAGTCTAGGTTTTTAAGGAGGTTCAGGGAAGGGGCATACAAAAGGAGGAACCTAAGTCTTTAGGCAGCTGTGAATCGTTGTCTTGGATTTAGGCACCTAAGTGCTTTTTTGGACTTCATCCCAAACACTTCATTGAGTGAGTGTTGCATTAACAACAGCCCAGTCAGAGGATAAGCAGCAACAGAAATGCTCCAAGCTGCTCCTTTAATGCATCCTAGAATGTGAACAAATGATCACTGTAGAAACAGCTGTACTGGGTTATAGTGTCATTGCCCCAAGCTGTTTCCTTCATCACTTGTACAAGGAAACACCCTTCAGCAGAACTTCCCTCACTGGCTTCACTGCAAAACCACCAGCCTAGTGAAGTCCATCAATCTATCCAGGCTAGTACCACTGACTTGGTGTTCTTGGTTTTGAAACGGGTGTGCAGCTCCCACTATCCATATATCTGACCCTGTTAAAGGGGAAGGTGGTTCCTGACAGGTAGAGCAGGACAGCATCTTAAAATAGTATTGTTATTTTTGTAGGGATTGTTTGCATCTATTATTAAATATGGCAACCTGTAAGGAGCTGTGCCATGCACTGAGCTTTGCAACTCGCTCTTCAGTTTTTCTTCTGAGATGTGTCAAGTGCCTACATGGTTAGTGGTGCTGCTCATGACCACTAAGTTTATGTTGAATAGAAGGAGAATAGAGGCTCCTCTAGATATGAAGAGAATAAAATGGTAAGGTTGTGTGTGCCATTTTTCACTTTAGGCAAGTACACTTTGACTTTGGAGGATACATGTTCAGGTGAACGCTGCCTGCAGGGCACAACAAAAGGCAGAGCTGAAGTAAGAAGGCTCAGTTCTATTTTAACTTTCTCCTTGGAGTGGATGCAGCTTGACTTCTCTGTTGTAGTCTGCCTGGCTGTAAGTTGCACATACACAGGAGAGTTTAATCTCCTTTCAAACAGCCTTTCATTCGAAGGCTGGCTGGCTGCTTTTCTCCCAGAGCACTCCAAAAGAGCCTGTACAAAGGACCTCCTTCTAGGTTCAGGTCTTTGTCAGGTGAAGGGAGATCTTGTGAGGTCTCACTCCATCTACGCAGCGGGATGCGGGACCCTCAGAATAGGGACTTGCCTGTGGGAGTGACTGGGTTTGGGCACAGTGGCAATGAGATTAAAGAGTGTGTGTGGTGTAAATGTCCCACAGCACCCGGTCTTTTAAATAGCCTGTCTCCTAAGGGGACCCTGAATGATGCTTCTGTATCACAGTGCTGCAATACGTTCAAATATCAGGGGTGAAGCTTGAGCCAGGGGAAGAAAGGATGTGATAAATTAAGGCTTCAATGGTGCCTGTTTCTGATCTGAAGTACAAAAAATACAGTGAGGTACAGGTGTAAATTCCACTGATAAGTCTGGAAGCCCTCTAGTGAATTGGGGGCTGTACAAATTGTGCAGAAGCTGACCACAGAATTAAACCACTTAGTAAAGCACACATGGATGCCTTTTGATTAATCTGAATGAGGCTCTGAGTACGAAAAATCTTCTATTGTTTTGGTGCTTGGTTCCATTTTCTCTCTGGTCCTGGGCAGAAGGAGAGAAATGGAAGAATTCAGCTTAACAAGGAAAGCCTTTTGGTATGAGAGTTTGAACTTCTCTGCCTTCCAAGCAAGATTTTTTTCTAATATCAATATCAATTTCTACAAGATAATTAATAGATTTCAATGACTTTCAAATTCAAATACAGTCCCTACAGACCTGCAAACCTTGAAGGTGCAGGCTGAGATTCTGGTGTTGGTGCTGCAATCCTTTTCACAGTTGCTGTAACTTAAAAAGTTATTGAGCAAAACTTTTGTTTCAGTAATCCTGTGCCAATAAGTTCTCAGTAAAAGTACTTTCCAAAAAAACCTGTATTCTATCTCTCCAAAAAGCAACTCCAGTGGAGAGGAGGTAAGAAATGGGGATGACATCAGCATCCGCAGAAGTGCATACCCTGCTGTAAAAGAATAAGAGAGCAAAGGAGAGTTAAATTCAAGTCTAAAATATGCATGCACAAGGCAAGCTTATTACTGTGGGGCTAAAACATATCCCCACTCACTCCTGTAAACCTGGCTGTAAACCTGTCCACGAGCAAGGGGAAAGGAAGGAAAACAGCTTGGCAAGGTGGCTCTGTACAGCAAGGATGCACTCCACAGTTGTATTTTTCTTTTTTTAGTTTCCCGCATGAAGCAGAGGTGGGTCTGTACCACCCCCACAGATAACAGCACACTCCCTGTGTGATTTCATAGTGTAGTCAGGCATTTGGAAAGATTTTTCTATGAAGAATGGATTTGACTCATAATCCTTTGACCCCGTGGCCCATTCGAGACGGCCGTGACATGTCACTGCTCCCTGATAAGGATTCTCCATGCTGCCTCTGCCTGCTCCCGTGGCAGTGAGCTGCTCTGGGGCTGTTGCACGTCCCTGGCCTCCCTCCAGAGCTCTGGGATCTGCGCAATCTCCAGTGTCAAGATGTGTTTGGATATGGAAAGCCGCGACACTCTGTTATATATCAGATAGATAACAGGAGCATCCCCTCGCCTGAGGAGACAGATGCCTGGTGCTGGGTGTTGAGCAGCCAAGGGCCCGTCCATCTGCAGGCTTTCTGCCTTCTCTTTAACCCTGGATGACAGTCACATCTTCAAGGGGCTGTTCTTGGAAGATAAACATATCTTTTCTGGTTCAAAAATTACAAGTCATTCTCCCTTTTTTTTTTTTCTTTAACTGAGAAAGACTGTAATTTCAGCTTTTCGGGTGAGGCTCTTTGTGGGAACGCACTGACATGAAGAGGTCTTGCAAACTCTTGTTGAACTTTTTGAGTGCTCCCATTACAAACAAGCCTTTCTTCACTCTTTGCCCCTGCTACTGTGCTCAACTTTTCTTATGAAAAAGCCAAACAACCTACTATAGATAGCTTTCTCCCCTTGATCTCATAAAAGCAGATTATGTAGGTCCAGAGGAGGGAGGCAGTATTTCAGAAAGGATGGTGCTGCCTTTTGAAACCTAAGATTTGAAAATTTATGTTACCACAGCTAAAAGCTGAGACTGGTGAGTTAAATAGCTATTAATTCAGTCTTTATGGAACCAATAGAAACTATGACACAAAGCATTAAAAAAAAGAGCCTTTTTATTGTGTATTAAAACATACTAATTCAGGAGTGTCCTCCCTTCCCCAGTGTGAACCTGTCCTCCCCAGGGAAGGGCTTGCTGAAGAGGCTCCATCATGAGCGGTACCCAAAGCCACTCTGCCCAAAGCACAGCAAGTGCTGGGGGAAGGACAGTCACTCAAAGGTATTTATCTCCTGCCTTCTGAAGGCAAGCAGGAGGACTACCATGCCAATAGCTGGCCCACAGCCTGGAGCCACAGTTCTGACTGCCCCTCCTGCCTCACGCCTTTGTCCGGCTGCACACAGGTCCCCCAGCACTGCTGTGCCTCTCTATAGGGCAGTGACTTTGGTTGGGGGAAGGGGGTAACATGCCTCAGGGCAGCTTTCCTTTATTTTCCCACTAATTACAGTCTGACCAAAGTTTTGAAGGTATAACAGCTCCAGACTCTATTTCTTGACATTTACTGCTGTAACTATAGGTTCTTCTGCCATCAGTATATATCTTTGTTTGTTCCTAATAAACCTTAGGGCTTCAGTTGCATCTTGCAGCAGTGATTTCCATAGCCTGGATGTATCAGTGTAATAAGTAAGAATCCTTTTATCTGTACTGTATTTGTCATCTTCCAGTTAATTGTTTATGCACCTATGTTCAGGAAAGGCAGGGGACATTCCCAAATGACCTCTACAGTTTCTACATTACTTCACATACTTATCACCCTTCCACTTGTGCTTCTCCTCCACCAGATGCTCTGCTATTTCAGACTCTATTCTCCCAGATAAAGATCTGCTCAGCACCCATTATGCATTTGTAAGTTAAATTATATTACTATGTTTGCAGCCGTTTTGAAGATGAAATTGCTTTTTTCCACCCCAAAGTAAATTTGAAATTAGTTTCATGAAAAAAAACCCAAAAAAAGTTTAGCTAATGCCTATGAGTAACCTGAGTTTGCTCTCAGTCTTCACTGTAACTCCAAGAGGTCAATATCTGAACTAGACACAGTAAATCTGGAGTCACAGTGGGACAGTGCTGAGCTGTAGCTAGACAGGTGATGGGAGGACAGGGTGGATCCCACTGCTTGGGTTTTGACTAGACCTACACTGGACATCAGGCATGACCCAACAGGCTGCTGAGTGTTGACCTGGAGCTGCTGAGCACTCACAAGTAATGGTGAAGTGGGCATTTCCCCAAAGATTATCAACACTTTGTGGTAACATATGAGACCTGACCAAACACTGCTTTTCTTTTAGCTTATTTGAAGTTTGTTTTCCACCAGCACTAGCCCATGCAGTGATGTTAATGGCATCCACAGCTCTTGCTAATTTCTTAGGGAAATCAAGCTAAAACCTTGCCTGTGCTTGGAAGAAGACACTTTCCCAGCTGCACACCTTTCAGTCATGACCTCAATTCCCAGTGTCTGTGAGACTTCAATCCTTAGCGAGAGAAGCTCACATCACTCGTGGGAGTGACGATGTGGCAGTCACAGCCCAGTCTCCTTATGTAGCTTCATGGAGATGGATGGAGCTGCTGTAGTATCTGCATTGTACCATTTGTGTGCCCTTGTACGTAATGCATCAAATCTATATTACTTCATTAAGCAAATGTAGGGATTAGCCTTCTCTAGAGTAGTAAGCATTCAAATTTTAAACTAAGAAAAATAGGATAGATCCAACATCAACATGCTTTGCTACTGCTCAACTCTTCTCCTTTCATCTTCCTCTACCTTTGGGGATGACCCTCTCCCTCCCCTCGGCACCTTGCTGGGAGGCCAGCTGGAGCTTCTAACCCTTCTCAAGAACTTTTCAGCTGAATGGCTGTACAAATATTTTGGTCAGGAAACTCTCCTGAAAAACAAGGCTTAACTGTTCTGTTTCTCAGCTGGGTGACAGGGGTAATTACTCTGATAACTTCCCATCTCTCTTGGGTGTTATGATGAGAAACTCATTAGTTATTTGCTGAGTACCCTGAGCCAAGTTCTTGAATGAAAGAGCTGTAAGGATTATTTTAACAATATTTAGCACTTCAAAAGTTTTGGAATCACTACCTAATTTTCCCAAATGTAAACCAGGTAAATTTGCAGGGTAATTTGTGTGCCACACCTCTTAGTCTTCTCAGCAGTCTTCGCAATGTTCAGGAACTCACACGGTATGGGTGCAAGCTTCCTTTGTGCTAACTATTCTTTTATTTTTCAGCTTTTTTCCTCAATTTTTCCCTCCCTCCAGCACACTTTCATACATCATACTTTAGGACTCTAAGGTATATCTGACAGACACGATAGCTGAGTCCTTACATTTAAAGGAAAATATTCTCCATCAGTGCACTACTTCTCCTCCCCAACAGCATGTGGCCCAACACCTTGCACAGACACCAACTGCTGTGAATTAAATCATCTTTGCAGAGTGGTCACTACTCAACATTGTGAACTATTTCCTCTGTCCAATACACACCCATCCCATCTGCTTCTTTGGGATGCTTAGGAAGCAATAAACCAGTTCAAGAAAAGAATCCTCAAATACCAAGTCAAAATACAGTGAAAGAAGCACCAAAGAACTGGCAAATGAAAACTTCCCTCCTCCACAGCAATGCTTAGTGTTTCCCTTGATGTAGCAATACAATATCTGAAGCTTCTCTGTTGCAAGCTGAAAAGAGGTGCCAATTATATAAACAGGTGATTACTGTCAGAATGGGCAATGTGAATGTTTTCTTGCAAAAAGGTAATAGCTGTTTTGTTTATGACTAACATCTGGTCTAAGTAAGTTTAATATATCATGGCTGTAACATGCCATATAGGATGGACAAGACGAAAAAATAAGCAGGGGTTTAATAGCACATCTGTGGCTAGTTAGTTATGGTAAACTTCAGGTATGTGGTGATTTCAGCATATGTTCCTAAATATTTTCCCAGCAACTGGATCTAAGACAAAACCTGTTACAGTCTTTTGGGGAATAATTAATGCACCTAGTCACTTCAAACCACACCAAATTATGAAGAAATTTGCTTGATTTCAGTGTAAAAAGCACTCATGAATGATCACCTCCAGAAATGAGACTCCAAGCCTGCAAAAAGTTCAGTAGGAGAGGCAGGAAAGCTCTGGCCCTGAGCAGCGACACTAATGATGGGACATAAAACATAAACAAAGGACTCCCAATCAGGGAAGTTTTGAGTCCAGAGAGAATTATAAAGACATAAAGCAGCAATAACTTGCACTGAGCAGAGCAGGACTTCCCATTCACTTGTCACAGTGGTGACACACTGCAGTGCTGTTGCTGAAGAGCTGGCTGGCATGCCATGTCTCTGTGTTTTTCCTTTTCCCTTCCCTGTGCATTAATTCTTCTGTATTTCCCCCACCTGGCCTGTCTTGCTTGTGTTTGCGTGTTTCTGTTTGCCATGATTTCTGTCCATAACAGCCACTTGCAGGTGCTGGTCTTCATGTCCCAAGGGGCTGAAGCCTGGTGTTCCCTGCTCACCCAGCCATAGGGACCTGCTCTACCATGTCCCACAGGATGCTGACCTGAACCTGACTGCTGTGACATAGAGGATACCTCTACTGCTTGTTGGGTTCATGCAGCCCCATTGTGCTCCTGTCTAGATACCCACCTTTGCTGCACAAAGACACTGTCGGCTTTCGATCTGTGGTTTCTTTGCGGTTCCCTTCTGCTACCCCATCATGTCACTCTGCCCCATCACACTGATTTTCACCCATCTCAGGATTCCTACATGGCAGATGGTGGCTTTAGTGCTCTTTTCTCTTACACAAACTCCATCTGTATGCTTCTCACTCGGCCACATTTAGTTCTTTCAGCCTTTTTGAGGCTGAAACTCTAAACTCAAGAATATCTGACTGTAGTCCCCTTCTCTGGAAAGAGCCAGGAGAGAGATCTCTCCCTATGGGGCCTCAGGACTGTAGGCTTTGCAGGGTAGCAATGCTCCATCCGTTGTGCACATTGACCATCAAAAAGCAGAATTGCGTTCCTGCCTCCTCTGCTTTCCTTCATCTTTACCCTTCTCCTGGCAGTCACAATCTGCATTGCAATACAATCTGAGACCACAGCCCCACTGATCCAAGCACTGAGCAAAGGCAGAGTGAAGCAGCCTCTGCCCAAAGAGTTTGCTCTCTAACAAGAAGAGGGCAAGATGCAGCAGAAGCAAAGGGAGTCCCTGAAAGCTGTGCTGGCAGTGAGGAGCACAGCCCTCAGACTTCCCAAACCACAGACTGTTACACCAGCCCTCTGGACAGTCCTGCTTGGACATGAATTGGGGCTGCCAGCCACCACTGGCTGTTTATTGTGAATCCAGTGCAAGACATCCCTCATGTTGTCTCAAAAATCATGTTTGCTCTCTGGTGCCCAACTGTGGAGCTATGTTCATCTCAAATTTTCAGGTTTTCCTCTGTAAAAGGAGACCTAGAAGCATGGGCATTGCTCTTTTTTTAGGAGCTTTTGCTCTGTTTTTCAGCTTAAGGCCCTTTGACTTTGCTTGGGGGAAATCTTCAGTGACTGCAGGACTCCAGACTAATCTGCAGAAGTGTCTCCTTCCAAGGGCTGCACCTCCCTTTGCAGTCCACAAAGTGTTCTCAAAAGAGATGTAACAAAAATGAGCCCCAGGTGCAGAGAGGCAGATCCGAGGTGTGTTGTCCTCTGTGCTTTTATCATGTTCTCCACAGGCTGTGACCTCCTGAAGATTAAAAGATCTCCCTTCTCTTCACATTGGCATTATTCAGTAAATGATCCAATTTCTTTTGCTGAAGTGGCAGGTCCAGTCTGTCACCCCCACCTCTTTTCATCCCCTAAAGCGAGCACAGCAGCTTTCCCAACAGAGAGCTGTGAGCTCCAGGAGCAAGGACCTGCTCTGTGTGGTGTATCATGACTACACAACAGGGAGCAAAAGCTTTTGGCTCAGGAAGAAGGGACGTAAACAGGACTGTTACCTACAACCAAGGAGAGCAAACAGCTCAGAGCTGCAGCCATGCAGATGAGAAAATCATCCTGGACATTTTTTCATAAAACACAGTGGACACAGGTATTTAAAAAGCTCTGAACTCCCAATTTGCCTGTCAGAGTCAAGATATTTAAATAATAAACCATAACTTGTGCCAGCATGGCTTCCTTGATGGAAACCCTTGCTATTGTCACACCCACATGAAGCTGCTCTGTGACAAGACCTAAACTTTTTACTGCTTGACTGTATCAACTACTAGGTTTTACCATGGGAAAATGTGGGTGTTTTCCAGCCAGCAAAGCCACAAAGAACTCCATATGTACTCTGCAGGGACAGGGTGTAAGGGGTCTTGCTGAAGGTCTCCCTGTTGCCCGTGGCATTGCCCTTGGTGGCTACATCATGTGTCAGCAGCTGCAGGCTCAGATCCTCACTGCTGGAAGACAAAAGGAGATGTCTGTAGAAAAGCAGGTCAATGACAATTACTCCCAGAGTCCTGCAAAACCAGGGCACCGGGAAACCTGTATTCAGTTCTGGCCTCTCCTGCAGACTTCTCCTGTGACCTTGGAGTCATCATGTAACTTTACTGCCCTTGTTTTCTCACTATTAACTAGAGCACATATTGAATAGGACTCAATTTATGAACATGCGTAAAGCGCTTTGGTAGCCTGGGGTAAAAGTCAATTAAGACATGGCGAGCAGCTGATGGGCCCAAGCAATTACTGAAGTAAATGATTCACAAACAGACTCTTTTTTGAGAGTGTCATTAAACCAAGACAGGTCTGCATATTATTCACCTGTTTCTAGAGGCTGAATAAAGAATGGGGAGAGGAGAGGTGGGGAAGCAGGCAAGAAGCAATGCTTCAAAAATCCTTGAAAGCCATGTTGAGGACAAGCCCTTTTGGGCGCACGGTTGGGCACCGGCAGGAACAGCAAGTTTCAGAGGGGTCTCTTCTTGTCCCTCTCCATCCTTGACGGACCCCTTCTGCAGGTTTTCCTTGCGCTGAGAAAGTTGATGTCGCTCATCTCAGCTGAGCCGTGGGCTGAGCTCAGCTGCGGACACAGAAGGGGCAGGAGGCGGCCGCTCAAGCTCCCGGAGAGAACAGCGTGCCCCGCACGGCGCCCAGCGCGGCGCTGCCCGGAGCCGCCCGGGCGGGCGGG
>VYXB01002372.1:195560-253756 GCA_013397135.1 Pachyramphus minor | reverse complement strand
GAGGAGGCGGGGAGGGGGAGGACGGCGGCGCTCGGAGGTGTCCCGCGGCGGGCGGCGATGCGCGGCAGCGGGGGGCACATCCCTCGGGGTTCCATCGCTTTGCACCTGCTCGTTCTTCTCTTTCCCTCGCGACCCCCGTCTCTCTGCCGACATCCCCCCGGGAACTCGCCCCGAGCAGAGGTTCCGGGGAAGTTGGTCGGTGCCGCTCGCTGGAGCCGCTCCCCTCCATTTACTACTGTGGTCCCCTGCTCCCGGGACCGGGGCACCGGCTGCGGCTCGGGGCCGGCTCCCACCGACCCGCCAGGATGTGGCATCAGGGGCTGAAACAAGTGCCTCCCCTCTTGGTGTTTATCCGTACTCCGGTATTTACACAGCGGTCCAATGGATCTTTGGGGTTTTCCCCTTTTTGGTGGTTGTTTTAAAACATGTTCTTTTGCAAAGGAGACAAAACCCCAGCTGTTCTGTCAGAAGGAGATCTGTGCTGTTATGTCATTTCATAATTGCCTCAGAATTGCAAATTATGGCATTAGTCTGCCACTGGATCTGTGCCAAAGGACTCTTGGATCTGTTAAGGATAGTGGTATTTGTTTTGTTTTGGTTTTTTCCCTTTTTTTTTTTTTTAATTTGGTCTAGAGTTGAGAATAATGGCTCTTTAATGGCATTGACCTTACATGTAAAGTTACTTCAGCCCATGTCTTTAAGAGAACATACGATGTAACTGTTTTAAGTAGTCAGTTAAGCCATTAAATCTTGGCTAGTGACAATGAGAATTGTGTCCTGTTGAAAAGTATTCAAGTGCACTTCTTTGCGTGAGCTGAAGCAGTTTTTCATTGTTACTTCAGAAGTTCCGATTCTGCCCAGAAAAGCTGTTGCTGTTTGTGGGTAACAGACAAATGAAAAATAGCAACCTTTCAGCTTCAAACTAAGGAATATCAGATTAGTGACAGAGAAGGGCTCTGCAGAGCCTTAATTTGTGCCATCACTTGGTTTGTAATCACAGAGGCTAAATCTGCCCTACCCTACTATACTTTTGCAGTTCTGCCTCTCACTGTGGTACCACTTGGAGGAAAAAAGTGTGGTCCTGCCAGCTATTCCTCTTTCCAAGGATGCTGAAGGCAGCAGGAGTATGGAGGAAGTTGAAGCAAACTGCTGCTGTGGGGTAGGGAAGCTGGGCACGGTTGTGCCACTCAAGGCGGGATAGTCTCCTAAGCTGCACCATTGGGGCATATTAGAATACCAACTAAAATACGTGTTTAGTCTGTTATTTTGAAGACTGGGCCCTTCTGCATCCTCTCTTCCTCTGATGATGTTCAGTATTTCTCCATGCTGTAACATGTATTTGCTAGCTCTTGGAAAAGATAGATCTTTCAGGGTCTGCCAGGCTGTGTGTATCGAGTGGCATATTACAGTGCTATATTGTTCTTTAGATGCATAATTTCACTGGCCTCTTATGACCTAAAAAGCACACAGAAAATAAACAAGGGCATATTGTTCAGTGGGAAGGATGCAGAAAGTTCTTCTGCCTTAGCTGTTAGTTAGGGAAACATTACTTTTAAGTGTTTCTCCTGATTGTCAGAGAAATGACATGGCACATGTGAGCTTGTTTTTTGCCAAGCAAACTCTATTTGGAAGGTGAGGCATTTCTTAACTTCTTGGTCACCTTGGAACTAGTTACGAGTGCATAGTAAAGTCCTGCCCAAATCTTCCCTTCTAATTAATTTGGCCAGAGGCCATCTTAATTAACCTTGAGGGAGTTCAGGGGTGGGAGAGCTTGGTATGAAACAATTGTTCTCTTGTAATTTGCTGTTCACAATGTGTTGACCAAGCCACGAGCTGCATCTCTGAAATCCTCTGGGTCTATTGCTGAAGCCATTACACCAGTTTATTTGTTTTTTAACAGATGTTATTTTCTACTTCTTGAGTGGAAAGGGTTATCTCACTTTCTGCAACCTTTCTATTGTGCTTTGTTTCAAGGGCCAGTGGACTTGGTCTTGCTGGGGAAACTTACTCACCAGTTCCAGCTATGAAGGAAGGGGTTGGTCAGCCTTTCAGCAGTCGTGATGCGATTGTTAAGGTCTCTATGTGAACTGATGGCATCTTTTCACATCTGCCTAGAAATAACCCTCAGTTCTGGTATTGGCAGTGCCTGCAGGGAACAAAAAGCAGCAGCAGCCTCTTTGCCTAAGAGTATTACAGTTAGGATATTAATAGAATTTGTCAGCCATAACTTGGGTTGTCTCAAATGGTGGGGCAAGGGAAGGCATTCTGAAATCTCAGCTAGTCAAGAAAAAGAAAAAAGGCTGCATTCTGCTTTTTGGAAGTGCCGAGGGCACTCTGTAAGTCATCAAGAGCATGATGAAGGGGGAAGAATGAACAGCCCATTTCTGAAACTTCAGGGTGGTCTGTCTTCCCCCATTGTGATGATGGCTGCTCACCTTGTTGGTCCAAGGCCCAACTTATGCTCAGCTGCTGGGTCACCTTTCACCATCCTAGGCTTACCTTACTGGTGGGGCAGCCCTGCCCAGTACACACAGTGCCTCAGCAGCACAGCAGCATTTGTGTGTGGGCTTCTCAAAACATCTGTCTTATTTTTTTTCTATGCTAATGCATAAAAATGCTATTTTGGCGTTTATTTTCTGGTAGAGCAAGGGGTCAGGGCACACAGATCCAAGAAAGAAAGATCAAAGGCATCTTAATACAGGAAGAAGCAGAGGGTCACCCCAGAAGAGAGGGCATTTGATTATATGTACAAGGGTAATATAAAAGGGATAACGCACAGGAGAGGATGGTAGTGTCTGAAAATGAGTAAACAAACAGATGTGTAAGACTATGCTGAGAATTTATTTACTCCAGCGGACACAATCCTTATCTCTTTGAAAGAGGAGAAGACCACACTAACCTTGGAACGCCTCTGCTCCCAGCCACATTTGTGAGCGGGAGAAAGTGTTTGTTTACGGATCACTCCTCCATGAGTCCTGGCCTGATGGGCCGGCCTGTCCTGCTGTGATTAGTAGGATGCTAATGCGTGTAATCCTTTTGATCACAGAGCCCAGGCTCTATAAGTCATGTCACTGTCACCTCAAAGAAGTTCAGCTGTGTGATAGATCCCTTATTAAAAAATTGTGCTTTGAAAGATGATTAATACAGTTATTATTGAGATCCTTTTTTTTCCCCTTTTCTTTTTGGCTTGTACAGATGGAGAGCTTTTCTATTAAAAAATACCAACAATAATAGTTATCCATGTAGTCCTAGCGTGGGAGTAGCTTAT
Organism: Pachyramphus minor; assembly: GCA_013397135.1. NCBI lineage: Eukaryota > Metazoa > Chordata > Aves > Passeriformes > Tyrannidae > Pachyramphus > Pachyramphus minor. The sequence continues at coordinate 250,488 of VYXB01002372.1, read as the reverse complement.
TAGCACTCTGCCCATAGGTATTTTAGGTAGGATGATTAGACCATAATATCTTGATTTTAAGATATGAGCAACAAATATAATTCCCTGTGCTTTGTCCCACCAGAGTGAATTTCTCCATACAAAACTGTAAACAGCATGGAAACATTCATCTGAGTCTTAAAAAATATCCATTTCTGCAGTTCCTTTTAGGGAGGGAAAGAGTTCACTAATTACGCTTTGTTTAATAAATGTACTATTTTCTTCTCCTATTGTGACAAACAAAAGCTGTCATTTGAGGAAATACACCATATGCTGCCAATTGGTGTAAGGACTGGTTATATCTGGAGCGCAGAGTAGCAGTGAGTACTCTTTTACAATTGCTCCTTCTCTGAAAAAAATCTGGACCAATTTCAGTGGAGTAATGTGCTGCTCTGTCATCGGTGGAAGTAAGCTGTTGACATTTTGAAAACCAGCTAATACAAACAGTGGTATCTCTGCATTCTTGGATGTATCCTCTCTCCCTGTTATGCCTTTGGATGCTTATGAGCCTCAGCAAATCAGTGCTCAGTTGGGGCTGGATTGGTCCATGAAATATTTCAAAATCAAACTTATTTCGGATACCGACTCCCATCCATGCGCAGTCAGACATGTTTTTCAGCATTGTGTGAACACAATACTCAAACACCCACATTAATTTAAAAAAAGTAATCTATCTCTCTTTACCATGTTTTCTTGGCAAATCTGAGAAAGCAAACTGTGAAATCTCCTAACAAATGGGGCTGGCAGCACCTGGAGAGTACTCAGTAAGGTCTGCTCCAGGAGATGTTCTGCACTCTCTCTCATGCCATCGTGGTGGGTTTGCAGATTTATCTGCATGGGTGAGATATAAGACAGGAATAACTACCTTCTGAGAGTTAAAGAAACTCTTAAGACTTGCATCACCCCCACTTCCTAATTTTATTGGAGACACATCATATCACTAATTTATTTTCTGGCACTGTTCCTTGGTGATTTCTTTTTGCTCAAAGAATGCAAAGAGAATGTGAGTTGTAATTTTCACTGTCTGTGAATCTTTGTGTTGGACAAAAATTGTGAACTCTCCTGCCCACAGGTAATGAGGGTTAAACACAAAAATTCACAGATTTCTTTTTATATTCTTTGTGATGAATGGGAGAGACTGGCCTGGGAAGACATGCAGAGCCAGCATAAAGTTGACTTATCTTCCAGCAGTGACTTTGGCACGTCTTCCTCCCATGTAGAAATGATTATGCATTTAGCAGTAACGGCTTTGAAGCCTTTAATACTGTGTACTTTGACTGTAATGGGAACTTTCTTGAAGTTTTGTTTAGTGCATACCTGTGATCTGATATGAGTCCTTTGGTCAGGACCCTGTTCTGGTGCCTCCACTGAGCTCATCTGCTGCCTCTTCTCTGCTCAGGATCCTTCCTGAGCAGTAGTGTGTCTCTTGTGTCTCAGGTTCCCTATCCCTCCGATCCCTGGAGGAGAGGAAAGTTTCTGTTCCTACCCCTGTGCCAGGCCTGCTTCCCCTTGGCACACCCCTCACTCTTCCATGCAATGCAGAGGATGTTGGGAAAGTGGCTGCAAAGACAGTTTTAGTGCGGGGGCGGAGGGAGGAAGCCACACTGTAATTCAGGTGATGTGGCTTTTTATAAGACTGGGAGACTTGTACATAAGAGTTCTGATTTTCTTGGTAATGTGTGGAGCATCCCAACAAAACAATAACTTTTTTGGGGGGGAGAGAGAAGAGGAATATCAAAAAGTTTAGTTTCCATCCCAAACCCTTTGTTCTGAGGGTAGGATCTGCTTCATCTGCACCATTTCTGACCGATCTTTGTTGAGTCTGTTCTTGAAAACCTGTATTGATGGAGATTCGCAGCCTCCCAGCATAAACAGTGGATAACTATCTTTATGGCTAGACAGTTCTTCCTAATATCTAACCTAAATCTCTTGCTGCCTGCTAAGCCAGTCCCTTTGGTTTTCCACATCCTCAGTGAGAAGGACAAGATTATCACTGCCTTTTAGCAGCCTGACATATTTAAAACTTACCATCTTTCACTCTCTTGCCCTCATTCCTCTTCCCTCTTCTTCAAACTAAATAAGCCCACTTCTTGTACTCTCTTCTCTAAGGGTCGCACTTGGCTAAGCTTTTTATCACTCCCGTGAGTAAGTGGCAGTGAGCAGCATCTTGCTTGAGGAAGGGCCCAAATTGTATATAGGGCTGAGAGGAGTAAAGAGCCTGACATGTCATACTCCTCTTGATATGTCTCCAGGCATATTTGCCTGTTTGTACCAAGCCCTGCACTGCTCTTACCATAAAATCGTGAAATTTTTAAGGTTGGAAAAGGTCTGTAAGATCATTGAGTCAAATGATGTCTTCTCTCTTTGTGGCTCTAGCCCCAGAACCCCAGCTGTACCACACCATTTTGTACTTTTGCATTGCATCCTTCTTCTTCAGCATGGTTTTTTACACCTGCCTGTATTGAATCTCAGTCATTCATTTCAGACTGGGTCTCTAATTTATTAAGATTTTATTCTAATTGCAATCCCTGAAAATGCTCAGAGCACTCCCTACAGATTTGTAATTGTAATCTTCCTTCTAATTTACAAGTCATTAATGGAAATACCAAATAGAGCAAGACCCCAGGCACAGCCCTTATATGTCTTTTCAGGTTGACATTGAATTTACTACCTATTCCTTGAGTACAGATTTGAAGCATTTGTATACCTGCCCAGAGTAAATTATACCTCAATTGTATTCACCTGGTTTGCATATAAGACTATCACATGCACCCATCAAAAGCTTTCCTCATTCCAACGTGTGGCTTCTACTGTTTTTTCCTCCCTAGTTACTATGCTTCCAGCTCTGTCAAAGAAGAAAATTAAATAGATTAGACTTAATTTGTTCTTGACAAGTCTGTATTTTCTGTTTTCTCATGACTTTATTGGGGGGGGGGGAATGCAGTTGCAGTGCATGGTGGGAAGCAGGGAGAGGGAAACTCTTCCTATATTGCTCACCCTCTCCCTCCTGCTCCAGGATAAATCAACACATGTTATAAGCATTTACAAGTGGATTGAATAATAATTTGTCTGATTTGATATCAAAGCAAGGCTGTTTGGTCTATGATACCCCAGATCTGTCTCCTTCCCCCTTTTGTTTGAAGTTAGATAATATGTTTGCCCTTCACCCATCCTTTGAGAATTTCTTGAAGGGGTTTTTTTTTTCACTCATAGCTTGGAGGCAGCCCTGCCTAATTCCCTACTCCTTCCTTACTCCTAGCCTATGCTTAATGAAGCCTCACCGAGTTGAATACATCCAACTTGCATTAATATTCTCTAATCTCTTTCTCCTCTGTTCTAGAGAATCTTTGTGTTAAATATCTAACATTTGATCATAGCGAACATTCTTGTTGAAGGCTCTTCAAGCACATGAATTTTATCTTTCCTGATGGAGCGTGTGTCTGCAAGTCAGTGGATATGGTGGTGGTTGTTTCCGCAGCAGAGGGCAGGGGCATGGTACAGCAGCACATCAGCCTGCCATTTACAGTCTGATCTGACTTCATTGTCCCAAAAAGATGAAATTAGCAAGGTTTAATGTGTTTTTGATAAGCTCGTCTTATCTGCACAGATGCAAAACCAGAGTGAGAAAACAGGAGCAATTAAAATGGCCAAAGCCTTAGATATTCTCCTGGGATGTACCTCAGGGTTATATTTAGATGGAACAAGTAGCACCATCTAGTATTAAAATTTCAACTACAAGAACCTGTTTTCCATTGCTGTAGTCTGTCAGGCTTTTATCACTTGATCTGAGACTTTCAGGTTCTGTGTCTCTTTCAGGATAAGTTTGTTTTAGTATTGTCAGCTAAACCAATGCAACTATTTCCAAAAAAAAGTAGGGGGGAGGAGAGAAGGAATGTTGTTTTGCTCACATTAAAAAGGGGAAAGAAGATAAATCCTCCAGCTTTTTGATTGAGAGCTGCTGTGCCATCATGTTCAGGAGTAGCATCTGTGGTGACAAGGCTCAGAGACATCTGCGCATGTCCTCGGCAGACTCATCTCTGTTTCCGGCTACTCCATTTCCCGAAGACTTCTCCTTCTCATACGTCAGCACCCCTCAGTCTCTGGTGCTGAGCAGCCCACTCTTGACCCAGCTCTGTGCAGGGGTGGTGATCATGCCATAAACTGCTGCAAAGGATGTGCCAGCAGAGCATGTGCTGCTGGAGGGGAACCGTCCCTGTAAAGATGGCTCTTACTTCTTGCAGGTACAGGTGAGATGGGATCTCAAATCTGGGAGCAGAGCCAGCACAGAGGTAATTCTGCTGGAAATGTAGACAGGACAGAAGGTGTTCATCAGGAGGGGAAGGAAGAATTTGGGGTGGTGGATGCAAACAGAGGACTGGCCAGGAGAAGCTGTAAGGGAGAGCAGGATGGGCTGGCTAGCAGAGTGGTGGGCTGTGTGGGAAGTGTGCTTGAACTGGTGGAACCAGAAGACAGGAAGGCAGGGAAGAGATGCTGGAGAGATGGCAAGAGGGACAGACGGACAGTGGGAAGGGGGAAATGAAAGCACTAGGGTGCATGGTGATGAGGAGTTAACAGGAGTGGGGGGATATTGGGTTTCCTGGACAAAAGTGTTGGTGTTGGATTAGATGGGCAGAGGAGTGGAGCAAGGCACAGTAGACAAATTACTGCAACCACTTTTTTTCCTTATCCCATGTTTTCACTGTGTGGACAGCTGATTCGACACACTCAGGTTGATGTGCAGAGCTACTAGGTTCTTGCAGCAGTTGCTTTGAACGTACCTAGATAATTTTTAAAGCTAAGGCTTTCTTTAAAAAATCAGGTTGTAGGCACTTCAGAGAGGGTGCCTAGAATGGAGGGAATTGTTTTCACTTTAGTCTGTCTGTATAAACACTTCTGTCTGGCACATGTCTGATATGAAATGGGAATAATGTCACCCAGACATGAGTGAAGATAAGCTAGTTTAATGTGTGACCCATCTAGATAATACACTTTGTAATTTAGATGCCTGTTAGTAGCTCTGTCTTCAGAACAGCATTTGGATAATTGCTGTAGATAAAACCTGGGAAGACCAGCATCACCTAGTCTGCACATCAACCAAGGCAGGAGTCCTGCAGAATTCAGTAGCCTCAAGTCATGTAATTACAGACTGCAGCAAATTGTGTGTCCATGCGGGATGCCTTGATTTTGGCAATTCTTGATGCTGTAGGCATAATTTTGCAATATGAATGATGTTCCTTCTATGTTTTCTTTTCTATTAAAAAAAATCAAGTAGCAGAGAGCTGAAGAGATGTTACAGAGGGCAAACAGGGCCAAATTCTCTGTCACTTCTGGCCTCCCAGACCAAAATCCTGCTGTGCCAGGATGTTCTCTGCAACTTGGGCTAAAGGAAGGAGCCTGCCAATGGGCTGTTTGGAACACCGTGTGAAGGGAGGGCTCAACACCATGTAAGCCATTTCAGAGTATGGACCTAAGAACTGCTCCTGCCACTGCTGCAGGTGTTAGCATTCACCATCGCTAGCCCTGGTCACTGTACAGATGGCAGCGGTACTCCCCCAAAATAATAAGGCTTGGGAATCTCTGCCACTGAAAAGAACTACAGACATCAATTGAAACTGGTGTGTTTTCCCCACTGAGAATGAGCTCCAAAAGCAGCTCAGAGGAAACTCTAGCACCAGATTTCTTCAGGGTATTTTTCAGGAGTGGTTTGGGCTTTTCTCGGTGCCAGCAATGAGATCCTTGCTCTTGGACGGAGCACCCCGAGCTGAGGTGCTCTGATGACGTTTCCATCTGGTGGTCCCATTGTGTCCCGCTCGCTGAGGCTGCGGGTCCCCATTGTGTCTGCCTGCACAGGGGCTGATGCTGATTTCCGCCATTCACGCTTGTTTCTTTGCATCTGAGAGTGCTGCTGAGAAGTTTCCAGAGAAAAGCTTGGCCCCTGTTTCTAATGTAATGCAGAGTTGTACCGGCTGCCGGGGACAAGTCGGAAACGCTGGCAAGATAGCAGGCATCCTCAGGAAGCAAACCCTATCAGAAAGCACTGATGTCATTGGCAAACAAAACAAATGAGCGCTGGAAAAACAAACTGTTTTCCAGCCTTGTTGATCTTCCCTCAAATTAGAAGCTCTGCACAATCTCTACTCTGTGGCCCAGTCTGACAGATTATTTACATGACAGCACTGCAGCAATGGTTTTGTTACTCCTGCCAATCCAATTCCTTTGATTTTTATTTTTTAGATTTATTTATCTAAGGGAGGGTGGGGTGACTGTCCCAGCACTGAAGCCAGATTTGGAAAGCTGGTCAGCATCCTTGCAGACGCTGGTGCTGACATGGTTGATGTCCCGCAAGCTTTGATCAGGCAGGACGTCTGGCTTCCCTGCCCCTGGCCAGGTCCAATGCAGGGGATGCCAACTCCCCACAACTTCTACTCAGCCCTTCAAGGCATGGGTCCTGCCAGTGTGCCAGCTAGCAGCCACCTGCCACCACTGCTACTGGCTCTTTGGAACTTGTGCCATGAGCATGGAATTTTTACCCGTGGTGAGTCTGGGTATAGCTTGTCTGGGGGTTGGTGCTGAGGGCACCATGACAGACAGAGTGGTGCAGGCTTCACCCCCTTGGTTGTTCCCATTTCAAAGTTGTGACAGGCACAGATAGCATCCTGTTCCCAGATGGGCCTCCCCACCACCCGTAGCACCGTGGGGTTTTCCCTGCCACATGTGATAAGTTTGCAGAGCAGGAGGAGGCAGTCGCACCAGTTCCTCATGGTGCATTTCCACTCGTTGCTCCTCACTGCTGGTGCCAGAAGGAGGATCAGAGTAAACCCTATGGGCTGGAGGTTTCTCACCCACTCATCTTTGCCTCTCTGATGCCACCATGGCTGCAGCAGTGGCAGAGAGGGGGTTAAGCTCTGCTCCAAGCCAGCCTGATAATAGCAGGAAAAGCACATTTCTTCCTTGCACCTGTGAGCGCTTCGATGGGCTTTCTGCTGTTTATGGTAGTCACGTTGGATCTTTCTCTTCTTAGAAGCTGAACAGCTCTAGCAGCCAGCTGTTCCCTTTGCTCTGCTCGTACCTGGCTCCTTGCACAGTCTGGGCAGGGGGTGGATGGAAAATCAGCTTTTTAGGTCAGCATTCAAAAATAACCCACAAAGCCTTCCCTTCCTTCCATGAGGGAAGGGTCCCTCTCCTCCCTGCTTTCTGTCTGCTTGTACTTACTGCTGGCTCGCCTACTCAGAGCTCTTACTGGGAATTTGGAGTCCTGTTCTAGCAAGGGCTACTCCTAAAATATCTTCAGCACAGAGCTTTATTTCTCTGTTTTTAAAGGGTGTGTAGTGTTACATGTGTGAAAAGGGAAGAGATTCATTAAGCTCTAGAGACAAACCGGTTTAAGTGCTCAGCAAGCTCTCAGGCTGAAAAGCCACTTCTGCAGCATTCCAGGTTACCAGTTAAGTTGTGTCTCTGCATAAAAATTGTTTTTCACACTGTGGGCTCTCCTTGGGCGAATGCCATGGCCACTGTGGGCAGTGCAGGGCAGATGTGGCTGGAAGGTCTCTGCATGCCCAGGAGCCTCACACCAGGCTGGCCCAGAGCAGCTGGCCAGACCAGCTCTGTAGCCTGCAGAGCACCCAGGAGACAAGGCAGCACAGAAAATGGATGAGGTGCTGTATAGGCAAAAAGTGGCCATAGTATACAGAGGGCTGCAGCACAGAAACTGGTTTATAGTAAAGCCAGCTGATCCACTTCTTTGTGTATGTAGCCTGGGAGATTTGGTACTAATAAACACACAGCATCTATCATCTCAGTAGTTGCTCCATTTCAAGGGAATCATTGTCAACAGCGGTGAACTTCTCCCTTTTTGCGTGCCCAAGGAGCGCATTAGAGACCAATGTATAAAATGTACTTGCTTGTCATGATCTTTGCAGAGACAATCTCCTTTTGAGCAGCTGCCAGTGCTGGGCTCATGATTCTCAGATGGACCAGCTACTGCTAAGGACACACAGTACTCACTAGGCATGTTAAATGAGCTCCTCATGCAGGGAAAATCATCTTGTGTTTTATATTTTACATAACAAATTTATTTCTGTGTGTTTTACCTCTTTATCCACCTTTTTTAGATTTCTTTCTTCTGGTGGCACAGTTCAAACAGGGAGGAATGTGTCAGAACGGGTCCATTGTTTTGCACAATCTACAGAACAGAACATTACCTTCCACTCATTTTAAAACTCTGGAAGACTGGGTGTTCTGTAATTGCCACAATAAGCTGTAAGAATGGTATAGACAATACAGATTGTTTCCGGCCAACTAATTCAGTTTGCTGGATCTTTGCTCTAGTAAGTGCAGAATTGAGGGCTGTCACTGGGCAAGAAAAATCTTGACCGTCCTGTGTCTTGGAAATCATTGAAGCACAGTAGACATGGCCATTGCAGGTTGTTTCTAGTTGTGTTACTCTGTGGAAATGTGCTGTAAGAACAGCGTATTTAAAATCTTAGGTTTTGTGTTATTCTAGCTGAGGACTGCAAATTTCCAGCAGACCAATGCAAGGATAATAGAAAGTAAGCTGTAAAAAAGACTGTTTAGCTGGGGTATTTCATGGTATTACCTGGGTTTCTCATGTGGTTGCATAATTCAGTTTTGTTCTTATGTATATTTTGTCCTTGTTCATGTGAACTTCTTTTTTTTAATTGAAGTATGCAGATCTGTAGGGAGAGGCATATTGCCCTGTAATCCACTCCCTCCTCCTGCAGCAACTTAAAATCTAATATAGAACACACATCTCCATGACTGGAGAAAAATAGTTTTCTAAGGAAATGCCTGCTCAAGTTGTGGGCTTACCTCCAGTGCAAAGATTTTTTTGAGATCACATTAGTGAAATCTGAAAGCTGCAATCACCAGTGAATTCTTGAGTGAAAGGGACTGAGTCAGCAGCAGCAGCAGCGACAGCGCAGCATCTGCTGCTTGGCTGAGTGCAAGGAGGTGTATTGTCTAGGGAAGGCCATCACATGATTCATCAGCATCTGCATGCACTTTGCTTCGTCTATTTTATTAAGAGGGCAGAAAACTGAGTCCAGGGGATGAGACTTTTAGCTTCAGTAGCCTACCAGCTGATCAAAGATATCTTTCCTTGTTTAAAGCGGCCTTCTGCTTATTTTTTGTTTTGTTTTGTAGTGATGGGTCCAGCTGGAAAGAGCTTTCTGATGGCACAGCTGTGAGTGAAACCAGCACAACATGTTCAGTGTCGAGGACCTTCTGATTTCTCATGGATACAAGTTGTCAAAAAATCCCCCTGTTTCATATGAGAACAGGTATGATGGATACCGTCATGAAGTTACAGGGAACAGATCTGCTCAGAGGTCAACACTGAACGGGTTTGAGGCAGAATCCAGAGCTGGAGCCTACAGCAAGAAACCTCTGGTGAAAACCAACTCGAGCAGCACTGAAAGCAGCCATGGGAGCCAAGGGAGGCAAGCAGGTCCTGGTTACCACCATGACCTTCAGGGTTTGTCCACTTTTCATACTTCAGAAGGGGGGTAAGTTTCAGCATCATGCCATGGCTTTGCTTTCTCTTTCTTTTGGTCCTGACAGATAACTAATCACAAATCTAACCCTTAACACCATTTTCCTGTGATCCTTTCCTGCTCCCATCCTAGTGACCATTTCCATGCACTGGATGTCCACATGAAGCAGTGGCACATCCATTCACCTTCTACTATAGAAAGGCCTTTGGGAATACTGGGATGATGGGAAGTGGCTGCATGTGGGAAAATTTGATTTAGTTGTGTGGTCTGTATCAGAAAGGCCTTTCTGGTGGGCTTAGGAAAGCTCAGTCCTAGTACAGGGAAAAATAGGGAGAAAAGTTCTTAACTTTCTTCAGTTTTAAAAAACTGAACTCAGCTTCTTCTGCCACATACACACCCCAGTTTTTGTTGCAGATTCAGGCATGTGCAGCATGGTGGGTTCAACACGTCTACTTTTGGTGGGTGTTCCTATATGCACTGAGGACTTTCTTGTTTTCCTCAGGCCACTTCCAACCTGAGAAGGTGCCTGTGCACCTCTTTTTAAAACGTCCCCAAGCAGTGGAAGCTCTTGTCATCACGCTGTGAAACGGTTGCTCAACACAGAGTACGTGCACACCGGGGCTGGGGCCGGCTGGGCAGGAAGAGCTGTGTGTACACACCACTGCTCGGCCATTGTTCTGCAGCTATTTGAGTGCTGCAGATGAACAAAGGAAAGGGGCTTGAGCAGGACTGGAAGCCAGCCCAAGTATGACGATGGTTTACAAGGAAAAGCCCCTTCCTCCTGCAGAGTGGGCTTGAAACTGAAAGCAGGGCAAAACACTGTCACCTAGGGAGCTTGTCCTCTTACAAAGTCCTTCAGAAACATGAGGCAAAGCCATGTGTCCCCTCACTGCTGGGCTTGTCTGCTCTTTCTCTTCATATCTCTTCCCCTTGCAAGCCCGTTTGCCTAGAGCAGGAATGGCTGCTGGTTACCAGCTAGGATAATGGGCGGGAAGAGATGTGAGCCCTGTAAAGCAGTTGTAGGGCAGCAAGTCCCAGTCAAGGTGAAGGTTTGCAGGTGGAACTATCCATTCTAAAGAAGGAAGGACAGGACACAGGTTTAAAGGTAATAAGGAGGATCCTTCCTGGTGTGTTTTGGATGAAGTAAATTGGATGGCAAAAAAAGTGAGGGAAGATACTGAAAAAGAATGAAAGGGAAAAAAGTTTTGAAGCAGGGTGAGAGAGTGTGCAGTGATGCTGAGGAAGCTGGTCTCTTTGTAATATCTTGAAATGCAAGGGGTGGAAAGGGCTGTCAGTCTACAGAATAGTTAAATATTATATCCTGGTTTTTTAAAGTGCCTTTTACACTTAAAATAGGGAACACAGTCCTGGAAATGGCTTTATCATGCTTTCATAAAAATAGAAATATTTTCTTGATACTGTTGTTACAGCAAAGTCTGCTTCCCAGTGAGCCTACTGGGAACCCGTGCAAGGCACTAGCCTCTGCGAAAACCTTTATATCAGCCATCCCTTCCTTGCCATGCCTGAGTGTGTGGAGTGCTGCCAGTGCAGAGCGTGACACAGCCATGGCCCTGCTGGTCCAGGAAGGGAGAAGCAAGCTCCCCAGGCCAGATCCAGGGAAGCTGCAGCTGCAGCACTATGGCACCTGTGTGTCAGCTCCTGAGCTCCAGGGTGCCAATCCCCCTCCAGACCCACTCCTCTGCCCTGGGGAAGCACCTGAGGCATAGGGCTGCCACATGAGTGTGTGCTGCTTTAAAGATGACGAGAAGATATTTGTGGTGGCTCAGGTTGGAGTGTTTGGGCCTGTGACAGTTGGGACATAGTGAACTCTACGAGACATTTTGATATTGCTGCCTGATTTCTTGACTGTTGTGGGAAATAGGTTTCTGGTTCTCAGGCTGCAAAGAACTGCACACTGCAGAGGCTTGGGGACCGTTTGGGTGCAAAGAGGGGATGACCACCTAGCAAGATACTCTTGGGCATTACAGGCTGGTGCTGCTTTCCCAGTCAGCACAGTAGCAGGAGAGGGCCTGAACAGGTGGGGTGTGTGTGTGTCCCAACTACCTTCCCAGACAGTGACCAGCTCCACAGCAACTCAGAGCATGGCTCAGGCTCCTGGGCCAGGGAATTATCTACACCACACTGTTGTTTACACCACTGGTATAGAAGAGCTAGTCACCTCCCATACACCACAGAAGTGAGTGATGTTGCCAGCCTCGTGGCTGCCTTTGCAGGCAGGTTTGCAGGGCTTGAGATGTTTTGTGATGGCAGGGCGTGATGCTGTTGTCTCTGCTTATTAAGGTTGTTCTGCTAATTAAACCTTGCTGAGGAGGAGAGAGGCTTCATAGCAACTGCATGTGGACACATCACACTACCCGCTGCTCCTGCTTCATATGATGGGGGAGTGGGGAAGTGGGGTTTTTTCTATCCTGTTGTTCTTCAGGCAAAGCGTGAGGGAGCAGATGGTGGGAGGGCTGTCCTAGCTGTCCCTGCTTAACTGAGCATTTGGAGTTCACACAGCAAAGGTTTGGAAGAGGAGACAAGTCAAAGAAAATGGGAAAGCTGACCTTTCTGGGTAGAGATGAGAGGGTTCACAGGAGGAGGACTCCCTGATGATTCTCTTCTGTGTGGAGAGAAGAGGCACTTTGCTTAGCTGTTTGTGTGGGAGGAGTTATGTTGGTAGGTAGCAAATTTAGAGATAATTAGATAACATAGTTTATAAGATTATTTTCTGGAAAAATTAGAAAAGTGTACTGGTGTTCCCCAATGCTAGGTCTTAGAAGAGTGTATGTGAGAAGAGAATCCCAAAATAGAACAGAAGCTGACGGTGTCCAGAAAACCCCTCTGAAAATTTTTCCACCTTGCTGCCTTTCTAACAGTACCTCTTTGTTGGGCACAAAGTCTGTGCCGGTGCCTGCTGCTCAGGCAGGGTAGCTAGTGGGTGCCCAACACCTACCACTTGCATGCTGGCAGCCAGCAACAGGGACAGACGTCTATAGATCCCCCTGCAGTGGCCTCATTCTGCAGGGTTTGGACTTAGAGGCCTGAGCCACACTCCTTCGCTTTCAGCCCCATTGTCTGCATCACATGAGGTCCTGTTGGTCCAGTGTCATTTTAGGGGTTTGGGCAGCTTCAACCCACTGCTCTGAACAGGACAGCTCAGTGAAATGCACTCACACAGACAGTAAGGGTGGACTGATGGCCTCATTTCTTGTAAAGGGCTGAAAGTCATAGAAAGCTACAAATAGTTTGGTGGTTTTACACAGTTTTAGTTAGATTAATTTTATGTAGAATCAATTCAAAGCACTTTGACAGCAAATGTGCTATTCATTAAAAGCAGGCCCGTTAGGAAAGAGTTCATAATATTAAAATCCACCTCCTTGGTCCCATGGGACCACTCTGTCCTCGGCACTTAAATCTCCACAGTTGGTCCCATGGGACTGCTCCATCCTTGGCATTCTCCCAGCTGTGAGGCATCTGCAGGCTGCTGTGACCGGGTGTGTATTTCTTTGTGCATCAGTACCAGCACATAATGGAGAGACTGAATTGGGTAGTGGCACAGTCAGAGATGAGCTGCTGCTAAGAGGGACTGTGTGGTCTTTTCACTGATAATATGTCTTGGTCGCAAAGACTGCACCATGACCAGTACTCGCCACCCAGAGATGTAGTATTGCTGAGGATGTAGTGAAGCGTGCTGAACTTGGAGTGGCTCTTGGAAGCTTCCCCTTCCACCTCTTCGTTGACTGCAAGACCCAGAAGTGTTACATGTCCTGGAAGGAGGCACTTCCTGCTGCATTTGTGGCCACAAGCTGTGGTCATGCTGTGCTGCCCCACTTCCACCTGACAGCCTGCCACCCCTGCATGCAAGTGTGAAGGAGCTGCTCTCCTAACACTGGAAGGAGAGGACACTTCAGGCTGGAGCTCAACTGGAGAGTCCTTGGAGCATCACCTTCCCACTGTGCAGTGCAGTCTCATCTTTTCCAGAGGTTTATGGGGTCCCTGATAGAAAGTGACTGTGTAACCATTTCTAGTGCCTTAGCCAGGAGCTAGAGAGGCTGATATTGTCTGTCCTTTGAATAGATCTTAGAAAAGATCAGGTTTAAAATGCTCTAAATACCATCTTTTAAATGTCTTTTCTACATTCGTGGTGCAATGATGACATAGTACAGGTTATATGGTGGTTTGTATCATATTCTGAAGTTCATCACTGGAACCTACTTATTAACCTTTAAAAATAAATTTAATCTTTTAAACAGCTTTTAATAAACGGAGAAACAACCGTCCTGTTGATAAGAATTTGGGTTTACTTTGTTGGGTTTTTTTAGATGATGAATTAAGCTTTGCAACATCATCTCTGGAAATTTAAAAATCATGATTTTTAGATGCTCTTCTAAGAGATGATACCACTGAAGCAGGAATCATTTCAAAGAAGTCCGATGGCCTGCACTGAGCAAGATGTCAAACTAAATAATTGTAACGGTCTCTTCTGATCTTGGAATCTATGACTGTGTACTTCCTGCAGTTTCTATAGACCCTTTTATGATGGTGGATGAAATCAAACAGAAAGAGCAACCTCTCCCTTCCCTCCTCACTATTGCTAGACTCTGTTTCTCACCCCATTTTGTAAACACAGATACAAATGGTGCCACAGGAGTATGGGGGTGAGATGAAAAGGTAGAAGACAACATTTGTCCAGCTGTATTTTTCCACGTGGAAATGTTCATTGTTACCACAAGCAGCTTTCTGATATAGGAGGTGTCCTGATATATCTCACTGATTAATGGAGACGTCTGTTACTTCCTGGGGTTCAGCAATCGAACTGTATTTCGTGCTTCAGCAGCAGAACATTTTGTTCAGATGTTCAGCCTTAATCCAGTTGAATTAATATGAACAAGATGCTCCTTATCCCAGTTGGGTTTTAAAACTTTTAGACTCACAGAATGAAGTTAGTATACATTAAAAAAATTGCTGTGGATCCGGATGGCTTAATTTTCCTTCTGAATTTCAACTCGTATTATGTCTTCACGATCTCCTATTTAAATAGATCATTGTTTTTAGTAAAAAAGAGCTAGATGACACTGTTTATATACCTTGGGGTGAAGAGAAAAGAAAGAAATTCTTGAGTTCTAACTACATACTTGTCCTATTTCTGTCAATTTTGATTTTTCTTTCCAGTCTTATGCTGGTGGCAGGCACATAGTGTAAAGGCAGTTATATTGTTGGACACCTTAGATACAAGAATAGCAGAATGGAATTCAGGTAGAAAATTAATTATTTATATAGAAGGGTACCAATTTTGTTCTGCAGTAATGTATAAAACAGTTTACACTCTGTTCAGAACACACAAAGAACCTATTCTGTTCATGTAAATCTGTGTTCTGAATTTCTAATCTGCAGTGAAATGTCCAATCTCTTCCATATTTCAGTAATAGATTGTTGGAGGCAATCCCTCTTTTATTTAAAAAAATTATACTTCTTTTATGTATTTTACATTTTAAATATTGGTTCCATATTACTCAGAACTGTATTGATACATCACCATTGTTGTGACATGTCATTTAATCCAAAGCACTTTGAAGAATTTTGTTCCCTTAGAAAGATGAACAAGAATCAGTTCTGGAAATGACATGTTTAATTTCAGCACTTATGCTAGGATGCAAATCATGTTGCTGATAGAACATATCTTAAATATTACAAAATAGCTATCTACCTGTTCTCCCTACCTGTGCTCCCTAGAATCCTATTAAACTTGCATAGCACAGCAGTCTCCTTGACATCTATAGATTTTGATTTAGCAGGGTGCGGAAGACGGTAATTTCTGGGTTTAGAATGGAATCAGAGAATAGCTTGGGTTGGAAGGAACCCTCAAGCCCCCTGCTGTGGGCAGGGGCAGTTTTCTAGTGTCCATCAGGGAGGACTGTGCATGTTTGCACAGCAGGTAACTGTGTGCGTTTGTCTTTCTTTCTAACAGCTTTGCATAGCTAACAACATGTCAAAAGAGCTTCTGTCTCTTCCTTTACTCATGTTAATGACTGACTTTTAAATCCTCTCATTAAAATCATAGTCATCTGGTTGCAAATAGATTAGACAAACCCCATTGGCATAACTCATCATTTGACCCCCTAGTGGCCTTATCCATATAAGAAAGGAAGGGCATCTCTGCATGCTGCCTCTGATGCTGTGGGTTTTTTTGCAGGGTTTGTGACAGACCTCATTTAGGACGGTCTTCCCAGCCCAAGACTGATAAAGATCTCGCCTACTGGAGAAGACGAGGACAGGACTTCAGTGTGCTACTAGGCTATTCCCAGAAAGCCAGCGTGGAAATGAAAAGTCTGGCTGCAGCCCCGGGAGCACCCCGGCACCCCAAGGAGAATCAGCTGAAGGTGGGGACAGGCACAGGGTATGTCAGAAGAAGTGGCTTGCAGGAGAGCTGTGAAGTGCCCAGCGACTGCCAATGGCAAAATCTGAGAATGGAAAGCTGGAACCAGCCAAAAAAGGTAGGGAGGCACATGTCCGAGGGTGACAGGGAGAAGCTGCTCCAAGAGCTGTATTCACTGACCCTGGGAGACAATGTACTCAGCACCCACAGCAAGGGGAAATCACAGTCGTTGCCGAGGGTCCTTTCACCCGAGAGCATGAGGTGCGTGGAAATGCCCTCCCTGACCAACAGTAACAACTCGCTCAGTGTAACTAAAACTCCCTCCTATTCCCCAAACAGACTGAGTGTGGAACCAGCCAAGCACCATGGAACGGGAAGCCATTTCCTTCCCCTGGTGAAACCCAAGTATGGGAGACCTCTCAAGCCTCCATCCTACGAACTGCAGCGGCAGACTAGGGCACCTGCAGAAACCGTAGGTTTCCAGGACCACTACCAGAAAGATGAACCCACCTCCTACTTAACCAAAGTTAATGAACCAAGGCAAGATGTTTGCATTCCAGACTCTGGTTTGGAGCCCCCAGTGTACGTACCTCCTCCTTCTTACAAATCCCCACCTCACCAAACCGTGACCCCACGTTCCCCCAGTGAAGTGCCTAACACCGACACGTGCGCTAGCAGGGATGCACAGGGCCCTGCAGAGCGGGTCGTCCCCTGCCAACGACCAGCCATGAATACTTTTGAAGTGGTGGGTGAGCCTTGCAAAGACAACCGTTTTCCTCATGGGAAGCAAAGCCATGCAAGGCACCCTGCTGACCATCTGCGTTCTGTCCAGTACATTCCCTTTGATGATCCTCGGATACGACATATTAAAATTGCACCGCTGGAAGGTCTGCAGGACAATGCTAAATACACTGAAAATGCGTGTAGTCCCAGTTCTGGTGCTTTCCAAGAGAGAAATCTTGAAGTACAGTACAACAGTGCCTTTGTGGAAGCATCAAACTTGTCCAGTTCTGCAAAGGGAGAAAGAACTTCCTACAGCTCCACCCATAGCAACAGATGGTTGGCACCATCCATCCGAGATCAGGAAAATTGTGCCTTGCCGGACCAAAGAGACAGTTGTAGTTCAGCTAATCACAGCCCCCATAATGAAGCCAGCACAGAGTACACGAAAGGCAAACTTTCTGTAAGAAATTCACATATGGACAGCACCTGTGAGACTGTTACAAAAGTGAAAAAGTTTGAACCTGGAACTGGGATGCAGAGCAAAAAGAGTTCAAAGAAAAAAATGAATGAAACTATATTTTGTTTGGTCTCTATCCCAATTAAATCAGAATCCAATCTGCCAGATACAGATAGGAACAACAACATAACCCAGAGCCCTGATAAGAATGGGTTTGATAACAATGGGGCTTTGCAAGAACAAAGTCTCTTAAGTATGTCTTCAACGGACTTGGAGTTACAAGCGCTTACAGGAAGCATGACCAATAAAAATGAGTTACAAAAACAAGAGCAGTGGAGACCAGAAGAGTTCAAACAAATGAATGACCTCAGGTTTATTCAGCCTACAAAACACAGAGAGCTCAAATATTCTGGCTCCTGGCCAGGTGATCAGTACAAAGACCAGCAGACACAGACCAGTTTCAGTGAAGAACCTGAAAGCCCACAATTTTCACATGGTACAAAGCCTGGGCAGCTTGATAATAGCAAACTACTGTCTCCAAAACGCCTGGGATGTACAGCATCCACGATAGGGGCAAAACAGACAGAGTCACCTTCTGAAGAGAGAGGCTGCAGGCAGAGCAGTTACGGTATGAAGGGTCAGATGCACCTCAGCCAGTCTAGCAACAGTGCATTTTCCAGGACTGCCACCTCAGTCCTTCAGGCCTCCTCCCCAAAACCCCCCCACAGTCAGCCTGTGCCAGCCCAGGAGAGGGAAAATGGCCTTCTTTCCAAGGGAGATGTAGTTAAGGGAGAACCAGGTGCTCCCTGCAACAGTAAAGAGCTGTTTGGGCAGTTCCTGTTGAAACCTGTAAGTCGTCGTCCATGGGATGCAATAAGTGAGCTAGAAAGTTTTAACAAGGAGTTGCAAGGGCAGGAGGAGAGCACAAGCAGTGAAGAAGACTTGGAAAGTGCTGCAACTTCTCTGCAGGCAGGTGCCCTTATGCAGAGGAGGACACCCAGAAATGAGACATTAAATGAGGAGCCAAAACGTGGTGGGAAATCAGAAATGGTTATGCCAGAGGTGCCTGTATTTAGGTCAGGACGAGTTAAAAGTAAGTCTGAAAGTTGGAGTATGGGGACAGAGCATGGTGTCGAGCCAGGCTGTGTTGGCTCTAAAGGCTCCTCACATCCAGGAGGGAGCAGTGAAGGAGTCAGGCCAGCAGATGGAAGTCTGATAACAGAAATGGGGTCAGGGGAAGCCAAGAGCAGAATGAGCAAGCAGCCAGTTCATGTGGGCCCTGTCAAGAGAGCTTTGTCCAGTAGCTCAAGCAGTTCATGTCACAGTAATCCTTTCAATAATCCTGTCTTGCAGGAGATGAGTGAAGACCAAAATTATCTAGACTTTGTTAAACTGAGCAAAGGTGCAACTCCCACAAATAATATGGTATTAGAGAGAGGCTCGGTAGGACATTTGTCACTAACGAAGAGGAACCAAGGGTGCTCTGAGCCAGATTTGAGGTCAGTGGGACTTGATGGGGCCCCAGAACCTGGTGCTAACAACTCTGATCACTCTTCAAATGCGAATGCAGTGGAAATCCCTGTGAATGAATCATTGCAGGCAAGAGCTGCAAGAATTCTAGGTATAGATATAGCAGTGGAGTCTCTCCTTCCAGATGACCATGTTGGGCCCCACCCAGGCACTAACCCTGCAAACGGTGCTCAGGACTTTGAGTCATCATCGGTGGAGAGCACAGTAAGTGATAAAGAAGGAAAAAAGGAGGATTCTTATGAAGGTAGACGGAAGTGTGGCTGGACAGAGAGTGCTCTCTTCGTCAGAGCTGGAGGACGATCTTTACACCCTGACGAGTGCCAGACCACTCACCGGGAATCCAGCGCTAAAACACTGGTAACTGAGCAAGCTCTGGAACAACCTGTGAGTCCCCGCCAAGGTGAGGACCAAAACTTGGTTTGCAAGTCACCTGTGTATCAGCATTCAGAAAAGAGAGTGAGAAGCACCTCAAAGGTGATAGAGACACTTCAAGGCAAGCTCACCTCTCCTCCGAGCCGGACTGCCATGGATCGCTTAGTGCGGATGAAAGAAGTTGACTCTGTGTCCCGGATGAGACGTCTGAGCATTAAGAGCGCAGACTCGGGAGAGGAGGTTGATGAGGAGAAGCTGTCAAGGGTACAAGAGGAGAGAGGAAGCAAACTGGCAAGCTCAGGGGCTGTTTCCAAGCGTGTTATCTCTCTCAGTGAAAATGGATGTTTAGGTGGAATGGACAAGAAGAAGATCAACAGAGATTTTTCTTTAGGTAAGACTTTATTGTGGGAGATCCAGATGGGTACTCTTCCCTTATGTAATGGGCATGATTGGTTTGATTATGCCCACGTATACTGCTCAAATAGTAACAGGCTGTAGGTGGTACTACCCTCATCTGGGAGCCACCCACTTTGCTCTCCTTGTGGAAAAGATGAGTGTTCTCTGTTCCCATTTTAGGAATAGTTACTGTAAAACTCACTTGTGATACTCAAACTCATTCACAGAGACTGGAGTGCTCCCTAAGGTCTCATCTCTGTCTGATTATTTCAGGGAATGGTCAGGCTAAAACAGTGGAGTTCAAAGACAGTCACTTTAGTGCCAGTGTTTGGGAACACGTGGTGATTTAATCATAGCCTCTCCTTGAATGCCAATTTTTTCCCTCCCTAATACTTAAATAGACACATAGTATATCATAGTTCATAAGAAACTAAAAATAAAAATCTGATGTTCTTCTATGAAGTTTCTGGGAAATGGCTGCATTCAGGGGCCTGGAAAATTCTCTCTCTCTCATGAATATTTTCCAGATCAAATGTTGAGAATAACTGTTAACCCCAGGTCAAATGGAAAGTTGACTTTTTCAGTAAACACCTTTTTTTCCCTATTTTTTGGTGTTCCTCATCTCTCAAAAGCATATAAACTTGTGCAGTCCATATGCATCCCCAAAGTAACATGAGCTGTTCTCTCCCCGAAACTGTTTTCGTACAGCATTGTGTTGAACAACTGAAAATCAGTTGTTGCCATAGATCTCTGTAAAGGGATAAATCTCCCAGGCCACCTGCCTAATCCATTAAATTAATTGGAGTGAGCAAATGTATGGTGTGAAAGTTGTTAAATTAGTATTAATCTCCTCCTTCCTTATTCCATCCTCTCTGTAACAGCTGACACTTTACCTTGAAATCTGCACAAGTTATTCATTAAACCTCATCAATATGAATCTGTTCACAGTTTTCCAGTACAGAGGGACTGGAATTAAATGGAGTATACTTTAAATTGGATTTAGGCATTTCCATCTGAAGACAAATGCTTGTATGAGTTCAAAGTATTGACTCCTGCAGTCTTGCAGCCTTTCCCTTCATGTCTTTTTCTGTATCCCACATCTTTGTCTCTTTCTGCTCTGAGCTCTATTTCTCTAGACCAGATTTTCCAAACAGGCTAATTCAGCTTTCTTGTACCCATCAGGTCTAGTATGCCCCACATGCATTTCATATGCTTTCCTCCCTTGGGGTTTCTGCTGGAGTGAAGAAAATATCTGTTGTGGTGACATGACTTCAGGGATGTATCAAAACAGATTGTGTGCATTTTATTGGAGAGTTACTCTGCAGTAAATTAGGTCTAAATTTATCCCTCTTGCTGACAATGCTAGGCTTGTGTTCTGCAGAGTGTTCCCATTGCAGCAGTTCCCTCATAGCCATAACAGCCCTCCCCATGCCTGGATGGCATGGACTTCCCTTCCTGCTGCACACAGCCAGTACCACAGGGTAACACACACTCATGTGGGGTGGGCAGGCAGCTCCTCCACTGGCCTCTTCCCATTCAAAGAGATCCTAATTCGTCGATGGCCACAAAATCTTCTCCTTACCTTAACAGGGCAGGGCTGAAGATTCGTGTTTATAGAAAGGCCTGATGTTGTGCCTTCCTCTGTTAAATCTCACTGCAGCTTCCAGACTAGCCCATTGGTATAATTGAAAGCCCAAATCAGAATTAATCCCGGAAAATCATTATATTCATTGCTTTTAAAGAGCAAATATTCCATTCTAAAAGGCCATTCTATTTTAAACGAGGTAGGGTTAGTCTTATAATTGCAGACTGGGCCTGTCACAAAGGCTGGAGCCTTTAGCAGAAACAGGCTTTCACATGTATAATGTAGCTTGGCAGAGGAACAGTCATCTCAGAGTAAGAGCTCTGCCAAAGCTCAGTGTAAGAAGCTCATCTTACTATGCAAATACTGCCATTAGAAGAACATCTCCAAGTGTTCCCAAATGCATTGGATGTCTTTTCTCCTTTGCTGTTTGAAGGCATGGGGCTGCTAATCTGGCTTTGTTTCTGTAGAGAGCATTTTGAATGAGCTTAACCAAATGTTGAATAAACATTTCTGTTTCAGTGCTAGAACTCCAGTGTCTCTACCCCTCAGAAGGGTGACATAGCCTGGCAGTCTGACACTTTTGTGTCCTTGTTTAGGTGCTGAAGGCATGAGTAAGCCTTCAGGGAATAAACTGAGCCATCCAAAGGCTCTGTGTCTTGTAGTATGATTTTATCCCTGCCTCCCTACCCCTACCCCTGTCCCGCCACTCCCTGAAACAGTGAGCACCTGCAATTTTGTGGGGAATTCTCATAATGTGAATGTGTCTGGCCTTAGGAAAATCAAGTTTCTGAAATGTAAATTCGTTTTTATTCTTAGGTCAACCAGTCACAGAACAGTTCAGAATTTTTGTATGTTCTAGCAGTTTAGATGGCAAAATATTTACAGTAGAGAAAATGTTACTGCTTTAGAAGCATCTTCGCACACCATCTGTGCATTAAGCTTAGAAAGATGCAGCATTATCCTGGAGTGCCCTAGCCCTCAAAAACTTTTTTCCTGTTGATTTTTTTTACATTCATATGGTGTCTGTTTGGAAATACCAGAAAAGGCTTAACAGTGATAAACAATTCTTAAATGATTGGTGTTGCTGGCACAGACGCCTTTCTTGGCCAGCTTAGCAATTTGAGGAGGGTGGGCAAGAGAAGTGATAAAGGATTCTGCACCAGGAATCCACCCAATGGGCCAAATCCAGAAGTCCTTTCTTAGTCAGTCCCCCCTTGACATGAGTCTGGATGCTGCAGATGGACACTTGAACACGAAAGCAAAAATTTCCCTTGGGGGTTTTTACGCTTGTTTAAGTGAAGGCATTCACTCACATCAACATGAAAGTCCTGAGGATGAATGTTTTACTCCAAAGTGTGATATTTATGTGTGGAACTATTTTCATGCTCAACTGTTTAAATGTGAGTGCTGTGGGAGTGCAGCCCACGGGAGGGACGTTTAAGGTTAGCACAGACACTCAGGTTGCGTAAGACCAGCAAGTAGCACAGGGCAGCACAGGCTGCAGTGCCGGTTTGTCCAGGCCCCCCTGTGCCTGCAGACTCCTCTGTAGGTAGCTGTGGTTCCTCCAAGCCATGGCCGTGCATCCCAAGGGTAAGTCAGGCACCTGCATGATGGCACTGGGCAGGCAGACCGCACAAGGCAAAGCCTTTTGTTGCAATCCTGTTCCAGAGTCACAAGGGTGAAGGAAAAGGCTCATGTCTGCTCACTTTGTGGCCAACACAGAGAAAAAATCCAATAAAAAAATGTGATAGAAGTGTGTCCCTCAGGCATTTGGGAAAAGGAAAGCCAACATGTGGTATGTCTTGTGAACTAACAGGAGATAGGCTGAAAGTGAAGAACAGTGTTAGTAAGCCAATCCAGTGCTTCAGTGAATAAGGTTCAAAATGTGAGCTGCAGTTTTACAGACTGAAGTGAGACAGCCACAGTGATGCAATGGAGCTGTGCTTTCCTGTTTTCTGTTGAATTAATCTGAAACCAAGGATTTGCAATCAGATGAAATGACCCTGATGACTGCATGGCATAATCGCTCCTTCATCTAGCCTTAAACACCCTGCTAGGGTTTTTGAAGGCGTTTACTGGCCCTGAGTGTTCAGTACAAGGGGGAGAAAATCCTGTGTCTTTTTCTCCCTGTCAGAGCATCTGAGAACTAGAAGTAATCACTCAGCATTCAGTGCGCTTGTTCCTACCTAACCAAGGCCTCCAAAATGCTATCTCCATGCATTTGATCAAAGTTGTTCCCAAATTACACTGGTATAAATATAGATTTTGGGTCAGGAATGTGGTATGTATCTTTAAGGTGGTAAGTCCATTACCAGCCTCATTTCCACAGCTGGTAATATTGAATCGATGTCACAATACATTATTAATAGTGCTTTCTTGTTTTTTTCCAGATACCTATGACCCCACCAAAGTTGAAAAGGTGTAACATTAACGAAGAGGAGAATAGAGAGATTTCTGCTCTACTAGGAATGTTTCACTGATTTTTTTTTTCTGGGTGCTTTTTGTTTGGTTTTTGTTCTTTAATGTTTGGAAATTGTCTCCATTTGTGATGTTCATGGTGTACTGACAATGCCTTTACCACTGCCACTAGGAATTAGCTATTCATATATGAAACTGTTGCGGAGACCACAGAAAAATCTGACTTCGACATTGGAA
The DNA here is from genome assembly GCA_013397135.1 of Pachyramphus minor. NCBI lineage: Eukaryota > Metazoa > Chordata > Aves > Passeriformes > Tyrannidae > Pachyramphus > Pachyramphus minor. Next base: position 226,861 of record VYXB01002372.1, on the reverse strand, counting down.
CCATCTGGCTTTGTAGCATTTAAGACAATACCTACCATTGGCAAAGAGTTTCCATCTGAACTGTATTTCAGTCTTCAGCAGGGATAGTGAAATGTATAAAGTGAGGTGTTACATTGGTGTAAATGTAAACATGTGAGATTAGTGAGATGATTTTTAAAAGAATGTGAATCTATAAGCTAAGCTTTTAAGTATCTACATTCTAAACTTTGTTTAACTCAAGGGAGTTAAACATACTTAAGGCCATAGTAGAAAGTGCTGCTGCACTATGTGGTGGAAGGAATGTCGAAGAGTAGCAAAGACTGATTGTGAAATTATTTCTGACTTCCAGAGTTTGAATTTACTTGGATTAAATACTTGCCACCTAGAGAGAAGAAAAACAAAAACCCAAGAGCTTCTAAAAGACGGAAGACTTTTGCAGTACAGTGTACAGAATATGTAATTATAGTAGCTGGCAACTAGTGTTTCAAACCAATGCAAATTATACCACTGGCTGTTTTGCACTCAGTATTACCTATTTTTGTTTTGCTGTTTAGAAATTCTTTATATGAAAGAATAGTAGCTGGTTTAAAATAGCCCATTTTAACAAAGTAACTATATTTCTTGTTACAGAATACTATCTATTTTTCTACGATGTAAACAATTGCTAACAAGTGGCAAGTATAAAGAAGTATTATTATTATTATTATAATTATATTTTAAGAATTCCTCTGAGTGAAGGTGCCCCAAGCAGATTTCACTTGTATATCTTAATGCACACACCATATTGCCACTTACTCAGTAGTGCTACCTTATTTTGTTCTAAAAAAGCCATCTATGTATGTATGTATGTACTACAGGGTTAATTTCTTTTTTTTCCCACTCAATCCTTGGATCATTCTTCTTGGAACCACTTTCTAAAACACAGCTGAGAACTGTCCAAGCTGGTGTTGCTGACATTCCATTCCTGGGACATTCATTACCAAAAAGTGAGTTTGGATCTTTGTCCCAGTGTCACTGAATGGCTCAGATAAAATACCTGCTTGCTTTCTTATACTTTGTTCCCTTTTGCAGATTATGAGTTTGGATATGGCCAGTGTACAAAAATAAGCAAAGCTGGGTTTAATTCTTCCCTGAAGTCAATGGGTGCTGCTGGGGAGAAGTTCAGGTGTCTTCTTGACAGCATTTAATTACATGGCTTTAAATATATTTTATCTGCACACACAAATGCATGAATGACAGAATTTATAATAAAGCCTATGCATTCTGCCCTTTGATCTGAATTAGCCTGCTTAGTATCTGTGTCTTAAAAGCCTTTGTGTCCATTCCTGTATGGGTTTTTTTTGTAAGTACCTGTGTACTAACATCCTTCTGATGACTTGTTCATGTACTTCACCAGTCTATTCTATTGGTGTTTTCTGGTTTCTAGCATAATTTTATTTTTTAAAGTCTTCTAATTTCTTGAAATATTTTTTCCTAAGTCTGTAATTTGGAAAGAACGATGGGGAAAAACACTCATCCTGTGTTTTGGCAGCAAGAATTTCTTGTCTGTAACACATGATTCTGTTACATATGGACTATTTAAAGCTTGCTTGAAAAGAAAATGTGGTGTATAATTCATTTTATTAACTCGTGCATGATGTGCAGCAATACTTGTTGACAAACTGTTCCTACCACTCTTCCTATTTTCACCTTTCTTCATCACCATCTAGGACATCTGGGGGCTTGTAAATAGCTACAAAGCATGTTTTGCCCCCTCCCCCCTCCTCCCAGCCAATACCTCTGACGTGAATCCTGCCCAGTTCTGAAAGAACTCCGACTCTTGTCATCCCACTTACCAGTAAAGCTGGGATGCCTAGCAATTAATTTAAAGTTTTAATTTATCCTTGATTTCTGGAGAACTGTAAATGGTCCCATATAAGCAGTCCTGCTACCTTCCATTCATGTCTCTGTGGAACAAAACTTTTCTGTGCACTTTATTTTCTTCCAATTGGAGTGGGATTCTGCAACTTATCTGTTTCATCAGTCATGTCAAGTAATTACTTTTTCAATGCACATAAAGAGACAAGATTTAAAAACAAAACAAAACAAAACAACAGTATTGCAGGGAAGGTTTTACTGGCCAAGAATAAGAAATGAAAACCTAAAAAGTGGGTGAGCTTTGTTTTCAGTAGTATGTGACTGACCAGTGGATGAAAGAGTAGAGATAGTGCTGCTTTAAAAACGGTGTATTCCTCTAACAACACAGGTAATTTCATTTGGTACTATGATACAGACAACTGAGAAATACATAGAGTACAGTTTTCTGAAGGATTGTGCCTCAGTGTTTCTACAGCGCCTAAGCCATGGGTAAATATCAGCTATTGGAATGGGCTGGATGGTACCATAGCTGAACCACCTTTCCAGAAATGCTTTGCCAGTTTGCAAACAGCAGTGAACAGAAAGACCCTTTTACATCAGATGTGGTTAAAAAACAGTAATTGGTGACTTCCAGTGCCTGTCTCAATGGGTGCATAAAACTGTCTTGGCATCAGTTGGCAATGGCAAGAGCAGGAGCTCAGGGCTGGGCGGGTGCAGAGGTGGAGGATGTGGCAGGTCAGGCTGCTTCCAGTGCGTCCTGCACTGCAGCAGTGAAAAGTGAGGAACTTAATTTTCAGGAGGAAGAGCAGGGCTAGACCCTCAGAAATTATACTTTTACAGGCTACTGGGTACCCAGCTCATGCTGCTGCCGTGCAGCTGTGGAAGCTGGGGTCAGGGGAAAATGCTGGTTTCACGAGCATTTCCAGAAATTCACGTAGGAAAAAAAACCACAAACCCGCCTGGCTTATACATTTTTAAAAATGTTTAATGGAGAGACTCCTCAGGAAGCTGGATAGCTGAAGAGGACCTGCCCGTCTTCTTCCCTTAGCCGTGTCGAAATCCGGAAGGGGCAGTCAGCCTGAGGGGTTGGTGGCACGGAGATAAGCAACGAACACAAAGTTCCAGGCTCCTATCTTCTATCTGAGGAAGAGGAGTCACCGGTGAACTCCGGGGCTGCTGAACGGCCCGAGCCCCGCGGGCAGGGCAGGATGGATGGGAGCGGGAGCGGGGGCCGGGCGGGCTCTGCCCGGGGCGGTGCATCTGGGGCGGGGAGCGCGCTCCCCCCTGCGGTTCCCGAGCGCCAGCGGGAGGTTGGTTTCCCTGAGGAACCGCTCTTTGCAGACCCCATTCCAGCCTCCTTGCTGGAGGCGTCTGGAACGAGACAAGGTGTGGTCTGAGCAGAACTCTTCAGTGTTTCAAATCCCACCGCCAGCACAGCTAAAGGAGGCGGCAGGGACAGGAAGGCAGAGGAGGGAAACGCCTCTGAATGAGTCGAGACCTCCGGTGGTGGAAATGCCCAATGATACCACACACCTGACCAAGTGTCACTCACCAGTTATTAACTCGAAACCTTCCCCAAGAAGAGCTGTTGTATTTCATACCCCAGGTTTGTCTTTATTACAAACACCAGTATCATGTATCAAAACCATCAAGTTTCCTTGATTCAACTCCCGATGTTGGGAGTTAGATCTGTGTACTGAAACATCCAGTGACTCTGGAAAAACAGGAAGGACAGCACAATGCTTAAAGTGGTAAAGCCACAGAATTAATCTGTCACCCTTGGAAAATAACCAGTCCCATCATTTAAATTTACAGATATATATCTGTAATCTGGAATTTAGTAAAATATTTCTGTTTAATATAATAAATCAATATAAATACCTAGGGTCAACATTCTGCTGCCTTTGCCACATGCACAGCCAGCTGAATGTTAGCTTTATAGTGCTTAACCCCTTTTTTGGTTTAGAATGTTGATAACGTCTTCATTGTCCCTTTTCAAAGGGAAAAAACAGGGAGTGATTGGAAGAGAAGTAGAAATGAAATGTTCTAGCATTCTAAATGGCAAAAGTTCTTGTAATTGCTAAATGGGCCCTTTTGTCCAGATTCAAAATCTGATAGAGGCAAGTATATGTGAGAAGTGAATCCTTACTTGGCAGGAGCCTTCAGTTCAAAGAAGATAGATGAAACAGTGCTAAAAGGAATGGAAAGGACATGTGTGACAGCTTGTCAGACTTTTGAATGTTTTCCATGAAGCTGTCCTTTTGGAAGACATTGGTATTTTCTTGGTTGAGTATCAAACAACCCCTCAATTTCCCTCCACTGGCAATAAGCCACAGTGCTTGCAGCCCTAATTTACTGGACGGATATTTAATTACAAGTGGAGTCTACAAAATTTAAACTTCTATTCTTCTGCACAATCCAAATAAAGGATCAAGCTGAAGATTTCATGAGATGATAACTATATCATTGAATTCATTAGAAAAGTTGTGAAATTGTGATTTCTTATTCAAACTTGCATGGAAACGCTCACTCCACCTCCCCCTGTAGACTAAATGATCCCTGTTTACCATCAACTCTATTTTTAAAGAAAAAAATGTTTCAAACAAAGAAAAAAGAAAAGCCTGATATCAATAGTAAAGTCCAAAACCACAACGCTACCTCCCACCCATGCTGAAAAATATGTTTGTAATATGGCTTGCAGAGCTGCACAGCAGGGAGAGGGTGAAGGGAACTTAAGTCAGAATTGACCGACACATGGCTGAGATTAGAAATAAAAATGAAGTTTCCCAGCCAAGAGAAACCACAATAACACGTAGATTATAAAATGAAGGGGAACTTTGTACACTTAATAGCCACAACTCAGCCTTCTTTAGAGCTCTGGACCAGCAGAGAAAATAATCAGAACCATTCTGAAAGTCATTCCTGACCTAGAAGGAAAACAAGGAGATATATGTGCTAGACAGTGTATCAGTATCCATGTGTCTCTCCCAATACAATACAGATAATTCTCCACACCGACTCCTAAGATACTGTGGCCTATCTCTTAAACTAATACTATATCACTGCCACTGCCTTGGTTTTCTTCTCTAACTAGCGCACAAACAGATTTAGCAGGATAAAAGTAGAGGAAATAGGGGTAAGCTATTACAATTCTATTTATATGATATAGAAGATGAATGTGTTTTAAGAATTGTCTCTGTATTTTTTTCTGGACAATGCAAGTACTGTTTCTGGGCTTATATGTAAACCAGAGGAGTGCTGTTAATTCAAGAGGAGACATTCTCCAAATAAAGATTTTGCATGGGTACACTCCTCTGTGATGTTGATGTTGTTATCATGGGGCAAAATGGAGCACGTGCTCTGATGTTTGCATTGCCTTCAAGAAAGATAAATGTATTGGTGAAGTGTTAAAAGGCTGCAGTATTCTCCAGGGGACTGCTACTTCCAAACCTGGCATCATGACTGGCCTGTTACAGCATCAGGTACAGAAATCATGTTTACTTTAAAGAATTGTTTTCCACATCCCCACTTTCTCAGATCAGCACAGACTATAGGACACTCATGTTCCAAGTTGTGTTTTGTTTGTTTGCTGCTTACAGCGTATGTTTTGCCTCTGTGTGAGAGTTGATTCCTCCTTTACTGCCTGGCAACCAGCCATCTGCACTGGGCAAACCTAACAGTGTCAGAGCATTTTCCACTCCATGTAAGTGTTTTCCCCTCCCTTTGCAAAAGTTGATATGGCAGTGGGATAGTTTACTTTGGCTGTGTTGCAGTAAAGAATGGCATGCTCTCTATCTCTGCTGATAGGACTTCAAGAGAACTAAGTTATCAAGTTAATATAAAAAATGTCTTTTTTTTTTTTCAGGCAGAAATGTAGGCTGCTCATGGCTAGAATGTGCAGCTCTGTCTTTTGTCATAAGAAGGTTAGACCTTACTGTCATGTTCACATGTGTACAAGCAATGGATTCATCCTCATTCCTGTTACCAACAAACCTGTGGAACAAAAGAACCAAGAGATCTGGGGAGCCTGAAGATGGAAATCATTGTGGCAGTCTTACCCTCATTTTCTTTTCATCATCCAGCCAACCTGATCTCACTATAAACTCTCCTGCTCCACCTGCTTGAAGTATAAAAATCTCTAATCCATCATAATGTCATCTTTCACTCAATTTGAGTCTAGAAACCAATTTTCCTACCCTTTTTTTCTTCTTTTCCCCACTGGTAGGAGAGGGCGGGTGTTAAGTTCTTTCAATTGCTGATGGATGGGGTTTTTTTTCTTTCTGCTCTTCACCTTAGTTTCAATGCCTGCATCAATTCAAACATATTGTTCATTACTTTTTCCAGAAGTAGTCATGTACACAACAAAATGGGCCCATTTACTCCCAGCTACAGAAGTCCCCAGGGTCTAAACTGTCCTGTTGCTCTAAGACCTGACATTTCAAAGCGAGGAGCTGGCCATATGTTGGGGAACCCACACACAGCCCTGCAGGAAAGGTGAAGGCATAAGGGCAGAGACCTTCCTGCATTTATTCCCAGCCACCCACACCCACTCTCTCTGCAGAGGGGGGCAGCTGTATCAAAGCTGATTCTGCCCTGCACCAGTGGGGACTGATCTCCCTCTTTTGCTCTTGGATGTTACCTGGCCAGCACTTTCATGGTATGCTTCAGGTGGGCAGATGTTCTACTTCTTGACACCAGACAGGGACAGGGACATAGTCTATGCTCCCTCCAGACAAATCTTTAGGTGCTCAGGCCCACCCTGGCCTGCAAAGCAAGTCAGTGGGAAAGTGTCGTGGTGGCTAAGGGTGAGCACATGCTGCTCAGATCTCACTCAGAAGGTTCTTGCCAAGTCAACCCCAAACCCTCCCAGCTGCAGGGCTTCGCTTCACCACCTCTCCAGCACTAGTTGAAAAGCCACCAGCTCACCCTTTGCCATATTAGCACAGACGCCTGACCCTGGTTAATCACATAAGACCCTTAGCTCTTATCTTACTCTACACACACCTCATCTTCTTTATCTCTCCCACTGACCTCTCACAGCCCCTTTGTTTGACCTTTCTGAATAACAACCATATGCTACCAGGTTCAATTAAAGCTGCATTATCTCTTTCTGTGTTCTGCTTGGAATCTTTCCTTTCTCAGGAGGAAAAGAAACAGCCCTCTGGGGAATCCTTTTGCACCATTTATGCAGTGAGGTGCAAACACCAGCCTGCAGAAGTGTGATACCTCAGGAGATGATGCAGGAAGGAAGGAAGCCAAGTCCCTCCTTTTACTCCTTAAAATAAGATCACTTAATGTAATAATAATTGCGATTATGGCAAATATTTGGGGAAAAAAAAAGAGAAAGAAAGGAAAAACCCCTAAAATCTCTGTGGTGCTATACTGCTGCTTTGTAAGGATACTTACAGGGTAGCTGTAGCTTGCTTTGCCATTGATTTAACAGCCAGTCCTTGGAAGCGCTGGGTGCACAGGTGTTTCCAGGGAGCTGCAGCTTCTCCTCTTACCCCTTTCCTACTCCATTTAGTCTGCAAAGTATTTAGACTTTCATTTCATGTACTGGCCCTGGTACAGCCTTTAGTCTGGGTTTTACCATAGTAGCAACAACAGCCAGTAACCTGAAACCTACTGAGCAAAGACCATGCTGACCTAACCCGCTCATGTCATTTGAAGTGGCAGGGTTACGACATTTTGTGGGCAGGAAAGCTTGTCATTTGTCCCAGTTTCTCATTATTATTGTAGCATAATGTTTGGAGTATAAAGGAAGTCCTCTGCTCTCTCAGTGGTGGGTCACACTATAAATACCCCAGATGGCACAGGACAAGGAGGGCTGTAAAACTCAGGATGTGGGTCACAGGATGGTTGTCTGCTTGCTGTCTGGGAGAACACGATAATAAACTCTTTCAAAGAGCTCTGATAACACCACATGAAAGGAGTACAAACACTGTGGAGGAGATCTTCGGCTGCTGTAAAGTGTCACTGCTCTCCTTCAGTTCATGATATGCTGCTTTTCTTATTTCCTTCCCTTCTCATCCTCCTCTTGAATGCCTGAGGTTGAAAAGTATCCACAAAGCAATTTTTTTCCTTCTGCATTGCTTTTCAGCACCTTCTCCCTCTTAGTGCAGACACACCTTCTTGTTTCTGCAACATCCTCCTTTAACCTACACAGCTCTCATACAATTCCATCGCATCAGCCAAAGGTCCCCTTAAGGATATCAGCACCGTGCCAAAAATACAGGGTCCTTTCCCCTGCCCCCAAGAGTCACAGTCACTGCAGGGAAATGAGTCAGGACAATCAAACAGAGGCCACCAAGTTCCTGGGACAGATTTTAAACAGAAGCATTCCTTATGTAAAAGTCATCTTTTATTCCCCCAGAGAAGTGAAAAACGAGATTCATGGATGGTGTCAACCCTTGCAATAAGGCAATGTTGATTGAGAATATTATGCCTTTTATTGCGTTTTTATTATCAAAATATTATTGTCTATGGTGTTGGTGTTTTAATAATTCTGGGATAATGTTTTTTATAAGATTTAAAAAGAGTATTTGGGAAGAGCAGGAATAATGAAACAATTGTGAATTGATTTCAAACTTTCCAAAATGGTCTTTGAAACCCCCATTTTCACCCCACCCCCAAAGTTATTTTTCATGGTTTTGATCTGAGTACCTGAATTCCATCCCCCCCACACCCCCCAACCTTTCAAAACCCCAAAGCCTGGTGTGCAGACAGCTCTGCGGAGTGGAGTGTCTATTGTAGCTCAAGTTCACTGGTTTGAAACTGTTAGGGACTGCATTTATATCTGTACAGTTTTATTGACAGCTTAGAAACTACACTGCTTTAGCAGTGAGTGAAGCAGTACAGTTTTGTAATATAGGCCCACATTTCACCCAGACAGGGTTGAAAGGTGTAACTCACGGCTCCAACGGCAAAAGATTATTTCTTTTTTATTCTCCTTCCCCCTGAGATAGGAACTGCCCTCTGCTGCTGAATCAGCAGGATGTGCTCTGTGACACTGACTTTCGCTGGCTGAAGAGCTGTTAATGGGTCTGAAAACCAAACCCTATCCCCAGCCTCCCTCCACTCTGTGTGCAGGAGAAGCAGGGAGCCGAGCAAACAGCATGGGAGAGGGAAGCAGAGACCCCTGATACACACAGCTGTTATCTGTGATAAGCTGCATCCTGTGCCATGCTCCACCTCGCTGCAGCAGGGAAGGCGTTTGAACTCCAAGACCCTTTCTTAATTCAATCCCTATCTGACAAACACACAGCAGGCAGCTGGAAGAAAAAAGCAAAGTTCAACCCATCCCCAATGACTCAGTATCTAAGATTTCTGACCAATTTCCTAAAACTCTGCCTGGAGGATTTTTTAGGCCGTGTCAGTACATTTGAACTGTATAAATAACTGAAGGAGTTCATAATAGCTGTGGAGTGGTGAAGAAAAGACATTGAGCTGAGAAGGGAAACAAAAAACTCAATTATGTGAAGTCAGGGCAAGAAAATAAACCCAAGTTGCTTGTTTGAAATCTGCAGCTGACCTCTGACCTCCTGTCAGGCACAAACCTCACCGGCGTGTGGCTGGTGGCTTGTGTGTCCCCTAGGAAGGCCGTTCTTAACCACTGTGGCTCTGACAGCCGGGTTGGACTGTGCCCTCCAGCAGAAACCACTGGGAAGGCAGCGGCAGACATCCCTCCCCGTGCCCTCCTCGAGGACTCTTCATCCTGCAGGATGAAGACGTTATCAGAGACAAAAGTCATGGGTGATGAAATTTGTCTGCCTTAACATGGGGTCATCTTAGTCATGGGGCTGCCCCAGCCCCTCCTCAGCCGCGCCCCGACCCTGAGCCACAACCCACGAGATTTCCCAGCGATGCGTCCGGGCGGCCACAGGTCGCTCCTCTGTGGGAGCGCTGCCCCCGGGCCTCACACCGCGGCTCTTTGCTTGTTTGCTCGTTTTCGGCAGAAGAAACGTCCGTCAGTGAAAAATTATTTCGCTTTTGTTGAGTTTTTACTGCTGTTCCCGTGTGAGGGGCCCCGCGCGGCCGCTGCAGCAGCGCCACCTGCGGGCAGGGACAGGGCCGGGCCGCGGGCCGCGATCGGGGCCCGTGTGCCGGGCACATACCGCTTATCGAAGATTTAAGGGGCTGGTGAGGCACTGAAAGCGCAAACAGGCTGTGGTAAGGCAACAGGATTTAGCGGGAACATTCAGAGATAGGGTGGAGTGCGGGGCAGACGGGATAGGCGGGAGCTGGTGGGCTCCAAGTCCTGTTATACCGGCACCTGGAGAAGGGGCAGAAACAGCTGGTGGGAGCTAAGGGTAGGGAGGCTGTCAAATACTGGCCTGTAGCCAAATCTGAGTTAAGCATTTTGTCTAGCTCCATGTGTATAGTAAATTCAAAGAAGGAGACATGTCTGCATGTCAATTCACTTTACTCAGTGATACATACATGTTTAGGATTGTGATGCTTACAGCTGATCCAATGGATGCCACACAAAGGTTCTTATTCAAGAATGCTGAAAATTAAATATTGAGTTTGGAAATAAGGAAATTATTTTGATTTTTTTTAAGGGTGCTATTTAAACAGGCCAGGGATATTAGGTGTGTTGGCACGTGGGTGCTATGACATACTGTTAGGAGTATCATTTGGCAGGCCTGGAAAGAGACAAAAAATTCAGAAAACCTTTCACTAGAGCTCACACTTCCTTGGATTTATCTATGAGGCATGTATCAATACATGTCTGTCCTGAAACCACTTCCACTGTAGGATAGGCCTACCTGGGATCATGTACCCTGACCTCATCAGGTACATCAGGTCTGCAGAGGCACCTATTACAGCACCTGGCCTAGTGTTGCTCTTCTAGGTGGGTAATCCATCTACTACCATCAACCACAGGCTCTGCTTCAGCAGCTTTGCCAAAGGCAGGGCAACCCAAAACTATACTATAAGAGCATCTCCCAGGATTAGGAAGTGATCACTAAACATATACGAAATTACTCAGCAGTGTCACCATACTCACCAGCTACCACTGACCTTTGAAAACATGTGTCTACTTCACTGATATGTGCTCTTGGTTCTAAACATAACACCTCTAGTCTCACTTTGGCCAAAACAACATCATCAACATCTGACTCTTCAGTAAACCTCTTCAGAGCATCCTGCTTTCCTTCCATTCCCATCCCTTCCTGACCTTGGTGTCATGCCTGATCATTCTCGTTTATACCTTGCACTCTGGCCAAAATCCTTTGTTTTTAATTACTACCTCTTTTTAAACTGCCAGCAATCTGTAATCAGTTTACACTGACTCTAGCCTATACAGACACATTTTCTCCTAGTCTTACTGAATATCCATTTCTTTATGCAAAATAGGATACTTCCAGAAGGAAAGACTGAGAAATACCTCAACAATCTAGAAAAAGAAAGAATAAAAGCCAATGCATGGCAGCCACACTTTCTGCTCTGCCTGGTACATACCCAAATTATGAGGTTTGGTTTAGATACTTCAGGCTGTTGGGCTCTTCTGGCAAGGGAGAATCTTGCCTTTTTAATGAATATTTCAAAAGATCTGGTGTTTGTTTTAGTGATTGTTCTCCTGGAAGTAGAGCAATAAGATATTGTTTTCAAAACTGTATTAACCATAGTTTCTTTCCTCTTACCAAACCCTGGCAGCCAGAGCTCCACAAATCTTTTTGTGCCAGTCACCCTATATCCCAGTCCCAAACATGTAACTCATAATCCCATTTGACTCTGATACCGCAACTAAATCGTCCCATCAGATCCAGCATAGGCAAATTTGACATTTCACACTTGTATGGAAAATAGCTTGATGGGGGGAAAGTCTGTGGAGGTTGGCTTTGGTTTTCATTGTTGATTGGGTTGAGATGGCTAAAGAATAGCTGGGAAGGGATTAAACATGTTAGCTTGGTGCTTGAGGAAGAAAGCTGTGTCTTGGCATTTCTTTCCTGGGGACCTGGGTCCCAGTATGACTGGGAACACCCACTGAATAGAAAAATTAATTGTTCAGCTGCTCATTAACCTCATCCCTCAATTAAACATTTTTTTCTCAAAGTTTGAAAGAGATGTTGCCACATCAACCCCATTTTTTTCCCTGAAATCTATCTCAAACCCAAGTCTACCTTTGATTTTCTCCAACCTCTGAACTCAGTGAACCTCTGTAGTGGGGACAGGGACATTTCTATTGAAACATGCCATAAGATGAACTGGGCGAAAGAAAGATGAATGTTTAGAGACTGCAGTAGCATGGAGCTAATTTGTCACCCTTGATTCTGATGTAAACAGGTTTGGTGAATACAGCAATGAATTTTGTGTACTTTCCATCTTATAAAGTGGTGAAGCATTTTGAGATCTGAAGGTAGGAAAACGTTGTACTAGCACTACATATTCATGACTATGTTCTCCAATTGTTTCTCATCTGTTTTTCTTTAAATGTTTGTTTTTCCAGCTGTCTACACATCTCTTTCACGTGAGATGAGCAGATGTCTTGGTCTACCTCCTCCTCTGAAGTGACACAAGAGGCAGGCAGTGCCACCACATTTCCTGGGCTGTGTCAGCCTTGGCTTGTTACACAGTCCCTGGAATTGCCAGCCCTTTGCAAGTCACACAGCACAGCACAACACTTTTTAGCTACACTGATCCTTTACCCATACTGATCCTTTACTGTTACAGACTAGAGAGATGAAAGCTGAGCACTTCAGATCTGCCTGGGTGGGAAGAAACACATTGCACTCTTTTTGTCTCCTCTTCTCCTCCTCACCTTCCAATACTGCCTATGATAAAGCAGGATATTCATATGAACGACATTGAAGAGGGAGAAAATCTGTAGTCCTGACACCAGGACCAGAAAAGTGAGAAATAAACAGAAAAGGTTACAAGTTCTGCAAATAGAAGCTCCTCAAGTTTCAAATGAGTAATAGATCAGTCTCTCCTCTGCAGATCTCCAGAAGCATTTATCTGACTTTTTACTGCACTGAACAAAGTCGGAGTGCAGCCTGCCCTAGAGGAAAATGCCTGCCAGCCAGCACCTCCAAACAAACAATTCTCAAAGTAGGTCTTATTTTACAAGAAAAAGACAAACACAGCATTCAGCCTGATGGAAATCTGCCTGTGATAGATGGAAAGAGCCAAGCAGCCAGGAGGGGGTGAACACCTCTCCAGGGACAACTACTGCTTCCTCAAGCACATCCTCCTGCTCCTGCTGTGGCAAAGGCCAGGTCTGAATACGGAAGTTGAGAATCTCATCCTCTGACCAGTTCCCAGCACCTGCAGGATGCTTCCTGCAGAGCCAGGCCAGCTGCTTTCCTGGGTCTCTAAAGGGCATGGATTTCTCTTACGCTGTTTTTCTGCACAGATTTATTTCCATAAAATGAATGTTCTTTAAACTCAGGTTCCTCCTCTTGTTAAGATCAAAAGCCTAGTGCGCTTCACTGCAGCTGTGTCTGTCTTTTAATGTGCAAGTCAGCTTCAAACATCTACACAATCCAGCTTTAGTGGGCTTTTCTTTCCTGCAGTGCCCCAGGCTTTAGGGAAAACACGTATCAGTGAAAACTAAATACAAAAGAATAGAAACGAGTATAAAGACAAGAATCTAAGACAGAATTTGGGATAATAAATATTCAGCCATATCTATCTAACATTAGGTATCTAAATTAGAACTTTTTTTGCGTTATTATTTTGGTTCCCACACTTTAGCCCTCAGAAAAACAGGTAAAGAGAGGCAATGCTCACACAGACTGTCAAAGTAATGCTTTTCCTTTCTCTTCCAAACAGGGCTTTCTGCAAATGAACAGTGATATTTCTGAAGAAGACATCTGTAGGAAGACAGGAGGTGATTTTTATGAATACTTGTTGCCAGTTTGATTTAATGAGTGATCAGTTATAGACCATGAATTAGTCCTACAGTTTGCTACTATAGAACAGAAAGGTAGCAATGCAATCTGAAGACACTTGGCTATTCACATCAACCAAGAAACACTATCACTTTTTGGCTGTGGTTTTAGTTCAGCACAACTCTTGGTGTCAGTCTAATCTCAGCGAATGTCTACAAGAAGTTGTAGAGGATTCTTTGTGGTCCTTTAGTTCTTTATAAAGCACTAGTCCTTAGCTTATTAGCTTTGAACCGTATGTGGGGAAACTCTTTTACATCTTACATCCAGTGCTATTTTGGAGAGATCTAGCAAGTTTACTTATTATTTGGGTTGAACAGTTTTCCTTCTTATAAAAGCACAGTCTTCCTTGTTTGTGATTTTGCCAAACTTTTAAATATGTTTCGACAGGAGATTTTCCATGACAGACATCCAGCTTAAGCTCCTTTCAAGATCCAAGGTGAGGATGAAAATGCTTTTCTTCTCATGGCCTGAATTTCTTGAGTGCCCTTTTGGGGGGGGGCGGCGCTGGCGTGAGTGACACTTCATCCACTCTCTGGAAAGAGCTCACAATGTGACAAAAGAACTGATTATAATGCACAGCATGAAGAAAAGAACAGCCTTTGAAAGACCAGAGCAGTTTTAAAGGTACATTTAGACTTGATTTTAGAACCTCCAGAGTCCGTCCATCCTCTCTGAGCACACACAAGAAGGAAGTGCAAATTGCAACAAGGAAGGATGAGGATGGGAAAGATAGTACTGCCCCAGAAAGATGGATTGTCCTTGTCCCTTTATCCCCAGGTGATGCATGGCACTTCATTCAAGCAATCTTTGAAGAGGTGGGTGCTACCACTGAAAGATGGTGGTAGCTGCGCTTTGGGCAGATGAGGTGCCATGCTTAAAAATCCTGAAAAATCAGGAGACACACACTTCAAACAGAACAATCAATTTTCTGGTGAGCTCTGGCTATCATAATTTATATTGGTGAGTACAGAAGGATCTTCATACATGGAAATGCTAGTTGCACAGACTGTCTTGAAAATAATAGTTTTCTGTGGAGGACAGACACAAAAGTGATGACTGCCACAGAAGGATAACATGACTGTGTCATTCAAAGTGCTAAAACAGAGCATAATGACCTCATTTCTGGTATCCCCTAGCTTTTGAATCCTCATCTTGGCAACTTTTGGATTGCTTATCTAAGAGAAGTTTTATGTGCCATAATATGATTCTGACAGGCTGGAATGCCAGTGATTAGGCAGGTCTCTTAATCTCTTTCTAACTTTACAGTTCCAACATGGAAAAAGCCCAGCCCTGAAATTGGGTTGTGAAATATGATTGTTCTAAAACTACAGATTTCAGTCATCATCTGTGGATCCCCGGAATGAGAGCTCTGGAATTTCTCCAGGTTAACTGCTTGTTGTTAGCCAGCCTGCATTTGAGATTCAGGATCTTCCCCTCCAACACAGCTTTTGGTTTGAAAATGAAAAACATGGATTTGAAGCATCAAGTTCTTCCTGGTGTCCTATTGCTGATGGTTTGCTAGTGGGGTTTGACTAGATATATCTGAGTGTTGCCATGTGATTAGAACCAAATACACTTCTTGCAAAAAACAGTTGTATTTGTATGGTCCAGCTTTTTCTTTTTCTTTTTCTTTTTTTTTTTCCCATTTTGTGAATTGGCCACAAGCAGGTTATGACTATGTACAATATTTTTGCTTAATGAGAATTACTCAGTAGATAAGTTCCTGGTCAGAAGTAACTTGAGAGCAGCCTATATCTAATATGCAAAATTTGGTCACTGAGTCAGTCATATGAATTCATGACTCATAAGGATGTGTTTGCACCTTGTTCCCCCATTGGGCAAGTAAAACTTAGCTTCAGGTTTTGTCCAAGATCACTCCCATTGCACAAGTCCAAAATATCCCTTTTCTGTGAATGTTTCCAAATGTTGTTTAAAAATCTGCTGCTTGGCACAAACAATAGATGCTGTCAAATTCATTGTGTCCTTGGACACCTGCAGGGCCTCTGGAAAACAGCTCCTGCTTGCTGGACAAGTACGAACAAAAATTAAAGGCAGTAAATGCTTCACTTCACACTTCCTTTTTATTAAAAACCCAATAAACTTTTTTGGCCTATATGATATCCCTAAGTGAATCGCTTGTAAAGATGTGAATGAATGCTTCCAGAAAATGGTTTGTATGCACAAGATCTGGCCAGGGAAATTGCTTGGTTGTGTACAGGACACCCTCTGGAAGAGCTGCATGTCACTTGTAGGTCACTGCAACATATCAGATATTACAAGAGCAAAATACTTATAACATAGCATTATAATCAAAACATACAGAAACTTCCCTGGATCAGCTCCATAGGTCTCCTAACTTCTGGCTGTCGTGGATTTTGAACAGCTCCAAAAGATCTGATACTGGGCTTTACACTGCTCATTGGCTTTGTTAATTATGTTATAGCCTTTTAGGAATTCTGAGAGAGAAATCTCATAAAAATTAGAAGCTTCCAATTTAAAAAAGAAAAATTAGCTTCTCTTTTAATAACAGAAATCTAAAGAGTTTGGTAAAGGAACAGGATGGTTTACTCAATTGTTTTGTACTCAAGACATAAAGACTAATAGGCATAGACTGTTTTAAGTGGAGGGGAAAATGTGAAGAGGACTAGAAGAGTTTTGGTCTGTCCTCAGGATTTCTCCATCTGGATCCAGTTGTTGTGTTGCTTACGCCAGTACAGACAGAACTGTACATAGCCATAGTGTTTGTATTCTGCCTCATGGGCAACTGGGACTTGAATGTTGAAATTAGGCTGAATCAGGACCTTTAGAGAGGCTTCACCTTGACTGGGGCCAGTAAGCACCCTGGCTCCCTTTGTACTCAATGAAAAGAGGGGAGCAACTGGGGAGCATGGCATCTATTTTGGGATGAGACACAACATGCCCAAGACTCCACTGATTACACTGATGAGATCTCTGTTTGCTGATAATTATTTATTATGCCATACCCAGATGTCTAGCATGTCTCTTGCACTATAGCTGCAGCTCTCCCTACTAACCAAGCTGGGCTATACTTGCAAGTCTGGCTGGAAAGTCACAAGTGTAGACAACATCTACAATGTCTCAGCTGAGCAGTTCTCCAAGACAGGACAGGTTACACTTAGGGGGCAGTGAGCAGGGACTGCTGGTCCTTGCCACCTCTAGGAAAGGAACAGGAGCAGAGTCGTGTACAGAGCACCACAACAACCCCAGCATGGTCTCATCTTGCTGACACATCTCCTGGGACATCCACAGATAGGAGAAGATTGAATTCTTTCTCCCCTAGACCTGTGTCTCGTTTCGATGCTAAACTATTCTCACTCCAAGAATTTTGCTCACATGCATTTCTCCCCATAATTCAGTTTTTTCTTTCCTCTGTAAATCACATGCATAATGCACTATAGAGCCCCATTTATGAAAACAAGATCTATGACAAAACCCTCCTAACACCAGTAAATCTTCGTTTAATGAATTGGGCCTGTAGCTTCAATTATGTAGCTGGGATGTGATGGCTGCTGAGCAAGGCATGCCAACAACAACACTGAGACAGATCACTGTCATAAGGGTGTTAGGAGAGTCTTGGGAACGGCTTGGACTCTCCCTCTTCCCTTCAAGCACTTCCACATCTGCACTGCATTATAGCCCCGTCCAGATGACTTTGCTGGGATCTCTAGTGTTCTTGGGAGTATTTACATTATCAGGAAAGAAACCACTAATTTATTTGTTCAGTCTTCCACATAAATATACCCATAGCCCAGTGTGAAACAGCTCACATTTATCTGGTTTGCTTTGTTTTCAAATGGACCTACCCTGGATTTTCAGTTTTACAGTGTATATAAAGAATTAAACTCTTTAATTAGATTGTAAACCCTTTGGATCATATTTTTACCCTCTTTCGGTAAAACTCACTACATACCATCAGAACAATACTTTCCTTCAGCATTATTAGGAATAAAGCCCTTCCAGTATTCTGTAAGATCTGGATGGGCCATTTACAGGGAGGGGCAGATCCAGTGGCTCCCACACAGACAAGTGATGTGCAAAGGCTGAAGGTGCTACTTCTGTCCTCTCCCTTGGGAAAGTACATTTGGGTCATTGGTAAGACAGGGCATTGCCGAGCCCAGTTTCCTCTTCTCTGGCAGTGAGAAATTGCCAGTGGATACTGTGATAGGTGATGCTCTTATCCTTCTGGCCTTGGGAACAGAAAAGGGGACAAAGCACAAAGGAAATGCTCACCCTCAATCCCTTCTACCCTCCTTTGTGCCCAGTGTGATGATAAAGGCACTGGGGTGGAGGAATCAGATTGCCTCGGATTTTGTTCTGTGAAGGATTTCCACCTTTAATGTAGAGATCAGGATGATTTTCACACATTTCTGTCATATTGACATCAATAACAAGCTTTTCTTGCTACCTGCTTTTTCTGTTGGCCTCACAGAGTAGCTCTCTTGAGTAATCTCAGTGCTGTACTAAAACTCAATATTGCAGAGGACCTCTTTGACTCCATTTTATTTTTTGACAACCTGCACTTGTCCTGTTTTCCATCTTCCTGCAGCAGTCTGGGTCATGTCGATTTAGTGACGGAAGATCCCTTGATGGAGAAACAGGAGGAAGGAATATTAAAACAATAAATTTCATTTACTGGAATGGTTAGCCCAGAGACACCTGTTCCTGTAGATTTTCATCACTTGGAGTGGATGCTGGTCTAGTAGAGCTAGTGCAGCACATAGGCACTCTTGTGGACTGCAAGGTGGACTGCAAGGTGGGGTGATGTCTGGATTGATGACAAAACCAGACAACTAGCTTGCTAAAGAGAGATTGCTGAGCACTGAGGAAAGCTATTAAAGCTCTTCTCTGTTGTGCTATCTCCTTTCCCCAAGTTACATGATTTACTCCTACTGGTAAAGAAGAAAAAGGTAATGACAGTGTTAACATTTTGAACACAATTAGCTGAAACTGGGCTTCTGTACAATGTTATTGATCCAGCTTTGTTATTGTTTTGTTTTTGTGAAAGTGCCTCGCTTGGATAGGAGTTTCAGTTTGGTGGAAAATTCAAGAAATTTGGGCAATATGCAGCTTAAGACTTTGAGGTTTTCTTCTTAAATCAAAAAGAAAGGATTTTTTATTTTTAAGGATCATATTCAAAACTACAAAATTTCAAATTGCTGCAAATACGTATTTCCATGCATTCCCTTACTTTTGAAATATGCTGATGAAAACAGGTACATTCTGTAGAAAATGTCCCTTAGGCTTAGCCCTACTCCAATCCCGAACTAAAGCACAGCCCTGCACAGCATATCTTTGTCAGGGGAGGGGTGGCCATGCCTGGCTGTGCATAGAGCTCCCTGCAGGCTGCCTTCTCTGTGTGCTCATAACTGCTGGAAAAAAGCCAGCAGCTGTCACCTATGTGTGCACCTAAGTGAAGCAGAAAGGCTGCAGATGTTACAGCCTCTGAAGGGCCACAGAAGTTTGGGGTATAGCAGAGAAGAGACATGTGGGTGCACTTTTGGCATGGCCTTGTGGTTACAGCCACACATCATCTATGGCGCCTGGGAATTTGGGGATGAGTATTTACCCTGATAGCTCAGCTCCTGAAAACCAGCTGGGGGCACATCAGTAAGGTCAGGCATTGCTCATGAGTCAAAAATGAGTCACTCTTTATCTAGATATCAAACTGTAAATGTTCTGGTCTGGAAAATCATTTTGCTGGTATAGACTAACCATTAAAGGCCCTGGACTTGGGTCAGCTGCATGACCCAGGAGATTTCAGGGAAGGGTGTGACTGAGAAAGCAAAAGAAAAGACACTGGAACTGCAACCAGTTTTAGACAGAAGAACTGCTTTGTTATTGTATTACAGCTGCATGGTGTTTTTAACTATAAACTCTGCTTCAGACACAGGCTGAAACAGGTGCTGCAGAGATTCAAACAGCAAAACAAGTTACAAATCCCACATGAAGCAGTGTTTGAAAGTCCTTTGAAAGCATTGTTTGAGCAGCAGCAGGGCTCTTTTCAAGTCCTGCTCTGGTTGCAACTCTTATTTCTCAAGTTACAGCTATATAAACAAGTGACTGTGGGGATGTGCATGTACATCACATAATATTTTTCACAGCAAGATCCCATTCACAGCCTGTGGTAAGTGAAAAGTTCCCTGACCACTAAGAGGAATTTTCTCCAAGGCAAGAGGTTACCTCTGAGAAGCTGCCACTAGTAGCTACACTGACACTGTGAATCCACACCTCCACTTCATTCAGAGCAATCTGTGTTGCCGTACCCTGTGTTGCTAATGCTGCAGTTTCATGGATGCAAGAAGCAGATGTGCCAGAGGTACCTGCGAAGTACCTGTGTTGGAAATGGATACGGCTACCTGAGCAGTCAACAGGGAAAGAGGGAAGACGTCCAGAGTGTCACTTTACAAGCCTATGTGTTACAGTGTTATCTGCCTCCTCTATCCATTGCTTAGAAAATTCTGACGCTAATGAGGTTTTCTAAAGAATTCTAAAGAATTCTAATCTTAACTCTTACAGTTAAAAGGAGATGGGCTGAATTTGCTGTCTCCTCTGTTGGACACAATGCAGTTATTGGCCATGTCAACAGCACGTGGAAGTAGTGGGGACCTGCTGTAGGCACTTGCAGCCTCACAGAAAAACAGCTCCTGCACTTCTGACAAGCTACTATGGACACTACATGGACTGGCCTGGTGGAAGTCAATCTCATTGCATGGAGAGGCCACAGACGCAGTGTAGACTTCATTTTATGGGCTCCTTTCATAGACTTCATTTTATCTGTTACTCTCCTTTATATGAACAAACAGGAGTGAATGGAACAAGGATTATATTTGAATTCTACCCATATTCCCCCTCCAGGTAGGATTTCTAGTCCATAAATTAGTGATGAGGTTAAATACTGCCAGAGAAATGTGGGCTAAGGTTGGAGCTCCAGACAGCCAATACCTAGGTAATAATTAAATATGTATTATTCATGAACATTTTATTAATGTTCACATTAAGTCATTATAACTCTTTCAGTACCAATGTCCCTGCTCACATGAGTAGTATTTAATATTAGCTGTTTTTCAGCCATTTCCAGCCAAATAAAATCAGTCTTAGTTCATTCTGTCTTGCTTAGATCAACAAACATGAAATATAATAAACTCGTCCTGCTCTGTGGCTTATCTTGCCAGGATGGGAAAGGGAACATAACACAGCAAAACATTCCCTAGTGCTTTGTTTTGACAACACACAGTCCAACTTGGGAAAGGACTGTGACAGTGCCATAGGATGCTGCACCCCCCCAACTCTTCTGTCTGCCAGCACAGGAGAGGCACGGTTCCTGCTCTCCCTGACACCAGCTGCTTTGGGAGGGAAATGGGGCAATGCAGTGGGTCCTACGGCTTTCCAGAAAGGCTCAAGGAGCGATATTCCCCACTAGCAGCCTCTCTCCTGCCGAGTGGCCCCTATCCAAGACACCAGGTTGGACACTGTGAGAGCAGCCCTGGTGAGGGGCTGGCAGCACAGGAGGTCCAGGCTCTGCAGCAAGTAGTGGGAGATCAGCCTATCACTTGAATGAGTCCAACTCATAATGATGAAGAGAGGAAATTTTGGGTATAACCAAACCAATTTCTATTAAAAGTTTGAAAGTGAGGCACTGGGAATGTTTTTGAACCACAAAAGCAGTGCCAAGAACAAAACCATAGGATAATGTCAGGTTCTTCTGATGAAATCTAAATTTTCCCAGTACAACTTGAAAATTAGAAGCAGACAAAATTGTCCATGATGTTATAGATAACTTGGCTGCAGAAATATGGCATCAGCATATGCTGAAAAGTAAAAGCTAGCATGATTAGTAGACTTAATTCTAGCATCAGCCTTGCCTGCATGGGATCTATGTGCATAGAAAATAAGGTATTTTGAGCAAAGACCAGTGTTTCTGTGTATTTGTAAAGCAGGTGGAATAAGACTGAGTGTTAGACTACAAAATCTAATATTGAAAAATTGGCAATGGACTTTGAAAATGTTGGCACATCTAAAGAGTTGCCAGAGTCTTGTGCTTCTATTGATCCAAAGTGTGGTAATGGTGTCCACAAGTTTATTTTCATGGAGCTGATTAGGCTGACTTGGATCAGGCATCCAGGTATGTCCCTCCAAAAACTAGGTTTGCAAAGCACACTGCAGATCCTGGAGTTCAGCAAAGCTGTGAACCACAGAACTGATAGTCAGTGCTCTGTGTGATACAGTTTGCATGATAATGCATTGAACACTGGCCCTCCAGGCCTCCCAAGCCTCTGTTTTTTGCAGTAGGTGTTTGCCAGGTGCCTTAACCCAGAAACTCATTTATGGGGGGGAAAAAAAGGACTTGATTAAAGAGTATTAAAGGCTTGATACCTACTACTCTCATTAGCCCTGCAGAACTGCAACGGTTTTCATTTTACAGGGAAAATGGAGAAGAAATTGCATCCTGATGAGTTTTGGCAACACTTTGACAGGGAAAGTCTACAAAGAAAACACTATCAGCAAAGGTCTTGTGAAAAACAAACTTCAACATCACTTGATACAAATAGTCCTGCTAAATCATGTTAAATGTTTTCTACGCATCCATGAAGGGTATGACAGCTGGTGTCTCCATATCACTGCAGCCTGGGTTAAGTTACAAATTATACACATACTGTCCTCTGCTAGCCTCCTTCTCATTAATCCAGCTTGGCCTGTCCAAATCA
Organism: Pachyramphus minor; assembly: GCA_013397135.1. Taxonomy (NCBI): domain Eukaryota; kingdom Metazoa; phylum Chordata; class Aves; order Passeriformes; family Tyrannidae; genus Pachyramphus; species Pachyramphus minor. The sequence goes on along the minus strand of VYXB01002372.1, from coordinate 204,402 downwards.
ATTTGGCTATAGCATTTTCTGGCCTGATCTTTAGTATTTTAACACAAACAGGGTGTGTTGCAGTTCGTCTGTCCCATGATTCTTGTTTCCTTGGTGGGATCAGAGGAAATTCTTGTTCCCTTTCCTGGGAAAGGCAGCAATTTCTTTGTGGTGAGTGAAAGCTTGCCACTCTCTGCTGAAGTAGCTGACCCTCACCCAGAAACACGCTGTGCTGTGCAGCTCCCAGCCGTGCCTCGTCTGACCTCCAGAAGTCACCCCACACCACATCTCAGTCATGGGAATTGTGACAGCCAGAGCAAACCCACAGAAGATCTGAGATCAGTAGACTCTTTCCTATCCAGGGCCTCTATATCATTTTAGTGTCACCACATTAAAATAATTCCAGAATTTTTTATGTTAAAAAACCTTGTTTGCTGGCGAAGGAGAAACTCGCCTTATACTATTGGAAACCTTAACAGTAATTCAAGAGTCACTGTTAGCCTAGATCTAGTTTTTACAGAAAAAGAAAGAATAACAGTGAAACTAAAATTGTTTCACACACACCTGATTTATACCCCTTTTCCTGGTGTCAGGCTACTCCTCCATGCCCTGAGGTGGATGGTCTCAGTCTGGTGGGGTTGGAGTTGTTGCAGTGAGTCAGGGACATCTGGAGTGCTTTGCGAGGAATGTCATGATGTTCAGGCTGATGGTGTTTCTTTTCTTGATCTAGCAACCACTTGGGGTAATTTTTGTAAGCTTTCTAACTTTTTTTTTGCACCTTTTTCTTTCTGCACTGGTCTGCAGCTCCATATTTCTTCGGAGTTTAATATGTGGGGTGCCTTTTACGTTTGTTGGGTACTGTTTCTTTTTCTCATTTTACCCTAAAAGCAGGTTTCTCCAGCTCCACTTTTATTGAAATTCATTGAACTTCACTGAACTTCAGTCAAATTTTATTGAAAGAAGACATATTTACAGCTGTGGGATCACCTGTGCCACATTTCTCACTATCCCATGCCTGTGCTCCTCTGTGCCTCATTCTGTCTCCAATTCTCCATGGATGCAGCAGCAGACCTGTCTGCCCCTACATTGCATTGTTGTATTTATCAAAAATAGCTCATTCTGCATAGAATAATTCCAGTCTCTCTAAAACTATGGTTGTAGCATGCAAAGATATACAAAAGTAAAACAAACTAGCTTTGCACACACGGTCACTTCGAGAACTTGCTGCCACATTTTAATGAAGCAAAACAAAGTAAAACAAAACTGCAAGCAGGTCAAGAAGAGTTCAGACATCCAGTGTAAAGCTTTTGGCCTGAGAAAGGCAGTGCTGCTCTATGGGGCTACCTCATCACACGATGCTCTCTACTCAGCTTCACAGGCAATAGTTTTCCCAGTGCCCCACCTGAAAACCAGACTTCAGGCTTTGGAGCATGCAGGGATGGATGACAGTAACACACAAAGGCAACAGCATGTTTCAAGCATTAGACCAGTCTGTACTTGCTTTTTTGATTAGCTGTTTGAAAGCCACTAGTGGAGAAGTGCTGTTATGGGTGATGGAACAGGTCTCTCTTTTCGTCTCTTGAGCTCCTGGCCTGTCTTAGCAGAGTCAAAGGCTCGGTTTAAACAGCCCAGCTGCATCCCAGCTGGGAAGGCCTGGGAAGGTGTACCTCCTCAGGATTACCCTGTTTGCTTCCAGAAGGCAGCAGAGCACCTTGCATTTGGCATGGGCAGCTTGCCAAAATTCCTTTATTTTCCCTTTTAGACACATCATTTCCCAGATAAATAATGCCTGAAAATTTCTGGCATCACCGCTGTATATTCTGTCTTTTAAAGAGATAGGAGTGGCCACATCTGCATCAGTCCGGCCGTGAGGCACTGCGCACTTTTATCCGAAGCTGTCAGTAAGTTTCTGGCCTTGACAGTCCTGCTGTAACAAGACACATAGTGACAGTGAGCAAGGAAAATGCTACTTCTGTTTGCAAAATGGACACACTTCCCTAGGTAATAAATGATGCGAGCTGCTGTCCATGTGGGCTGGCAGTTATCTTCTGCTCCTTGCTCCTTGATTTACTGTGAGTGGGAGCAGCTTGGCACACCAAATACCAGTCAGATAGGTGATCTTTTGAGGGAAGGAAACAACTTTCAAACTGAGGTTCAGCTCTTCTTTGGTTCAAATCATGGCACTCAACTAATCAAAGAGCTTGATCAGCAGGTTTTATGTAGCTCCAGTCTTCAAAGTCTGTTCTGGGCTTTTTCCTCTCCATCTTCCTCTCTCTGTCTCTTTCAGCAGTCAAATTTTACATCAAAGGTTGGTTGAAGCTTTTAGACTAGTATTACACTGTTCACTGGTTAAGTGGAAGCAGCTTAAAATCATGCATAATTGCATTGTCTTTGTGTATCTGTTTTCCTTGGCAGCTCTCCTGGCATGTGGAATCAGAACTATCAGGGCCAGGCACAGTTTAGCCAATGAAAATGCTAATTAGGATGGAAAAATATATTGTATGCATTCCACATGTTTAGCTCTAAAAAAATATGAAAAATCCATAGCCTTAACACTCTAAAAATGTCAGATACTTCTCTGAGACCATGTCTTGGGAGTAGTATAAGCCTCAGCAGAGAGAGATTATATTGTTAATGCCTTCCCTCCCCCCCTCCTAGTAATTAAATCCACATGCACACACGATACAATATGAGCCCTGTCTTGATTTTCAGCTTCAGTGCTGTGACAGTGGTTTGCATTGAACTTCAGGGTGTGTTTTAAAATAACACAAAAATGTGTCAACTAAATACTGAAGCTACCAAAGGCAGCCCCTGGGTTAGGAGAGGCCAGTACCCACCCCTGTGCAAACCTCCTGTGCTGCCTTGTGTCACATCCTGCACAGCAGCAGAGCCTCCAGTTGCACAGCCAAATGCTCCATCTCCTATAGAACCTCTGTCTCACCCAGGGTGCAATAGGCTAATTAATCAATAGCTAATCAAAAGATGGATTTCATCCTGTTCCTCAGAAGGCAACCCGGCACCTTTGGTGCTGCAGCCCGCTCAACCTAGGGTAGGATCAGCCCTCAGACCCCACAGCTGGAGCTCAGCAGCCAGCTGTCATTCCCCAGTGGAGCTGAAGAGGATGTGGCTGTCCTCCGCCTTTTCCAGACATCCCCATCCACCCCAACAGACCTGACTCCTTCTTCTGTGTCATCCTCCCCTAGACCCTGCAGGCAGAGAAACCCCATGGGTTTCTCTGTCCTTCTTTCCCCACTAAAGGCAGGATGTTGTGTCCTATCCCTTGCCACTCTGCTGGCAAAGGGAATTTGGGTCCCCGTGAAGGAGCATGTGCCCGGCACAGAGGGACCATGGGGCAGCCTGCAGCTGCTCAGTGCCTGCAGCAGCTGCACGGCCACCGTGGTGGCACACTTCTGTGCCAGTGCCACACAGCAGCAAAGAGCAATGGGGCAAGGTCAGTGCTGGGGCACCTTGGGAGCTGGGCAGCTCCTGTCTCTTACAAGCATGCGAGAAGTGAAAGTTCTCTGTGGCAAGAGTGACCCTTAACTCGGGGAACTTTCCTGGGAGGGCATATATCTCCAATGGCAATGCTGAACTGCTGCTGCAGCACTGGGGTAGCTAGAGGAGGCTCATCAGTCTCCAAAGAAGGTTGTTAATGTTTACAGTGTGCTTAGCAGTGTATACTTTATTTTACTTTATTTTAGCCTTTGAAAGGAATGAACTGTTTTATACTGCACTCTCAATGTCACAGGGCCCCTTGTAATTCCAGCACTTTGCTACAGACCATTTCTGAAAGATAAAGGAGGCAAGACCACATTCACAGCCACTGGAGGAAGTGCCCATTTAGCCTCTTCCTCTACCAGCCACTCCATGCACTGGGTCCTTGCACTAGGTTTCCTAAGCCTCTCATGTGCCCAGGAGCCTGGCTCACTGCTCTGGCACTGGTCAGGAGTGAAAAGGCACAAGGGGATGGTTCCCCCACATGCTTGGCATGTGCCAGGACTTGCCTTCCCTTCCTGAGGCCCTGGAGCTGCTGTGGAGACACGGAGCTTATGCATTAGTGCAAGAGGAGGGGATCCCTTGGAGGAGGAGAGCATTAAAACATGAATAGCTGCAGAAAATGAAAATGGTGTTAAGAAAACAAGTCCAAGGGTTTTAACTGTTGAAGAGGAAAAATAACATTTCATAAACATAATCTTCCTAATACTGCATAATGTACATCTCTGTGTCACGCAGCACAATAATTTCCTGTTCAGATTCACTTTCTGAGCAAAACCAGAGAACAAGATTGGCAAGCTGTAACAGCAGAGCTGGGGCTCTCCCTCAGCCACCAGAGAGCCTGCTTTTTCCTGCCTTACTCTCAACATAGGTCAGTTCAGCCACCGGGTGATCCTCTTGAATCGCTTTTTAACGGAGTCAAAAAGACTTCTATGGCAACAGCCTTGTTTGTGTGTGAGTAAGGAAGGGGATTTCTAGGGAAATAGTGAAGGGGGAGGGAAGAGAAAACATTTGGCCAAGAACTGCTTACACAAGTGAAAACCAGATTTCCTCCACATCTTGCTTCATAGTAAGTTTTTGGAGAACGAGAGCTCTAGAAACATGTAATTACCATTCACTTTCTCTAATTCTTTTTTTTTCTTCTTTTTTTTCTCTTTATGGCATTACTGTTTTTTGCTTTGGTAGAAGCGAGCTTGCTTTGCAGACTCCTTCATCTACCTGCTGCTGTGTTTGGAGAGAAGACCCAGCTCCTGCTCGGGGTCTGTCCTCCCTCCTCGGACGCTTTCCTCCCTCTGCTGCCCCCACAGAGAGCCGACTTTTACACGTCCTACAGCATGTCCCAACTTCCGAGGTGTGAGAACGGTTGTTGATTGTGCTCGGCTGAATCCAGATTGTTTTTCCATTTTGGTGGAGCTATATTTAGGCTGTCCAGTAACTGTGTCCTGGACTTTCTAAAATAAATCAATGCACAAGGCCCTGGTTCAGCAGCCGCCCGTGCCAGCGCAGAGCCCTGCCTGCCCCTAGCTTGCCTGCAGCCTCTACAGGCTTTGAACAGCCGCTGTCAGAGATCCGGTTGCAAGTTCGGGATTTAACAACTCTCTTCTCCTGCCCCACTCTGCCCTTGTGTCCCGTCTGCCACTTGCTGACCTCCACTCAGGTTAATATAGCTCTGGTATGAATTCAGCTGAATTACAGATTTGCACTTATGCAGAGAGGCCAGAGCTCCTGGCATATTTTCCTATTTTAACCATCACTTGATACACATTTAGATTTGTTAAAAAAAAATAAAAAATTACGGACCTTTTTTGACCTCTGTAGGAAACAAGTCAAGCAAAACAATCTCTTCTATTGCAAGTTTGGTTTTAAATCTGTATTCTATCCTAGGGATCCAGTTATAAACTGAACCAAGGGTTCAGTTTACAGTCAGAACAATTACTGACTGTAATTTTTTGTAAGTTGTTCTGCAAAACTTGGATAACCAGTCACAAGAAATTTTCTCCTTACTCACTGAAGATGAGGGGATTTTTCTTTACTGTAGACTGGACATAGTGGAGCTAGTTAGAGAGCACAGGAATTAGGCACGAAAGTTGAAATATGATTTCCCCTTATTTCAAAAGTATAAAGATCTGATTTTGGCTTATGCCTTTTACCCAACAGTAGTTGGGTTTGTAGCAACACACTGTTGCTGCAATAGAGAATTCTAAAAGCTTGTTTTAACTCTCTTTCCTTTGGAGACTTTATAGTGTTTCTGTAAGACTTATTGACATATTGTTTTTATGGACTAGCTGATGCTTAGTAACATCATTCAGAAGTTTTTGCAGAACAGAGTTCCCACTGGGCTGGCAAGGCAGTGTGCCAGCAGCTGGTCTGGCCCCACAGAGTGGAGGATCTCCAAGATGAAACTGAGTTTCATACCTAAAATATCAGGCTCAAAGGCAACCACATCATCCTTTATTTAGAACTCATTTGAGACAATGTTAGTAATTAATTGCTTGTTCAGTTTTTGCAGTTCGGATAGGATTCTAATCCAGCTTTCAGTGAGACAGCATTGGAATTGAAACATGCAAAACATCCTCAGTCCCTTTAGTCTGGCCCAGCACTGCATTTCCTCTCGTGCTAAAGTGTAATTACATTCTCTGTTTACCAGACCTTTTGTAGCTGAAGTTCATATGGGTCATATTTATCAGTGAAAGGTATCATTGCTGGGGTCATGTAGATTTTGAACTGCACACAGCTATTAAGCAAGGTGCAAACTTGCCAGAATCAGGCAATATAAACTTCCAAAGTTCAAAGGAATGGGCAAAGCCTACCAAATTGCAAATTTTCTCATAAATAAAAAAGCTCCAGTAAATCAGCTGTCAGGAATTCAGTGCCTAATCTGTCCCGTCATTGACTGGAGTGATAGGGACACCGCAATTGGAAAGATGCCATTCTGGGAAGCTTCCACATCTAGTCTGTAAATTAATTCTTGAAGATTTTCAACAATTTTGTCTAATCAGCTTTTTTATTGTTGTTTTCTTTTTAAGAAATCTTGTGACTTCTGCTCCAGTGATATGGCCAGACCCAAGACTGAGAGGCTGAGAAGCTTCAAATCAAATCAGATGTGAGAACTAAATAAATTGGGGGTCTTTTGGCAAGGCTTCTCAGAAACAGAGAAACAGATGTAAAAAGCAGAACAGAAGAAACAGCGATGCCTCAGCTGCTCCTAATGAGGGTCCCAGCAGGGAGCTGGTTAACCCTGCTCAGGGACTTGCAGGCTCCTGGATAACCAGCGGAGAACCAGAAAAGGCAGTGTCAGCACACACAAGAGTTAAAATGGCTTTTTCCAATCTTGTGAGCTGACACCACACGCTGCCAGTATTGTGCTCTGGCACTTACTGCACAGCCCAGCAAGGTTTCTGTCTGTCTTGTGAGCTCTTGTGTAGCAACCATGAAATGATCAGTTCAGCCATTTTTGGCAAAACTTGACTAGAGAACATGCCTGAAAAAAATGCATGCACTGTCACTGTCACCAATGTGGTCTGTGTGGTGTGAAAATTGAGGTTTATAAAGGATTCAAGTAGAGCTGTTTTCCAGTGGTGCCAGGTTTGGGGTCCATCATGCTGTACCTATGGTGCCAGCAAACTCTTTACTGAAAAGGAAAAAAAATAGAAAATATGTCATAAGACCCTAACCCAGAAGAAAGGTTGCTGCTGCCCTCTGAACACTGGCTGGAAAAGTTCCCATGCACTTCAAGTGCCTGTGGTTATATTAGTCATGCGACAACGAGAAAATGGTCTGCTCTGGGGGCTTGGCTGTTGGTGGCTGGGGGAATGGGACAGAGCTTCTCCCAGCTGCTCCACCTTTTCCTGCCAGATCAACAATGAAAGGGAGAGAAACCACTGACAAACATGCATGGCAGATCATGTCTGAGAAGTCAGGGAGGCTGATCCATTGTTGAAGTTGAGGGGGACAGGAGAGGAAGACAGGCGCTGGGTATTTTCAAATACTTAAAAGCGGTATTTTAGCAACAGTTTTGAATGCAAACAAGAGAGGTTTATTGCATAATGTTTCCTGGATTTGAGGTAACCTTTGTTACAAAAACAAGTTGTCACTTGTATATTTTGTTTCATTCCTGATTAACCAAACTCCAGATTGCTCACCTCTGAAATACTCCTATTTTGTGATTTTGTCATTGCTAGAAAACTAAAAAGAGAACCCTTGACTGGCATGAAAGCTCTTTTCTTGCCCTTTTTGGTAGAGTGTCCTACTACAATAATTCTGTTGAAACACAAAGGGCACTTTCTAATTTCTAGGTGAAAACCAAAACAAAAACCATAAAATATTCAGTGGGGTAACCCATGTTTTAAAGATTATGTTTCTGAGCATTGTGTCATGTTTTGATACTAGTGGTAATGCCCTGCACCTACTGTATTGATGAGGTTTGAAATGCTGATATCCAGCAAGCAGGTAACAAACTAAATATGCATAATTAATTATAAATAAATATTTGCACAAATAAATATGAAAAAATTAATCTTTTACATGAAAAGAAACATACAAAAACTAACTAAAATTGATCCTTATTTCTGCTGAAACTCAGGCTTTTGAGTAAGTATATTCTGCTGTGGTGACTTGCAGGTGTTGTGGCTCTCATGCCTGTTCTACTGCCAGGCTGTAGCTCCCATGCAAGGCTAAGCCTCACACGGTGCCCCAGGCACTGGTGCCTCCCAAGCCCAAGGGGCTCAGCAGGCTGGGGGGACCCCAAGGAACAGGGGCATGGGGCTCAATCTAGTGGTACATTAGGAGTAGCAAAACTTCAAAAATTCTGGTTTCTTATGGTTTTTAGGAGTCAACTTGTTCTGTTTAAAGCCAACGCTCTGAAAACTGAGTGGCCTTAAAAGTGCAGTTTTCCCAGAGGAGTTAGGCTGCCTGGAGAAGTGTTGGCCACCTCTAGGAACAAAACCAACATGCTTCTGCACCGGTGATGTACCTGCTGAATGTGCCCCATAGTTGGGAGAGTTTCCATGCCTTTGTGTTCTTGACCAGAGAGGAAGGGCTGAGTATGGACATAGTGGACCACAGTGGAATGCAAGGCAGGTCACGAGCTGCAACAATGAGGAGCAGATGGCCAGTGGTAGGTGTTTAGTGTATCTGTCTCATGGTTAAATGTAAATTTAAACTATCTATATAAGGAGCAGCTGAGGTACTTATCATCCATTAAGTTTGACAAGGAACATAGCTGGATATAATATTCTCTCCTTGTGGTCTTGCTAGGAGAAGCAAGTTGTAACAACTATTCCTGTTTGTCTTGTTATCCTTGCTAACTCCTATTTATCTACTATCTTTTTTTTTCTTTTTTTTTCCCTTCCTTTTTTTTTTTTTTTTT
>VYXB01002372.1:148308-195499 GCA_013397135.1 Pachyramphus minor | reverse complement strand
TTTTTTTTTTTTTTTTTTTGGTTAGCATTTGCAGCATCCTGTGGTATTGGGGAGGAAATCTGGACATGAAGCTGCACAGCAGGGAGAAACTTCACCGTAGCAGTGAGAAACAGCAAGAAAAGATATGCAACACTTAACTTATTTCTTGCTGCCTTGCACTGGGTGAGCTGCTACAAATTATATCTCCTGGTGAACTACAAAAACTGGAGAGGGACCACGCTAGATACCAAGGGATTTAGCTAACAGGAAACAAAATGTGTTTGCACTAATTGTGAGCTACTAATGTATGTGTACTAATCGTATGCTACACTGTGGCATACAACTAAAGTGGACAGGTTGAATGCAAACAAACATTACATTTTCTGGCAGAAGTCCCAAACTGAGATCTAAAACTTCGGGAATTGATGAAGTAATGCATCCTAGCAGAAAATTTGGGAAATATTATCTTCAAGGAAGACTACATTTGCTTTGGCTTGTGTACGGCAGCCAGGGGGAGTATCAACAGATGCAAAGCCAGAAAATCACCATCACAAAAGGTTTGCAGAATATCTGTAAATCTCTTATATCAGCATGTTTTGTGAGCGTCCAGAGTTGCTCTAAATCTTTTCTTGTCAAAAGGGAGTCTCATTCTTGTTGCAAACAGAAAGAAAATAAATTTAAAGTAAACCAAACTGTACCAAAATTAAATGCACGATGCCAGATGTACTGCAGCTTCACAGATGATATGTATATGAATGTCTACATAGCTGCTATGCGTGTCTGAGCAGCTGGACTGGCATTGACCTTCTGTGCAGAAAAAAAAATAACAACACTGAGGGAGGAAAAAAAAAAAAAAAAGAAAAACCATTCCAGATAATGAGACCGCAGAGCAACTTGTTATTTGGAAAATGGTTTCTCACTGAGCCGTCACGTCTGCAATGGGTTGAGCTAATCCCTAGTCCTAAGCACCAGCAGGATTGATCTTGGCTGAACTTTGTGACTCTTGTCTGTCATGCTTACTGAGGGAGGAGCCAACATTCCCTAAAATACCCCTTCCCTGCCATGACTGGACAGTTGTCCTCCCTCAGTGGTGTGAGCAGCACTCCTGCTATTCCTATGCCAGGCTGCTGGTGACCGGGTGAGAGGAGAGTGCTGGAGACTGTACAGCAGCTGTGCACGTCAGAGGACTCTGGTGCTGAAAAGTGACTCAGCCAAATAGTTCAACTCCGGTTGGCCTTAGAAATAAGAATCGGGGAAAAGCGTAAGAGTCCATTGAACCTCCAAGGCTTGTCAGCACAGAGAGCAGCCTGACCGAGCCAGCTTGGTCGGATCAGCGGAATGCAGCATGAGGGCTTGTGTGTCTCTCCAGCTTGCGTGTGCAAAGTGACCAACCCAAACAAAGTCAAAGTGGTTATAGCCTGCTAAGAGCACAGCACTTAGAAATAAGGCTGGTTTAACTAACACAGACATAACAAGACTTTCTTTTCTTGAAACATATGTCTGAGACCTTGAGCAACACATCTGAGAAACTACAGAAGGATAAGAATAAATGGTAGGTCTTGGAATAATCATGTTCTCTTGTGTGTACCTTTGAAACAGCTTTACAACCTTTACTGTAAAGTTTGTGGAACTTTATGGTCTTTGTTATCAAACTCATTGAAGTAACTTTTATTAGGGAGAGGTGGAATCCTTTCTCTGCATCACTTCTCACTGAATCTGCATCAATTCCATTTAATTTTATGTTATTCCTCACGAAAATTATCCAAGCCCACTCAGATGAGAGAGAAAAGGTCAGAACCATAAATTTTTGACCTTGCTGGGTGAAAGGAGACATTACACTCAAATCCCTGTTACTAATGGTCACTATACTTCATGACAGTGCAGGCAGCGCAAAAGGGCACCAGCAATGACATCTTTCATCACTTGTGCTAAAATGCTCTTCACTTACTGCCTCTTGCATGGGGTGCCAGTGAAATGAGATGTAAATGGATCTGTTGACAAACAGGTTAAATGTCAACACCCACAATGATACTTGTTAGCAGTAAGGACACAAGACACAACAGAATTGTTTAAAAGGGGCAAGTGCTGAAAGGTGAGTAAAGTTGTCATCACAGTTATTTAATGTGTAAGTACCATGGTTTGACTGGTTGGCTCTGGTTCAGTGCAGCCCTCATCGTAATCTCCCTTTTCTTTCTGACACCCTCGCTCCAGACCTTGTTGCTGATCGCCCACATCCTTTTGCTTCCGCTGTTAATGTTGCAATGCAGCAGGAGGAGTTAGAGGACATGCATGGAGGCACCAAGAGCTCTTGGGACCAGCGACTAGGGACTAAAATGCCTTTTCCTTGGTGGAGGCCTGGGGGATGGTGAGAGCTCCTAGTAGGAGATGTTAGATATTGTGCAACTCCAGACAGCTATTAGATGTAACACTCCTTCTGTGTGCTCTGACTTGTTTGCTTTAGAGGGAGACTTTTTAATCACACTGGTATTTGTAATTTATATTGTTTTGCAATGTTTTTATTGCTATTCTGAGTCTCTGTCCAGGCACAACTGCTAGGCACAACTTAATCAATGCCATTATTCTCGCTTACTTTTCTACTGTAATAAGCATCTCAAGACCCTGAGACTTGCTACAAAGAGAAGCAAACTAAAAATCCCCCTTTCTCTGAAGTTGAAGTACACAGATTTTTTCATGGAGAAGAAGCTGGAGTGAGTGACTGCTGCTTGTTTCCTCTGTGCCTCAGGCAAAGGAGGAATGATTCCACAGAAACATGTTAGATACATACACAGACAAGGTGGTATTTGTGATTGACTTACTGTCTTCCAGGCAAAATAGTTTATAAGCAGGATAGCAATTAGACAAATGATTCATTCTTTCTGTAAAACTCTATTACTATGTTATGTTTTATATACAGTCATGCCCCCATGTCCCAATAAGGTCTGCTGTCTTGGGTGGTGTGTAAACATGGTGAAGAATATAACAGGCAAGATTAGACTTATTTCAATCAGTTTTTGATGAATAAATATTTTGATGGTACATTTTAATGATGTGAATGGAGAAACTACCCCATAAAAGGATGTTAATACAAAATAGCCAAAGGGAAAAGCAGCTTCTAACAAGATATGAGCAGCTCTGAAATCACAGGGTTTCCTGTTTTAAGCTGATGGATTTGTCACTTCCTCCCTTGGTTCTTTCCCAAATGTAGAGTCCAAGTGAAACAAAAATAATAACATCAGGTGAAAATCTTCAAAGATAATTACAAGAATCAAAAATCCATGCAGAGCATTAACAAAGTATCTCCAGGAAAATCTATGTTAGAATAAAATGTAAATATGCCTCTTAATAGAAGAAGAAAACACGTTAAATAATGAAAACATGACATGGAAGGTCAGCAGGAACTTCTATGGACACAGGGCTGGGTTATGGCTCAAGCAGGGATCATCTCAGATGTTTCTTGTAACTAATCCTGAACTAACTTCTTCTTCAGATAGAACAATGTAACTGTGAAACAGGAAACCAGGGGAAACGTGGTAATTCCTGACACTGAAGAAATAACAATACACATACTTAATAGTTTCTATACTTTGAATTAAATTTTATTTGGTGCAGTAATTGGTGGCAATGCTCTATTTAAAAGATTTTCAAATGTGAGGATTAAATGTCGGTTTGCAAACCAGTAATGACCACTTACCTTCCAGACTTAAACAATAGAAAGGATCTAAATTTTGAGGCCATAGGGCAGAATGTCACCACACTCCCGGGGAAACCTTTTCCTTGCAACATCTTTTCCCTAATGCCAGCTTCCTTAATGTTCCTTCCTCTGTGTCCCTGGCTTCTGGATGTCCTTCCACAGGAGACACTGGACTGTGAGTGTGATCCTCACCAGTAGTTTCTCGGTCCCTCCTAGAAGAAGTAAGTTTCATGGGCATATCCCAGACATACTGGTGACAAGTCATTTGGCTACATGGCAGATAACAGTGCTCTGCCTGGATTGCTCTCCAAGGTCTCTGAATCCATTGGATCCTCCAAATCCTCCTGGCTTTCTGCTTCCTTTTGTTTTTTTCCCTGTGTTACTCTTAAGGTTTCCTTGTTTTGCTCTCTAACAAGGCAGCTCCATCCACCTCCTTACAGTGCTTTTTCTTTTCATGGTTTCCTTGTGTGTCCCTTGAAGTGTGCCAGGTAGGAGCATGCATGTACTGGGCAACTCTCTTGCTGTTTGCAATAATAAGAAAGGGACTATTATATAGCCCTTTTATATTAAATGTCTTGCAGGATTACAAAACTCCTGGGGTGCTAAAATTCTCTCAGTCTACCTCAGCCCATGCATCCCTGCATGCCCCTCCACACAAATTTTCTTCATCTTATATTAAAAGAAGTACCTGGAACCTGGTCATTTATGGAATGATACTTGAGTGCTTCTGCTTTAGTATTGCATCAGTTTTGCTACTACCTACTCCTGTTTCTCTTTTCTCCATGGTATTTTCCATATTTAATTTCTCTGCCTATTCATTTCTCTTGTGCCTTCTGGTCAGGTCGTGACTCTTGAACAGTCTGTACAAACCGACTCCCTGGGTGGACCTTCTCTCCAGATCTCTGCTGAAGTTCATGATCTCTCTCATCTTTCCTGCCTTCTCTTCTGCCACTTCTTGGACCTCTCAGCAGTCACAAGACATCTTCTTCCAGTTCCAGCCATTCATAGCTGCAAACTTGTCTCTCAAACCCAGTAAGAGCAGTAAATATTTGTAGTGTGTTAACATCTTAACTGGTACTGAGTTGTTGTGCAAACTCAAAGGGAAACGATCTTTGGCCTGATAGCAAAAACTGCTGAAGGTCGGTTCAGCATAGTGCCTCAGGGCAGCGTGCATCGAAGGGTGTCTGTGCTGTGCTGCAGAACATCTTTTTTTCAACTGGAAACTTAAGAATCTTTTGTGTACCACAAATTTACAGTCTGTATTCTGCTCTCCCGTCACTGTGTTGCCATACAAATCCCAGCCAAATAACTCATACTGCATACTAAACACTGGTTAAAGAAAATCACACATAACATAAACTTACATAAATTACTAAGGTTGCTAAAAATTTAACTCCTCAGCACAACAATATCTAGCAGCCTTAAGACCGTAGTGTGAACTTCCCCAGGAAATACCTCATCACCTTCTGCCCTCAGTATAAACTCTGTTTCTTTGATGTTGCCTTCTCTTAAATATATAATAACATGTGTGTGTTGTTAGAAAATTCAAATCATTGTATATACTGGAAGAGAGAGTAAAAGAGAGCAAGCACATGAGAAGCTAATCTCAGTGGGAAGCTGAGGGTGGAGCTCAGACGTGGTGATGAAGTGTGTAAGTTTCAGTGTGGGAAGGATGGAGTAGCTGAGTGGCTTGCCAGGATGAAGAAGTGGCTTTTTACTGATGTGCAAAGGGACTCCACAAGGTCTGACTCCAGGCTTTTGGCCCTACTGGTTTTTGCAATGAAGAAAAGATACCCCCTATCTTCCTATCATGACAGACACTGTTCACAATAAGACAGTAATAACAAAAACAATGACATGTACTACAGCCTAACCCTAAGGTGAGGGCAGAGATAACATTATTCCTGCAATACTTTTTTGTGGTCTTCAGCTCTGGTTGAGCGCAAAACTCCTTAAGGGTGACTGTGGTGACTCCAGGGCTTGATAAACATATCTTTATCAGTGGAGTCAGAGCATGTTATTAGTAAATGTATATGGATTCTGTGTTCTGCTATAATGCATGTTTGTATAGCCTTTTCTGACAGTTAAAGATGTGCTAAGTTTCCTTGACAGAAAACAGACGTTTTTATAAAATAGCTGCCATTTAACTAGAAACTCCGGGGCAAAGCTCTATGGGAAACGGTTCCCATGACCTTCAGGGGGTAAGAAATGTTTGCCGTTTAATAGGGCCTCATACTGTAAAAAAAAAAAAAAAATCCTTACTCTGCAGTATCTAGGTTTTTTTAACACAACCATAATGATGCAAGTTCTGAGGAACTACATATGCTGTTTTGCAGAAACATATTGCAAATTACATTCATCTTTAATTTCAGAAAAAGAAACTGTTCTACTATTTCAGAACAACGAATTTGGAACAGAGTAAGACTGAAGCAGGGTCTTCTGTAATGCATCTAATTTCATTATATTACATATTTTAAACCCAAAATGATAATTGTTTATTGATTTACTTACCCATTTATGCAGATGACTGTTAGTTTTGTGTGTCTGGTAATTCCTACTTATACTTTGCATGGGATTTGTTTTGGATCATATCTAAGTTCACATGCAATGTATTTATTTTAATATAAAGCATGTTTTACAGAAGTAGCAAAACCTATAACCCATCTGTCTTTATTCAGTGTATTCTGTTCATACTTAAGGGTTATCAGCTTGAATTAGGTCCTTATTCAACATTGATGGATTGTTTACAGGCTGCACATGTCACTGAGCAATTGTAAGAAAAAATTTACTTATGAGCTGCCCTACTTGGGAGTGCTCCCCAGTGGCAAGATGAGAGGTGAGCAATGGGAACCAAAGTTGCAAAGGAAGTTACACCATCTGTCTTAAAAGCAAAACACGGGTGAGAGAGAGGAAAGGGATGAAAAGAGGAATTCATAAAAAGCCGATTCATCATTAATCTGCTTGTACTCAAACACAGACAACAATAGCTTGTTTTATGATAAGGTTCTGCCCTTCCAAAGCTGCATTCCACTTTGGGAGGGAGAGTATACTATATGCCACAAACTCAGGGTAATTGGCTTCATTTCACCAAAGTGTTGAAACTCCATCTTTTGTTTGTCATTGGCACAGAAATGAAATGAATCTTGGGAGCAAGCAAAACCTGAGAGAAGCTTTGCAGAGTCTGCCTAGACTGGTTGTTCTGTTGGTTGGCAGAGCTGGATGAAAGGAGTACCCACCACAGTGCTGCTGGATGTGAAGTCTGTGCAGCTGCCTTAGGCAACATTGTCTCTGAGCCAACCAAGGGTCCCCTCTCACCCCTTCTGCGGTGGCACTGCCTCTCTGCACCTCTAACTCAGGCCCACAGCCCTGATAATCTACATATTACATAGCCTGTGGGTTTGTGCTGCATGTGTTATACCCACCCTTCACAGCTAAAAGTTGAACTGGGTTAAAAATAAGAGTTTCTCTATTTTTCTTGCACACGTACAAATAAAAATAGTTCAAAAGTAAAAGTACAAAATCATCTCTTGTCCTTGTCAGGGTCTTTTGCAAGCAGTATGCATTACCCTGGCATTTGTGGCAACTACCTTCAGTTTCCTGCAGAAGCAGCAGCCTATCTCACATCTCCATGAGCAGCATGGCAGGTTGGGCCCTGGGCACAGATCCCATCCTGAGACGCTGAAAGGCTTCTACACACATGAAGAGAGGGTCCATTGCTTCACAGAGGCACCTTCACATCTGCTCTCCTGGCAGAGCCCAAGTGCACACTTGAATCCTAGAGTCCTAGCTCAATCCATCACTTATGCCAATGTATAGTAACACTTGAATATGCACATAAGTGCCCAATGGTAAAGTAAGAGAATCCAAGAGGACTGAAGTTTTGCTTTAGGCTTCTAGAAGCTGCAGAAAGAAATTCCTCTAGGAAAGGAAAGCCTGTACACTTTTTGACCAGCCTGTTTTTCAGAGGAAAAGGAGATGGTGTGGTTGCACTCTGCCCATCAGACTCAATTCCCCTCCTCCAGCCAGAGCCTTTCCAGCTTGTGTGCCAACTCAGCCAGGTTGGAGCAGGATAAGGGATCCAGAGAGACTCCTCTTCCCTGTCACATAAGACCTGAGAGCTGCACAAAGGACTAAGACCCAGGTCAGTGCCTGATCTGGGGAAAAAGTCCCCAGTGGGTCAGCTTGCTGGCAGATCAGCTCATGGTATCCATGCAGGTGGACACCAGATATTTACACCAGAGAGCATCTATTTAATTTAGGGGTCAAGAGAAGGGAGGGGGGAGTTGGCTAATCTTCACATGGTGACACCAGGCTGCTCTAATGTTGATTAAGTTGGATTTTCCATGTTAGAGTTCAACGGGGACAAAAATCACAGCATTTTAGCATATTTTATTTGAGGAGCAAATAAAAAACAAATCAGAGTTCTCCATTTTTCATTGTATTTTTCACACCTGAAATGAGAATCACTGGGGCTTGAGGCTTTGCCAGTTACAACATGATAATTCTGGAGACATTTGTTTTTGGAGGAGGAAGCCAGATGGGAAAATGGCATGCATGGGAGAAAATTTCTGGTTGGGTATATAAAGAGTGAATACTCTCATCATGCACTTGATGACAGATTTTCTTGAAAAGAATCCCCGTGTTGTCTTGTCACTGTGTGCATCATGGGGACATGGTGCCAAAGCGATAGGAGGATATATATGAGGTACAGTGCTGAGGTCTGTTTCCTTCCAAGGTAAGTCTTTGTGAAATTCACTCAAGAAGAACTTTGGAAATGTTGAAAAAAAGAGGTTTGATTGAACCCTGAGGTTCAATCTGAGACTGCACAAGACTCTTTTTTTCTGAAGAGCAAAACCCTGATGTTGAGTTGCTTGTCCAAGAGCTGGCCACAGCCTTGGGAGAACATGCATCCCCATGGGTCCTCTCAGAGCCTCTGAGGAAGGTAGTGAGGCAAGAGCAGGAATAACAAAACTTGATTTTTCAAAATCCAGGTTAATCTACTGAGACAGAGGTAAGAAAAAAATAGTGGAGCAGCTTCCTACTTGCATACTAACTGAATATCATGTGAAGCCCATCATATAGTGATATTTTAATATTCTAACTCTCTTCATTTAATAATGAAGGTCCTCACATTTCCATCCAGAAGACTCGTGTTTTGATAATCTGCTCTACTGTTCCCCCAAATCCCCTTCCCTCTGTAATCAGACCATCGGTCACTACAAAGGATCAAAACTGCCACATTTAAATACTATTCTCCTTGTGAGAAACTACCATCTGATCAAAGATTAACAGCATGAAATATGTTTCTTGTTTTTGCAGCAAACCTGCATGTCCCTTTTTGTCGATCCAAGTTCATGGAGGTTTATTTTCAAAGCAAATCTCTTGTTTTCTTTTTACCAGAGAGCTGTTATAAAGCTAGCTATTGTTATTGTAGAGTATAACTTTATTTTTTTTAGTCTAACTACTAGAAGCAAATGGTTTTCATCAGGTAAAAAGTCATTGTATACATGTTATATGAACAGGTCTTGGACACAACAAGCAGTTAATGTTTTTTAATTAAACAGAGTAAGAGGGGACACTCAAGGAGTGACCCAGTGATCACTTGTAGAGGAAGTTTCTCTCATGACTAATAGTGGCTACAAATAAGATGGGGTATTACAATAAAATTCTACTGCTGACAAAAATATTAACAGTAAATGATGACAGAACTTTCATCTGGGACTAGGAGAGCATCTGGAATATATTAAGACTGTAAAATTTCCCTTTAAGTGTGGGTTGCTAAAGTTAAAACCAGCCACCCAGAAACTATGGCACTCAGAGTAACTCAATATTTTTTTTCATTAAAAATTACTTAAGGAGATTTACATCTTCCCTTGGTTGACACTGCGATGTTCTGCTTGTCCAGACTTTGAGTCCTCAAAATACGTATGCAATGAGAAGGGATGGAGAAAAAAATTGTCTCAAATATGTCCTGCCTATGTTCATCTGGGAAAACAACCCCAGTTCCAGGCGTCCTTCTGCAATCAGATGCTCTTTGCAACCACTCTGTGCAGATGCCAACTGCTTATTAAAACCATATGTGAAGTTGACAAATTATGTATCTAGAAATGCGATATAAGTACCAGATACTGACGGAGATAAACAGGAGTGAAGTGGGATGTGCTGGGAGATCATTACAGAAAACAGGAAAGTTTGTTTTAAACAAAAGGGCAGTGTGCTAAAAGAAAGACAGCATTGTAGCAAGGTTCCTGTTTCCCATCCTCCTTTCTCCCTGTTGTCAGTTGTCATGACACCTTTCACTGCAATCTTGCCTTAATTTAGGCTGTGAGATCCCGGAGGCAGAAAATATCCTGTAACTTGCATGTATTGCATGAGGCACAAGAAGTTCTTCTAATTCACCTGGATCCTCAAATGGTGTTTGGGAGGCAGCTGCAGCATAAGCTGGGGAGCTCGATGTCTCTGCAGCAGAACTCAGAGCATGCACAGGAGGCAGTGGTCTTGTGAGGGCACTCAACACCCTGCTCCTGTAAAGCTGCACCAGCAGGTCTTGAACCACCAGGAATGAGGAATAACTAGCCCTTGTGTACCGACACCCATTTTCAGAGCAAAACCGAGGAGATTACATTAGGTTTGGCTACACCGGTAGCTCCCAAAAGGCAGGTCAAGATTTGTAGAACAAATTAAGAGAAAAGGGCAGGCACTGAATTCCTGCTTTCAGCAAACTGGACCAAAACCTGCAAAGCTCCTCAGAGCAGGATTCATCTCACCTGCACAGAGGTCCAAAATCATGAATACACAGTGTAAATGATTCTACTTCTTCCATTTTTCTTCACTTGCTCTAGTGACAATAGAAATAGGAAGAACTAGCTGCCCAGCTGTTACCTTCCAGCAGCTTGTGTTAAGTGAGATGAAGCCCATCCGCTGTGTTCAGAAATCAGCCCTCTCAAAGAGATTTCCTTCCCCACATATTCCATCCTGAGGAGCTTCCTGACTGTTTCTGGAGGAGGCTTGGTGAGAGGAATGTAGCAAAGCTCAGCACATGAAGCACAGGAGGCGTTACTTTGCCACTGGCATAGCAGTGGTAGATTGTGGTCCCTCTTGGAGCCGAGCACCCCGTGGTGAAAGACATTCATAAATACATAACAGAAAGTTGGTCTAGAATAAAAGTCAACTCACTGGGTGGCCTTGGTAAGCATCTTATGTCTCAGTTGGATATTTATGTTTCTATTTCCGCTCACACATCCTTTCCGCAGAACAGGCAAAGGGCTTTACATTTCTTTCCTGTAAACCTTCAGTCCAAATCCTAATGCTGAAGTAACAACCCATATTCACAGATCAAAGAACTGTGTCAGAAAGAAGAGAAGAATCTTCTCTCCCCTTCTCTTCCCATCTCCCTCCACCTCCCATTCTCTCTTTCTTCTGAACATGTATTTTTTTGTCTGAAATATTCAAAAGTAGCTATATAAATAAGATTAGGCTTTTCAGAAATTGGCAGGGAGCATCTGTCTATCAAGGTCCTTACAGGCAGAGAGCACACAGGATCTGAACTCTGATGAGCCAATAGTTACTTTTTTGGCATTAAAGAGGGAGTTTTAAAATGCCAGTCTGCAGTGTTAAGAAGGACAAAACCCCGTACATGTCTTCCATCAGGAAAATCTGAACCTCTTGATGTAGCCCCCATGTCATCCTGCCAAGAAGTTGGTGAACATTATGAAAAAAAACTTGAAGAAAAACCAAATCACAGAGAGAAAGTCTAATCCTTAAAATATTCTGCAAGGAGGAAGATACAGATATACACTGCCCTGAGCACCAGCTCTTACCACCTAGCCCCATTTCTGGGCATGGTAGTAAGGGGGTGCGTGTATGTGCGTAGGAGACAAAGTAGGGGAACTGGAATAATCCATTAATGTCCTCAAATTTTCCTCCTATCAGTAAGTCATTGTTGCTAAAGGCTATGAAGGAAACCTGCCAAATGTAACAGCTAAAACCAACACCCTGAAAAACATAATATTTAGTAAAAAATGTGTGTTAGAGCCAGCTTGTGCCAGCTGCCAAGTCTGCAACCACAAGAGGCCTGAGGCATGGGAAGGCCTCCAGGAAAGTGCCTGTTGGTGGCCAGGCCCAGGACAACTCCCCTGCTCCTGTGCAGTTGTGAGACTGTGACCCCTACAGCTGATGGATGATCCCACTGATGGCAGGGGGGGTCAGCTTCCTTCAAATCAATTGCTCTCTGCAAATGGAAATGGAGATAAATACTGATGACAGTCAGGGAGGGATGCGTGGTCTTGGTGAGCAGTGGCTTGGATAAAGGCTGAGGCCGTGATTGCAGCAGCAGCTCACAGAGCCTTGGCAGGAGCTCAACACCAGGCTGGAGCAAAATGAAGGCTTAAGGAAATCTTGGACCTACCAGGGTTGCCTGGATGTCCAGTGGAGAGGAACAGGGAAGGAGTTCTTCAACACAGCTCTGGTAGGATCAGTGCAAAATCTGCACCCTTCTCTGCACTTCTAGAGGGATGATGGGAGGGATCCACAGCACAGCCAGGGATGGGGGAAATCCTATAATTCTTGAGAAGACAGGATGTGAAACAGCCAGTGAATTCCCTGCCTTCCCTGTTTATATTTTTGGGGTCTAATTTGGGCCTACAGTGTAGCTCTATTTCCCTCTGAGGGAAATCCCATGAGGATGATATTGCCTGGTTCTCCAGCAGGGAGATTTTGACTGAGGAATTGTGTGTGGATGTTAGCAGGGTGAGCCCTTGTCTTTATTGGTGGCAGTTAGTAGCTCTGTTTTCTGAGGATTTGTGTGCTTTTGTCTGGTTCTTGGCTATGGGCTCAAGTGACAAGTAATTAGGCAAAGCTGTACCGGCTAAATCCTAATCTGCATGCAGTTTGATCTTCTGCCTTAAACTTAATGAAATCCATGGCTTTGTGTCTACATGATGTCCTCATCAGCTGCCTCTCCCAGGCAGTCTTGCTGTCCTTGGCATTAGAGTCTCCTGAGAAGAGTAGGACCTGAGGCCAGGATGTGCAAAACCATGAGTGGTTTGGGGTGACCAGTGGTGATGTCTTTCAATAGCTCTGAACTTTGGAGCATGCTGAGCACCTGTTCTCTGGAATCAGGCCTGTTCATCCAGAGTAGATGCATATCAAGGGGTCAGAGTTATGGCCCCACATTACATGTGAGCTCTGCAAAGCTTCTGCCCCACCAGACAGACCCTGTTGGGGCACAGCAGCAGCTTCTGCTGGAGGTGCTACTACAGCAGCAACAGCATTCATGGTACCTCATAAAAAGGTGTACCTGCTCATTTTTGATGGCCATTTCAGTCGGAAGAGTTATAAAACAGCTTTTACAAATTCCACAAAAAGTCCTTCCTAAAAGATCTCCTGAATGCCCTAGTATTTGAAGGCCTCTTCTCCCTACTGGGCTCCTGGGAGCCATTGCAATTTTTCTTGTCCTGCTTCTGCTTGCAACTTTGTGCACACACTCTCACTCGCCTGTGCTCATTTTTATCTTCACTCCAGGCATGAGCTGTGGCTCATTGTAACAATATTTCCTCATAAGGCTATGCCTAAAAAGTGAGGAGCTTGTATTTGTTGGTGCTGGGTGGTGACATGTGAGGCTGCACAAAGAAAAACAAATGTTTGAGATGTTTTCGAAGGTGCTGTCATGAGACAAAACAGGGCCCTCGGCCCTGACATTGTGAAGTTTACTTGTGCTTGGATGTACCAGAGCCTGCTCAGGCTCTTTAATTACCCTCCCCTGGGAAGTTTCCATCCCCTCCCTTCCCTTCCTCCCATCCTGCCAGCTCTATTTGCCACCAGGGCTGTGCTCTTTGAACAGATGATGGGAACATTGACTCCCACCTTGGAGTGTGACCAGCCATTGCCACCTTGCAAAAGCGACTTCTTCAGCCCTGTTTGTTGCACAGGTGACACAGTTAGGACCACCTCATGCAGACACAGCAGGGCTACATTTGAACCCCCCAGGAAGGAGTTCCACTCAAACCCCACAGCTTTAAACATTCCAGAGACTTTGTCCTGGCTCCAAGGAATTAAAGAATCCATGCAAATGAGCGGACAAATATCCACTGAGTTCAGGGGGAGCTGTAAAGAAGAAGCACTAAGTTCTGTCTCTCTCAAGGGTCAGAGGGAACAGAGGCAGAGGAAGGGCCAGTGAACTGGTCACTGCACCAAATTGAGCTTGCTTGCTCCTTATGCAGCCCAATTTGGAAGCAGAGCTTAAAATCTGTTTGCTTAGGAGGTTTGTTATAGCTGTGAAAGCTAATGCTGGAGTTACACTGAGCAGCAGGGCAGAGGGTAAACCAATATTTTATTCGTAAGTTAAAACACTTTCACAAGGGTAAAATAAGTAGCCTGCTCTGTCAGCAAGTTGTGTGTGCAGAGTGTGCTGGTGGGATTGTTCTGTGGGTGCCCACACCAGTGCTTTCCCCACGCCAGCCTCAGGGTGGGCACGCTGCACCTTTGGGGCATCAAGGCACCGCACCCCTCAGGCTCCCTGTCCTCTGGAGACGTGGTGATTCCTCTGGGGTGAGGAGAGGGGATTATTCTACAGGCCAGCCAATCCCACAGAAAACATCTCTGTTAAAGCCCTCAGAATATAAGACCTTCTTTCCCCACATATGAAGTTTGCAGCTGTGAAGCAGTGATTCCTGGAAACTGGTGCCTTCTCCTACAGTAATTGTATGAACTGGGTAACAAAGCACTATCCTAGTATTTATCAAAAGACTTCTTTTGAACTTGCAAATGTTTGCTACTTTTCTGAGCAGCTGTCTTCTTCTTTGAAATAAGTGAAAACTCTCTCAGACTTTCATGTTTTGGTATTTCTTAGTTCTTTTTTTTTCCGCCCGTTCTAAAACTTCAGTAATAGTTTGTCCTGGAAATAAGACGTGAAAAGGAAATACATTTGAGGAAGATCTGTACTCTGACTATGGGTAAGCAAAGTCCCAGGAGGTGAAGGGACTTGCCCCAAGCCCCATAGGAAGCTTGACCCACACTGTAGAATCAAAGGACCTTTTAAACCCTAAACCTTTGTCTTAGTTGCAATTTTCTTCTAAATATTTGGGACTTGGATTTCAAAGTTCAAGCTGGGTTAATCACAAAGAATGCAGCTCTTCCTGCTCTCCATGCTGGGTGTAAGGTAACAGTCTGCAGTGCCCTCCCAGACACCCCATGCATCTGCAGGGGTTTCAAGTAACATCTGGTCTTTAAACTCAGTATCACACATAGAGATTAATTATTACCTGCCTGCTGTCCTGGCTTCCAATCAGTTCCACTTTATTGACTCAGCCCAGGTCTGACAATGGTTTATTAATCTTGCCTTTGTGTATACATAGCAGCCTTATTATGATTCTGTAGTTCCCCCATTTTGTTAGCCAAGGTTAGTATCGTAAGGCATTAAGGATTTTGTTAACTGGGGCTGCTTGTCTGCGGACTGGAACCCATAATGATCATTATGAGGGCTGGATCAATCTCCACTGCCATGTGAATTATCTCATAGGGGGAGGTTTGATAACAAGACACTGTTGAATACTGAGAAGAACATGGAGATGAACCTGGGAGACTGTCAGGAGCTGTAAGGTGACCACCCTGTGCTGTACAGAGTCTGTACTGCTGCCCAGCTCTGGCACTCCGGCACAGTGACTGGAACTGCAGCACCACAGTCCTGCCTGTGCTCAGTGCCCTGCACAGAGCCCTACCTGCAGCCTGCACAGAACTGTGCCTGCCCAGCAAATCAGCCCAGGGTGCCCTGTCCTGCTGCCTGCCCCATCCTGCCCACGCCCCTGTAGAAAGGTGGGAGCATGGGCAGCAAGGCCAGGGTTGCAGGGCAGGGCTTTACCTGTGTGATAGAGATACCAGCTCGAGGCAAACACGTTTGGGAAAGCTGCTCTGGACTATTCCCCAGGGCTTGTTCCTGGAAAAAGATAATTCAAAACATTTGTCCGGAGGATGATATGTGGGATAACCACAAGCATTTTTATCATGGGGCAAATATTTGAGGCACATCCAGATCAGCTAGAACCAATGTTGTTTTCAATCATCTTTCATAGGAGTCCCTTGGGAGTGGCTGCACTGGGAAATGAGGGGAGGACAGCTGGGGCACGAGGTTCACCTTGGGCTGATGGCTCATCTGCTCTTTCCAGATGCAAGACCCACTGCAAGCATGGATCTGAGAGCTGGGGACTGTGATGTAGAATGTCCAAAGGTTTATTTTTAGGGAGGCAACCTGCATATGAAGAGAAAAAAGAGCATCTTATAAAAAGTAGAGGGAGTCAAATAACAGCTGTAAAAATGAAAATTTCCAATAATACAACAAACAGAAAATTACATTTCCTCTCATTGTGTGGAAAGGGATGAGCTTTCAGCCAGCTGTGGAGGAAATAGAGAGTTTATACTATTTGTGGTGTCAGTGAGGACCAGCATACGAATTTCCTGTCTGTCTTCCTCTACAAAATAGCAAAACTCATATATAAAAAAACTTTTATATTAACTTACATATAAAAAAATATATTTTCATTTCACTTCATTTTTCTGTTTCTATGGGGAGAAGATGCACCCCAAGCAGTGTGGTCACAGACACTGCAGCTGAGAAGGTGCCATGGGAAACTGAGCACACAGGAGATCAAAAGAAAAAGGCAGAAATGGCTGTAATGGCAAAGCAATGCAGCTCTGCCCTCATGCCTGGGCCCAGAGCAGCAGCTTGCAGGCATGTGTGGATGTCTGTGGTCTCAGAGACCAGCATTGCCATTTACTCAGAAGCCCAAAGTTTTTACATGTGCCCTGCCATGCAGAAAATTACCTCCCCCGATGTTTGTTTTAAGTTTCAAAGCACTGACATGTAAACTGAAATTATTAGAAGAAAAATGCCATATTCTGTCTTGGTGCTTGCTTATCCAGCCTGTGTAAGCAGAAATCACAGCCCATATGTGTCAGAGGGTTTTCCGTGTCTTCCTGCACTTCAGCACGGGGTATTTCAGCCAGCTGTAGGTAGAAATGAACCCCACAAGGTTCTTGGCCCTGGATGACGCCTGGCGTTCCTGCTGCTTTCCCAGCTGCTTCCAGCATCCTGTGACTGACGTTGCTGGGCAGAGAAAAAGCAAACATGCAGAGTCAGCAAGTTGCAAGTCAGGTGTGCATAAAATGAAGCAGTTGACAGTCATTAGCAAACTGCTCAGCCCGGCCCTGAATCATTCTGAGGGATGGTTAGGGGTGCAAGAATATCCCAGGCAAATGGCCCTGACACCATATTCTCTCTCAATGGATCCCACCACAAATGAAACCAGTATTACCAGCTTGTCTCCCTGTCCAAAATTACAACTTTTACATTCCTAATTTAAGGGCAGCTCCTGTCTGCCCTTGCCCTGTGTTTGAGGCATTCTGGTTGCTGGATCTCTGGTCTTAGTGTCTTGGAATAAATACCAGACCAGTCAGCTGCCCTATTCCAGGATACTTGGAGTCATCAGGGAGAATTTCAGGCAACAGAGGGAGGAATCTTTTAAGAGTTTTTACTTGAGAGAAGGGAAGGAACATGGAGGAACCTCTGGATATAAAGAGGTGGATTTCACCTCAAGTATTATATTGCAAACTTACCTAATTCAATTGCTCTCACTTTTGTAACCAAACAAATTCTCTAACTCTGCCCTTGTGTGTTTGGCCATCTACTGCCCCTGTGCAATGGGCTTTTACATGCTCCTCCTGGGGATCCTCCCAGGGCTCATGGAGGTCAAGAGTGATAGCCAGGAGGAGTAGAGGGGCCTGGGGCCCAGGCTGAGGGACATGCCCTAAGAGGGGCAAGAAAGAGAGTGCACTAACTAAAAAAAATAACTAGGGAAAAGACAGGGGAATGGCTACAAGGTTTGTTGGCTCTGGGGTCTCCCAAGCTAATTAACTTCTGGTGTGGAGTGGGCTCATGTGTTTACCTTCTCAGGAGATGAAAAACAGAGTGAGATTTTGCAGCACTCAGATTCCCTAAATTTTTTTAAGGTTTTGCTTAATCATGAGGCAATTTGGCAGCCTCCTCAGATACTCCATCACCGCTATTTAATCAGTCACCATGTAAGAACTTACTCAGTCTGGTCTCAACTGGCATAGCTCAACAGCACAGGGGGATGGGTGGGCCTCAAGGTGGTGGTGGGGCAGGCAGCTGGCTCTGCTCAGCGTCCATGCCAATATCCCCTTGGTTTCTGCAAGGGGAGACCTCATGACAAATGTCCTTACATGGATGTAGAACACAAAATAACCTTAATTTGTATTCTGTGAAGTCACAGTTGGCTTGTAGGGCTCAGGGAAATAAAAAGAGCCAGACCTCATGGACCTAGAGGCCATTACTATTAAAGATGGAAAATTATGCCATCCGTATTACAACTGTGAGGTTGTGGAATTGTTATAAATGATGGGTTATAAAAGTGGGTTTTCACTGTCCCCTTCAGCTCTCTGAGTATCTCTGCTGTGCCACATGAATGAACAGTGGGGAATCCCTGAACTGTTTCCATTAGCAACTTAGTTCATACCAGGATGGGACTCCTGAAGCAAAAGTCTCCATGTGTCATGCTTTGACTGTAATCAGATAAAAGTTTAGGAGGAAGTGAACTGGATAACCTTTCAAACAAATGGGAGTGCACTCCAAACATACACTCAACAGCACATGGGACCACACCCAGCTAGTGCAAAGCAAAACCCCCTTGAATGGCTTAGTGTGCAGGCACGGCCCTGCACACATCCCACTCTACATTTTGCTCACTGGGCAATGATACACAGCCAGTGCTGAATTGGTCATAGATAGATACATTTTTCCTGTCCCCTCTGCATGCTGGAGAGTTTGTTTAGTGCAAGAACGTGCTGGCTGGTTCATCTGGTTACCAAAACAGATTTTCTTCTGTTTTAATGAGATGCACAGAAAGTACAAATGTGATTTGCAGAGCAATTTTTTTTCTCATAGAGAATGGAAGCTCTGCTTCATTTTCCCTTCTAAAAGTTCGTTGTCTAAACCAGGAAAATGTAGCATTCTTCCTTCCAAAAAGTGAATCCCAGGAATATGCCTAAAGACGTCAATTTACAGACCTTGAGTAACAGTATAGGCCACTGATTACCTGAACAAAGTAAAACTAAGCATGTCTGGCAGACCAGGATGAACAAAAAATGGCACAAGAATAGAGACAAGAGCTTCTGCAGGAAAGAAATTTATTTTGTCATTTATTTTATGTCTTAGAGTGTAGCAGCATTAAAAAATGTACCGTTCCCTGCTGCTTCCAAGTTTACTCAGATTTACTCCATTTGGGAATATCAGGTTTCCATCATCACTGTATGCCCATTCCTTGATTTCCTTCTGTGATGATGATTGTGCACACACTCTCACTCGTTATCAGAAGTGTCATCTGTCTCTTCTTCAGCAAGTGAAGCAGATTTTCCTACCAATCTTCTTTGTGCACCATCTGCCATGGAGTATAGTCTTGTAATTGCCTGTTTTTTCATTCACAGCAAGAAGCTGATGAGTAGGTTCCTTTCTGATGTATGTCTTGAAGACTCTGGCTGACCAATGTTGTACTTAGATGTTAAACATAGAGTCAAAAGTATATTGTGAATTGCAGCACCTTAAGTCTTGAGCATTTCCATGATGGACATGGCTGAGAACAAGCAAAGCTTGTTTGGGAATTGTTCAGCAAGTTGTGTGTGCAAGAAAGTCATCTGCTGTCTTACTTCTCTGTTTCTCTGTCAGGAATCAGGCAGTCATATCTACACACGAACAGCCAGCAGATTTAAGGTGTATTATAATCATTCTTTCTGATAAAACAATTTGTCCCTCATTCATTGTTAGAGCTGAATGACATGAGAATAGTAATGATGCATTATGCATCATGCAGTCGATGAATGAGCAGCTGAGAGAGTTGAAACAACTTACCTGCAAAATCTTTGCCTCACTATCAGGATGTTAATTTGGGGTTGATGTGTCAGACTGGTTTTAGCATAATTCAATACCAAAACCAGCAAGACATACCCTCTCTCACTCTGCCACTGATAGCTTTGCAAACAAGGCATTGTTAGAGTCGTTTGACCCACATTCCAGGGCAGAGTGTCATGCTAAAAAAGTGCAAAAGCAAGAATAAAAGCCTCAAAATATGGACCTCAGGGTGTGGATAGGAACTGCAAAATTCCATCAAGAAAATTGGAAACAAGAAATTGTCCTTTAAATTAACAAATCATGTCACCCACTGTAAACGGACAGTTTAATACAGATTTCAATGCATCAGATAGAAAATAGAGCTAGATGGAAAAATCAATTATATGTTCTGCAGAACTGAAATGGAGACCTGGATGGAAATCTTCCAAAGGAAAAATTCTTCTTGCAAAACATTGACTACAGTTAACTATCTTGAGGATACTTTTGGCCTTCAATTAATAAAATCGAATGAAGAAAAAAATGGAAATATAATTTACATAACATTGAACATGTTTCTATTTGGACATCATAATTCTTTTTTTTTTCATATTATAAGCTTTAACCTATTCCCAAAAGCTTATTTCAATCAAAGTCTTCATTTTTGTTAGAACAAGATGTTTTAACCATCTTGTATTTTTTCAGTTAGGATTCATTTACAGTATTCATTCTGGAATGGAAAAAAACTCAAAGAAGTAAAATGCTCTCTGCAATGTAAAGTCTAGCTTTTGGATTAGCTGTTTATTTTTCTCCACTGAAATATCTTCACTTATTGACTTGTTCTTTTATTTGTATGATAATATATTCCAGCTTTTGAAATCAAAGCACAGTTGTTGACTAGGACATTCTTCTCACACCTTATAATATGTTTGCACAAGAGTGCAAGCAAATTTAACTCTTTTTTATATATACCATGTACCTACAAATAGTTATATGATAAACGCATGTCTAAGTAACTGAGATTTCTTAAATTTTGCCAGAAGGTTTGAAAAGCTCCATCACATTATTTGTTGAATTTATATTTAATATTCCTTTTATTTGTTCATCCCGAAGACTCAGGCTGAAAATTTCCCCAGTATGAAATTCCTAATGAAGACAAGGAAAAGATTTACAATTTTTAAATTGTTTGTCTGGTTTTTCTTTTTAATTTATGGGAATAGGAATGAAAAAGTACAGCCGCAGGACATGCACAGAACTTCTCTGACAGTATGTCCACAGAGATTGGATATCAGAGGATAAATAAATGGAAAAAAATGACTGCTTGACAGATTCCAGGGGAGGGAAGAAAGACAAGAAGCCAAGAAGAGCTGGCATTTCCTCAAAGAAGTCATAGTAAGGGCACAAGGACAAACATCCTAATTAGGGTAGTGACTAACCTGGCTAAAACAATGGGTTTGGGCACTACAGGGGAACAAAAATTGTGGAAACTGAGGCAAGAGAGAGGCAAGAGCAAATCAGGAACATCTCGAGAGGGGGCAGGACAATGATGGCTTTGCAAGTGGTGGTATCCTACAAGGTTCAGGACACAGAATTTACAGGTAGAAGTAGCATATTTATCAGATAAGCTGATACGGCTGACAGAATGCACGGGCTGGTGGACGTGCAGTTCCTCCCTGAGGACATAGCAAAGAAGATCCCAGCACACATCAAGCAGTAGCTACCAAGACACATCTAAAGGAAGAGGAAAACATTTGATTTAAACACTGGTAGAAGGAAAAAGGCTAAGGAATGCCCTGCTACACAGGTCAATGAAGTTGCAACTGTTGGCAAAAGATTTAAATTTATTGTATAATTTTGTATCAGTCTTTGCTCCAACCAGGTAACCAGCTAGTTAGTTCCATATTAGGGAAAAAGCGGCAAGGCTTTGGTCTTCAACACTTAATTCTAATAGTTTCAATTTTTTAAAAATCATGAGGAAGGAAATAAATAGCACTCAGCATGGATTCATCAGAAACAAAGTTATTTTCCCCCAATTGTGAATAGGAGGCTTTGTGGGCAAGGACAAGCTGTTTGATTTTAGCCAGGCACTGAATGCTGTATTTTTCCATTTGCATAAGCAGGGCATGCAAATATGGTGTTGGTGGAGGAAATGGACATTTTTGAGAACAAGCTACACAAGTGTCTGCAGGGAAGGGTGAAACTTTTAGAAACCCGGGAAGAGAAAACAGATTGTTGGAGCACCTTCCCCTCTGGTTTTCTATGTTCCTGTGACTTCACAGGCACATAAATGATTATTATTATTATTACTTGGTTTTGCATTCTGTTCTTGTCCTGCCCTGAATCCCATGCTGCTTTTTCTTGTCTAATTGACACTGAGTTCTCCATAGTGCCGGCTGAATTATATCGCAAGCTTTTCTTAGTTCCAAGTGGCATCAAGATCTGACAACCTCTTTTGCCAGAGGAGTTTCTTTTTTCTTTGAAGTCATTACATTCAATGACACAAGAGAAATGACAAGGCAAAGAAAGGGAATTGTTATTTATCCCCACTTTGCAAACAAGAGAAGCCAGACTCCACAGAATCCATACCAAAGCTGACAACTGAACCCAAATCTCCTGGATCCCCAGAGAGTGTTTCATGTGCATGCCTACCCTATTAATTGTGAGGGCAGGACAGGCTGTCATGAACAACTGATGAGCTTCACATGAGCAACTGCCATCTTCTCTCTTTCTCAAAGTAGATGTGTACAGGAGCTATTGGGCTGAGTCTAAATTGTGAAAGCCCAGGAATTACTCCTGGGGCTCCAACAGCCCAAGGAATGCAAAGTTTTGATCTTAGCATCGCAAGCTAATGAGCCTTTCAAAGCTCCCCTCAGGTTGTCTGAAGCCACTCCCCAGCCACCGATTTAATTCTCTCCATACTCTCTGAAAATTGCAGTCTATTTAATATTCTACCCACAACTTGTCTTGAGGCTACTTGAAGCTATTGTTTGAGGGTTTTTTCCGGTCTGTTAATTAGACCAACAACTGGCAAACCACCATTTCTGATGTAAAGTTACTTGTGATGTGTCCCTAAGCCAAATCACATATGATCTTGGGCTTGAAAGCTAGCAGCTAGCAGCCAAATGCAGCAAAAACTGGGCTCTGAAGGTGTCCCCTGAGCACATGTAGGCAGCAGTGAAGACAAAATGAGAAGATGACAGAAGGGAAGATACTGCAGCACTTGTTCCATTTTTATGACAATCCTTTGCTCAGGAAAAACTCTTACTGGTTTTAGGGAAGTGAAGGTTTTGGAGCTTGGATTTGCAGTGCTTATAAACAGATAAACCCCTGCTGGGGGAAAAAGATTCCCTCTACCTATTTACAATGGGGATGCTACCAACAGGTTGTGCTGGTTCTCACCCCACCGTGTGATGCATAGCACCGTGTCCTAGGTGCAGGTGAGAGTCCCCAGGTTGGCAGGGACCACCAGCAGCAGGGGCACCTCTGACAGCCTGTTGTGGTGCATTGCCCCACTCCTCCCACCAGCCTCTGGCCTCCACATAGACGGTCTTGCACTTATTTTTGTTCAGAGTCATTCTTTGAGCAACCTTAAAACATTCATTTCATGACACAACCCAGCCTGTGCAAAGCAGTGCAGGGGCTCAGCAGAAGCCCTGCCAGGGAAGGTGCTCCTCTGGCTGCCTGTATATACACAGTGCATAACATGGGGCAAAGCAGTCTCATGAACTCCTGTCATGGCAGCAGAAGGGGCAGAGCTGTATTGTCCGTGGGCCTCTCTTGCAGCAGCAGCTGCAAGTGTTCAGCTGGTGGTCTTTGCCCAGTGCCCAGTGACGCTGAGTTGAGCCCTCTGTGATCCTCCTCCTTACATACTATATCCTCAACCTTGCTGGTTTGGAGAGGTGAGAGGTATTGGCAGGAGACAGCCAGGAACAGGGAAACCCAGCTCACAAAGGAGAGCTGTCCCCGCAGGCAGCAGAGATCTGCTCACCAGGGCTACATGCCTCTGCACACTCAAATTAAAATGCAAACAAGGCTCCCAAAGGCAGTGCAGAGCCTCGACCTCTTGCACTTTGTGAATCCCACAGGTACAACAGCCCGAGGTGACAGGGAGTTTTTAGTCAGTGCTTCCCTGTGATGCCATGGTGATGGGTCAAGGAAAGGCCACTGCTGCTGCAGGTCCTTGGTAGTTATGTTCACTGTGGTCAGGTGAACCAGAGGAGAGGAGCAGAAAAGGGCATGGTCTCAGAGCTGGCCATGAGGTAGGGGGCAGGATAACTCCAAGAATTCCCTCTGAATGAGTACATTTTCCTGGGAAACCACCAGATTTGGCTACCAAGGCCTTTCCCACTGTTGGAAACAACAGCTGTGTCTCTCCTCCCAGGTGACAAACCTCCAACAAAACTCACATGGATGCTTGCGGATATTTCAGTTGCAGCTCACACCAGGAGAGACAGCTCAGGCCTAAGCAGTCATGACTTCTAGTCGCTGTAATAAGAAACCAGAACAGAAAAAAAATCTAACCAGGATGGAATAAAAAATATTTTCATTTTGCAAAGTCTGAGGTGAACTTTTTTTACATTTTTCACAATTTGTGGAATGTTTTCAAAGTTTTTTAACTTTCTGGTAGTTTAGCTTTTAGTTTCTTGTTTGCTGCCAAATAAAATAAACTAAATGGTGGCCACAGAGTAGCACTTTTCCCCTACTTATTCACTTTTCCCCTTCTTACCCTAAGCTTTCAAGACATTATAAAAATGTGGAAGTTCTGAAAATTTAGAGTGTGGTAGAAGGAAAATGAAAAGAAAAGTAATGAGTGAGGAGAAGAATAGGTATTATTCAAGAAAAAAATCGATAGGCCCTGACCTGGCAAACAGGTGTTTTCTCAGAAATCCAGACACACCAAATGGCAATTGCAGGGCCACCCCCACACGGTTTGTGCAACCTCTGACTCCACTGTCAAATCTGCTCTACAGAGGCATGAAATGATTTTGTGGCACAACATCTGTGCTTTAATTATAAGTGCATTGCATGCCATGTATCAAAGAAGTCTGAGGCAACTTAATTTGGCCAATTAGTCTGAGATCAGGGCCAGTGAAGCCCCTTACATAAACATTTCAGAGCCAATGCAACCCATTTCCTACTTTGCACAAATAAACCTCTCTTTCCTGCAAAGTTTTGCACACAGAAAGAAAAAATGGCTAGAATGAGTCCCCTGGTAGAAAGGCTGCTTTCCACAGCTACTCAAAAGAGGTGTTTTACAAGCAAAACTGTAAAGTTATGTAAAACAACGCTCCAGTCCCAACAGTGAAACTGGGTGTGCTGTCTTGCTGCAATGGCAACTCGATGTGGAGGGGAAGCCCAGTGATGGCTGGGTCAGCAGGAGCCAGAATGGTGGCAGTGCTGTTCTGAGTGGTCCCCAGTGGGTTTGGGGACCAAAGCTGGACAGGCACTGCTGGAGGGCTGACAGGGGACCAAAGCTGCTTTCCCAATTTGGCAGCTGTGACTGGACTCAGGCTTAGGTCCAGCTGCATCTTTCAGTAGTAAAATTGCAAATATAACAGAAATACAGAATCTAAGAAAAATATGCTAGATTTTCCTTCCCACCTTAACAAATTACTCGACAGAATGTTTTATTTGTAGAAAATAATAGAAACTTGACTCCTGCTTTATATTAAAATCTTGTATTTCCCATGTCACTGTTGCATGATGCAGGACGGAGTCCACTGTGATCTGGCAAACAGCAAGGGAGGGGAAGAGGAAAAACATGACAAAGGTGTGTGCATATTTGAGCATCTAGTTCTTGTTGAATGTATCTGGAGCAGCAGCATTACTGGGAAATAAAATAATGTAAGAGAATTTACAGGGCAACATCTGGTTCAGTGTCAGAATTCATTAGGAAGGAAAAGGGGAACACAGGTACACCAGGGGGATTTGGAAAATCTGAGATTACAAGCAAATGTGTCGTTCAATGTCCATTATTTTCTGTTTCTTGCAACTGTGCTTGACAGATGAAAAGAATTTGTGTCCAGCTAAAGGGTGTATGCAAAGCTTAGAAGTATTAGAGTACTCATTATCCTTCATAGAATCCTCTTTAATGATTTGTTCTGTGGCCATATACAGGATCACAAATGCAATAAAAGTGGGAGATACTGAGTTAAAGCAATGTCTGGCATGGTGATGTCATCTATACAATAAGCAAACGTCAATGTGGAGCTATAAATAACCTTTTTATCCTAATCTTGAATTGATCCGGTACCAGATGTATACACACACCATGAAAATTCCTTAGCTTTGAAGAAAGAGGACAATAACTTCCCACAATATAAAGTGGGAGATATATATGTGTGAGCTTCTTACGGGTAGTGTATGTTACAGGCAAGAGGGCACAGGGCTGGTGTCTTTCCTGCAATCAATGTCTATATCTCTGTGCCAAGCATGACAAGCTCCTGTGAGCATGCAGGCTACAAGAATCACTCTGGGCTGGTAAAGATCTCCCCAGTGACAGTCAGATCCTTAGAAGCACAGAAGAATCTTTGTAAAGAACATCTCATTTATGAGAGAGAACTGAGTACACCTGAGCTTTCCCTCCTCATGATGCAAAGAGTGATGAAACATCACGTAAACATATATCCATGCTGAAATACCAATCTTGGGCAGCTAAATCAGTCTTTTTGTTCTGAACCTCCTTTTAATTCTGTTTATATGAGATATTTCTGTCCAACAGAGGCTTTCACATTGTAACAATTGCATTTAAAATAAAAAAATCCAGTTGCATCAGTCGAGCAGTGTCTTGGGGCTGACTCAAGCCAATGGGAATCTTTCTATTGACGTCATTAAGCTTTTATTCAGGCTCTTAATCTGCAATCAATCAACCCTTAATATCATTCCGCGCAAAGCTCCATGCCTTCGTTTGGTGATAGAAAAATACGAGACCAAACACTTGCTCCAGCTACCAGTGCTGGCAAAAGCACCCGGGTCATGATTACATTTTCAATGAGCCTTAGTCAGGAGTTATCCTGAAATGCACTGTTTTACCTTTTCTCCCTTGTGTACATTTCTCTAGCTTCATGCTTTGGCTTTCACACTACAGTGGACTGTCCCTGTTGATCTGAGCAGGGGAGCCCAATTCTGTGGCATCCCAAGTGCTGCTGGGGACAGGCAGCCTGAGCCTGTCTCCAGAAGCAGGCTCTGGGAAATTAAATCCTCCTGCAGTAGCATGAGGTATTTGCTAATAGTGCTGAGAAGCTGCATTAGATTGTCAGGAAAAAAAAAACATAAACCCCCTAATCTTCCTTGGCCTCTCCCAGCACCGCATTCAGTACATCTCATTTAACCTTTCCATCTCCAATGGCTATAGCCACGGCTGCATTTCCTCTGCACAAGCTGCTGTAACAAGGAGCATCTGTCTAGGAGTTCTGATGACAGGGGCTTCATCTTTTGTTATGTTCTGGTGGTCTTTCTGGTATACTTTCATCATATGTCTTTAGTTAAAGGAAAGGGAACATGATCCTGGCTCTATTCCTGTAGGGACAGTTGCACAGGACAAGATACAGCTCAATAAATCACACACATACACACAACAGACACACACACAAACACAACCTCCAGGACTATGATTTGGCTGGAACGGGTGAAATAAGTTTCTTCATTTAGCAGCAGAAAAGAACACGAGAAGGACGAACAAGAGGAAAAGAAAGGAAGAAAACAAGGAAGAAAAGAACAAGCAAAAAGGAAGAACTAAAACATAGGACACTATCAGAGATGTCTGAAACGTGGTCTGGGTATACTGGACATTGACAAGTCATATGGAAGACTGCAGAGGGGAAGACTGCACACCAGAGATAAGTTAAAGCACAAGCAATGTGGAAAAATGCACAAGAGTCACTGCAGAGGTGCCAGAGATATGAGTCCAGGGTGGGAATGGTAGCCTCCTGCTTCCTATTGCAACTCACTCTCTCACATTTAGAAAATGTTCAATGAGGCCTTGGCTGTACTTGATTCAGTGCTTAGGTGCCCCTGGAAGAACAAAAATTAACCAGCAACCCCATAAAGTCAGACAACAGGGAGAATGGTTTTAACTTTAAA
This sequence comes from Pachyramphus minor, assembly GCA_013397135.1. Classification (NCBI taxonomy): domain Eukaryota; kingdom Metazoa; phylum Chordata; class Aves; order Passeriformes; family Tyrannidae; genus Pachyramphus; species Pachyramphus minor. The sequence goes on along the minus strand of VYXB01002372.1, from coordinate 167,855 downwards.
GGACAAAGCATTCGGGATTGCTCTTGGGGCTTAGGTTGGCAGAGCCACAGGTACCCACCTGTACCTGAAGGTGTCAGAGTCTTTGCCCAGTAACTAAACTGGAGGCCAAAAGGCAGATTTAAAGGAATACAGAGCAGGTAAACAAAAACTGCAGCTCCAGAGAGTGTCCACACATCTAAAGTAGACTAGGAGCAGATCAAGCATCACTTCCAGGTCTCTCAAGTCTTGGTCTCATCTTATTCATGTTGACTCCCTCATTCATGCCATGGATTGAGGAGGAAAGCGTGTAGATTTGGGACAGGAAAGGAAACAGTCATGGACAGAAGAATGCAGGGCTCAGGGCTGCTGCTCAGACAGCAGCTTTCTCTCAAACCAGTGAGCACACACTGTCCAGCACTGCTTTTGCAGACTTGAGGGGGGGAAGAGCCCCAAGGGTTGCACTGAGGGTCAGGAGAAAGAAGAGGAGCAGCTAAGTTTAGAAACATGCTTGAGCTGTTGACACATCTGTGTGAGAGTAAAGGTGGTCAGGGATCTCTCACAGGAGGCTTTTATTTTTCCTAGACAGTGTATAGGAAACAGGCCATAAGTCTGTCCAGCCCTTCCCTGGTGAGAAGTGCTTCAGGTACTCAGAAGTTCTTTCTGTTTGGTAAAGAACCTTACTGTATCGGTAGCTTCATTACAATGCTAAAGATTAAATTAAGATTACTTACAACCTAAAATTTAATTTGAGGTGAAGCCATAAAATAAATTATTCTTGTCTCTCACCATTCATCTTTTATGGGAAGATATAAGCAGATATAAATCACAGCTGGAAAATGAGGAGTAATTGATGGAGCAGCCAGAAGGTGTGAATTATCGCAACAGCAGCAAATACACACTTAGTAGCACATTCAGGATAATCCCTTGTGTAAAGTATGTGCAGGTACTCTGATACTACGTATTCTGCAGTGATATGCTTTATCAACAACATGCAGCTCTGTTTCTGAATTGTTGCTGAGTATTCCAGGTGCTCTATAAAACTGAAGGCCTTTGCACTATAAATCATGGGAGAGCAATAATTTTAGCCTTTCACAATGAGAAAGCTTGTTTTGGAAAACCTTTCCCTCTTAAAGGCCCCCTCTTGACTTTGGGTAGTTTGGGTTTGCAGGTCTCCTTAATTTTCTAGGCTAGAATTTATGGATAAAAGCTGAGAAACAGGTCTCTGTCTTCAATACTTAACCCAGATGTGTATCTAATATAACACTAAGGTAATGATGCTCAGTTTGAGGGGGGGCAGGTGTGAGGCCTTTCCTTATGTGACTAATGGCCACAGGAAATTAAAATGTTTAAGCTGAGAAAGGACAAAATATGTTATGTGCAGAACTGTTTCTTGTATTGCTACCCTCTGGCCTCAGGGGACCTGCTGATAACCCAGCTGTGTCACAAGGTTCCTGCCATTCCGGGTGTCCTTAGAGTCTTACCATCTGGACATGGAAGAACTGCAAATGTCAGTTCACAAGACACAATTTTCTTGCTTTCAGCATGGCAGGAAAAAAAAATCTGGAAAATGTGAAATGAATGTAATTAATGACTTGCAGAAATTGAGAGAAAAAAGTATCTGAAGTAAGTAATGTAGAAAATACCATGATGTTTAAATCAAATTGATTGTGTCTGACTGAAAAGCCTGTATTCAGACATGCATTAATCCTACAGCCAGAGAGGCCAGCCTCTCCTCAGCATTGTAAAACTATTAAAAATGGGTGATATCCTGATTTTCACCTAATAATGCTGCTTGGCCAACTTTAGCTGAACGAGTCTTACAAGTAAACAGCTGCAAAGTGGTGCTGGTTGTGTTAGAGCTCAAATCTCTCTGCCATGCAGACCAGAGTTCCCTCAGAGAAGAAGGAGAGGAACCACAACCTACCTGGGACATGCAGGAGGACTGTTCAGCAACCTGGCATGCGAGGAAGGCTGCGCTGCCTGTGCTGAACCTGATGCCCTCAGTTGTATCAGCAAGCAGTAGTTGCTGATACAGCAATAGTACAGCTGGGGTTACCTGTACCATGCAAAAGATTTTGAGGAAGATCATGGCTGGAGCTCTGCACAACTGCCTTGTTTCTGTCTCACTGACTAACTAGTAAGAGAAGAATCAAAAAATAATCATCTCTCTCAGTCAAACGAAGGAGGAGGATTAAGAAGCAGTGCCTAGGGCCCTGAGGTACCTGGACAAGTGCTTCCACAGAGGGGATTAACACAGCCAGGCTCATGAGCTGAGTTTCCAGCTGTCTTGCTTCCCTCATCTCTGGCCCCCCCAGGTTGGGACACCTGCAGCACTGTGCCCAAGCACCCACTCTCCGGTTCCTGATGGGGCTTCTACCCTCCGGCCTGGGGAAGTTACAGTTCACATTGACCCTAAAACTTATGGCAGGGAGAGAGACAAGCTTTTTAACTGGTCCTGTCTAGCCTTTGTTCCCAGCCACATGAAGGTAAATAACAAAGAGTTAGAGTTGCAATGTTATTCTTTTGGATAAATCCTACTGACGTCTGAGCAGTCTCACCTGGCAGTTCTTTTGGATTTCCATTATATTTTTGTGTTTTAAACTCAAGAAAAAATCTGAGGTCAGAGGCTAGGTACTTTCAGCAAAGCCTAGGGAAAAACAAAACAAAACCAAAACTAACATGGAACTGTCTAAAAAATGTGCCTTTAGCAGGTGGCTATCTCAGCCTGCTGCCCTCTGCCTGCCCCCAGCCCACCAGTGCAGGGCAAGGAGGGGCACATTGGGAAAGGCATTGGCACCCGGGGTGTGTGCTCCTTCTTCCTGCAAAACGAGATGGGAAAGCTGGGCCACACCCGAAAGGCTGTGCAGCTCCTGTTGTGCTGCGATCGGGGGCCACTTGCTGAGCCCTAGCAAGCTGTGTCTTTGATGAGATCTTGGTTTTGCCTCTGCAGGCACTGCACTTTGCAATGGCATGCTATAAACTCAGCGAGCGTGTCAGCACGGCCTGAAGGCAACCAGCAGAGAAACAACCCCAGGTCTGTTTTTTTCCCTCTTTCTAAATATATGGGCAGTGACAGGTGTAAAATTACACCAACCAGGCAATAACTCAGACCTGTTTGAGAGCCAATTATGTGTCTTTTTACAACATTGGGCCTCTGCCTGAACACATCATTTAGGAAAAAAATATGTTGTAAAAGTGTATTCACTCTAAAGAATGCTATAAAAATGATTCTTAATATTGGTCTCACTTGTTTAATCTCTAGTCCTTTCCTCTGCTCCTCCCCCATTCTTGGATAAAGGAGCTCTGGATGCTCTGTGTTGCATACACAATCTTGTAGAGTTAGCGAATAGGCCATTGAAAATAAATATACATAAATCTTAGCCATGTATGGTCTCCAGACAGAGAAAATGGCTCGCAAAACTCAGAAAGATGACCACCCATAAAAAAAATGCTGGGCACTATTATTTTGATGGCAGAGACTCAAGCTACGCAGTGTACAGCACAGTTTACAGAAGAGTCTCCTGATTTAACACACCAGTTTGGCAGGCAGAGCAGTTCAGTGGGTTCAGGCTGGGTTATGCACTGGTGCTGGTGATTGCTACCGGAACTAAGAGTTTATCATGTGTTATTTTGTATATAGCAACTAAAAATTAGGTGTGGATGGTGGGATCCTGTCTCTAAAACATACAAGTCTCTAAAACATACAAAACATACAAGGACAGGATACCATCCTTGCTAACCGGAATGCTTTATGTATGAATTCATTTTCCCACTTCATGGTGGAACCACTGCCTCCTCTGAAGCTTAGAGGACTTCTGTGGCAAATCAAGGAAACCCATCCAAGGAAGAAGGCTCAAAGAAGATAGGCAAGGATGATGTGCTCACAAAGCTCAGAAAAGCATATAGGAAGTGACCACAGCTGCTGTACAGGAAGCTGAACTTAACACAGAGGGGACCAGAGGATGGCCTCTGTTTGAGATAAACAGCTGTATCTGTTGAGAGGGTCAACTGGTTGTGTAAATGGACTTTCCTAAAATAATTAACAAGGAGTATTGTCTTCCTAAGCCAGCCAGACCAACATGGGAGAAATCTCTTTGTGGCTCAGCCCCACACGGAGTCTAAAAATTAACCAACACAATGGACCCTGAAGAGAACAATGTATCTGAGCTGCCGTCAGCCAGTAATGGGAATCATGTTCATATTGCAATACAGAGGTATGTTGCAATGGCTATGTTGTGTTTGCCTTGTGATTTCAGGATGTTGCAGTATCACTCTCTTATATCAGAATGCCCTGTAATGTCAAATACCTACAAATGAGTACATTTGATACTAAACGTCAAACCCTTCTCGTGTGCAACACCTGAAAGACTTGGTCAGAGGATATTTGACTCCTGACGATTTCATGCCTTACCCTCTCCAGGAGACCGGCTTAGGAATCAATTTCCCAAGCTTGTTGGAGCACATTACTCCTGTCAGTAAAGCTGATTGCACATTTTCTGTAGAGGTTATCACATTTGGTGCCGCTGCAGTTTCCGGTATTTTCCTATAATTTCCCAGCCTGCAGATGATTAAGAGAGTTAATGTGAAACCACAAGTCTTTTGCAAACTTTTCAAAGCATTGCACAAGACTTTAGAAATCCTCTCACTTTCATGCCCCCAAGTTTCTACGCAGGCTCTTTTCCCTCATGTCCCTATCACTCAGGTTGCTCGCAATCAGGTTTTGGGACTCCAGTGAGCAGACAAATCATGTGCTTATTATTTGTCCATATTCTGTACAGCTGAACGGGGAAGGCTGAACCCTTGTTCTTGAAGAGGATCATACAGAATGATTCAAAGCATACCCATGCTATTTACATATTTATAATTATGTTACACCCAATAACAACATTTTATAATGTGGTATTATAACAATAAAATCTGCAACTAATTTTTATTATTGTATATAATGGTATATTTTTATATTTAAATGTGTAAGTTTATATTTTTTAGCCAATCAGTGGAAACAAGAGACTGGAACCAAGAAGCCTTAAACTAGTTTAAATGTATCAGAGGAACATGGAAGTGCTTTGTCTTGTGTCACAGACATATTTGTAAGAGATCATTTCACACATGCAGTTATGCTGCTGATAGACAGTTTTCTTTTGCTGACACTGTATTTCTCAGTCTGCAGAAGCTGTTTCTCCTTACAAGCCCTGTTTTAATAACACTTCGTGGCATTTAAAAATCTGCACTGCAAGCACAGTCAAGTAGTGTAGAGCAGTGCAAAAGTCAGGGAGAGAACACAGCCAAGTCTGGGGCTTGCACAGATGTTTCTGTGGAGAGTCACCCCTTTTGGTAAGGGAACCTCAGAGCAAGACTCAAGGGTTACACATTCTCATGTACAAGAGAAAATACAAATTTGTTAACATGAAGAAATAATCTGCACCAAGTCTCAGACACATATTCCCGGGGCTGCTATGTTCAGCAAGCTCCTTATAAACTGAGGTGTCTTGCCATGGGGTTTTTGCATATGAATTCATGACAAAGCCGGAGGTACTGGCTCCACTTTGACCTTCTCAATATCCTCCTGGCCTGGGGCCACCTTTGCCCTTTCTTAATTTACTCTCTTAATTCACCCCCTAAAGTCCCAATTCACAGCAACCTCATTCCAGCTGGGAATAAGAAGATGCTTCCAAACTCTTGGGGCCATTTCTGAGCATCACCACAACCCTTCCTTCCCTCTCACTGCCAAAGTCTGAACTAGAACTTATAAGTTTAAAACTAGAAGTTTACCTTATAAGACCCATTTTAAGACCCATTTGTATTTCAAAAAAGGCTAAAACAGACTCAGTGGAACAATCAAGCACTGAAACAGGTTGCCTCTCTCCATGTGAGGAATCGGCCTCTGAGGCTTTTTTCAGAGGAAAGTCAGGGGAGAGACAGGGACTTCCGGGTTTGGGACATTTAGCGTTCTCAAAACTCTATCAGGTTTAGATGTATCAAATTAGTGGACAGTGGTATTGAACAGCTTTTAGAAACCTAAACAAATACATTCAGTGTAATGGTCCAGTGGTTCTGAGACAGTAAGCAATTAACAGCCCCCCAGAGGAAAGCCTGTGGTAATTGGTTTATAGAAGAGATCAAACTGGAAGCAACATCAAAAACCAGATTACGAGAAGGAAGGAAAGTGCACTTGTGAAAGGAGACTTGAATTACTGTAAGAGGGCAGCAAAAAGGCTGCAATGGCTGCTTGTCTTACCTGTTCTGCACTGCAAAACCAAATCCTGAAAATATATTGCCACAGATATTTTCTGGAGGATGCCTTGGCATCTGCTTGAATCTACTTGCAGAATACCCCATGAAATAATCATGTGTTTCAGGTCTGTAGAGAATACTGGCATTGGAAGCAGTAGAAACTAAAATGCCTGTTATTCAAAAGGGTTTGGCTTGTTAGTGAGATTGGTCCAGCAGATGGTAAATACCGGCTTTTAATACAGTATAATGCAGTTTGCTGGAGAACAATGTAACATAATTTAATATGAGAGTAAGGAACCAATCAGTCAGAGCAATGAGCAGGGAAGGGATTGAGAGTATTACGGAAAAATCATTGAAACCATGAGGCCAGCGCACAGCTGCAGTAATAAAGTCTGTCATAAAGTGGAAGAGAGGACTTAGTGTAGATGGTATTAGTCAGAGTCCCATCTGCTCTAAGCTCCACACCGTGTAAGGGGGCTGTTAATAGCTGACAGGGTTACAGGGCAGCTCAGGGTGAGGGCATCTATTTTACTGCCAGGTTTGTGGGGAGGAGGTGACCTACATGGAGGTTCCAGCATCCCACAGGATGCTCATCTGCAACAGACAGGGAAGTAGGCACAGAGCTAAACCCAGGTTTGTAACTGTCAGGTCTTCAAGTCTCTATGCAGAGAAAATTTCTTATATTTTTTGCATTTTCTGTTTTTTTAGCTCCAAAAATGGCCCAAATTTCACTATTTGTGTGACCAGCCTGCAACTCTGGACAATCCCTGGTGTCCTGATGCCAAGCAAGCATCACATAGAGGCACGCTGGTTAGCCAGCATACTTTTTTTCCAAACCTACCTGCTCCCAGCAAACCTTTCCAGAGAAAACAATCATATTCCTCCAATTCCACAAAACCTGGGCTAGATTTCTCCAGATAAATATTGGAAGATCTCTGAATTATTTAATACCATTATTATGACTTTCTTTGCAAAGTTATATTCAGACAACCACGATTTTCTGATTCGTTAAGCAAAAAGATTCACTTTAGATCCAAAAGTCAAGCTGAGGTTCCCCTTCCTGTGTCTCATCCCCAGCCCCAAACACCCTGAGATCAGGCTACACTGCATTACCCCTGTGTGGTGGATGTCATTGTACCCCAGACCTCCACACCAGGGACTGTCTTTGTCTTCCATGGGATTGCAGAGTGATGAATGAGTGCAGAACCTGACTGAGCAGGAATTAATGAAGTTTAATACTGTCTTTGGCCAGCCACAGCGACCACCACTTGATAGCTGAAGAAATGATTACATTCCACAAGAAACCATATAATTAAACCTACAGGAACCTCCACATCAAACGCAAGTATGTGTCACTACCCCAGATGAAAGTACACATGAGGCATGTAAGGGGGGAGAGATTTTACTGCTTCTCCTTTACAAAGGCTTAAGTGTTTGAGAAAGAGGCCATACAGCCAAAGGGAGCTAGCAGAGAAGATGTGAAAGAAGTCTTCAAAAAAACCCATCCCAATAGTGCAATATAAAAGCTATGCAAGAAAGAAAGGATGTCTGGTTGGGTTAGAAGTGTAAGACAAGAGATTATCCCCTTTTGTCTGATTTTTCCTGTGATTTGTGACCAGATCATACCCTTAGTGTATTAACAGATGTGTACCAAAAGTACCATTGCCACTTTTCCTTTTAAAGGAAATAGTCTACACTTCTTCATTTGGCTAAAAGCTTGGAGTCAAAAGGAAAGAGCAGTATTGCTGCTGCCTGAGATTCGAGAGTGCAACTCAGCACGTGAAAAAAATTCTTGCCATTGTAGTCATTAGACCGGTATTCTGATTTCACACATGGAATATATCTGCTAAGGAAGCAGATGCCAATTTTATACAGGCAATCTTTAGAGCAAAACCACACTTTAAATAATGAGGGAGTGGGGAAGTGCTCATCAAAGGTTGGAATGAAACTTCATGTTACCATGAATAAAGGCTAGCAGAGCTCTGGATGCCTTCAGTGCTGAATCTGTGTGATATTCTCATAAATAAGTTAAGTGAGCACGATGGAATTTTGCACACATTAATTCACTTCCCACAAATACAGAAACATGAGGCGTCCCCAGCCTTCTCCCTCTCCTGGACCCAAGCCCAGTTACCCAAGCGCACGTCCTGGTTGCTTGTTGAACAGCACAATCTCAGAGCCACTCTTAGCCAAACACCCCATCTTTGCTGCTATGCTCAGCATCCCCAGTAACTTGGAGCCTGTATGAGCGAGATTTTCCTCAGGAGAGTTTAGGGATAGCGTATGTCAGAAATGCGATCAAAACTGTGACCCAGTCTGGATCCAAACAATTGTAACTGGAGACACTCTAAGCTAGAAAATACAACCCTAATGTATGCTCTGTGGTGACTGCCCCAGCTTGGTATTACTATTGCCCTGAAATGGGAAGTGGGACAGCATAAGTGACCTCTTTCCCTGTGATTTCATGATAACCACAAGTTGTAGTAAAACCACTGTTTTATTTTTACATTATGTCCTAAAAGTACCTTCTCCTAAAATAATGAAATAACAACATTTAAGAAAGTGTAAAATATTATTTATTTTTAAACACTCACATTTCTTGCAAAAAGGAATGCAAGGATTGAATAGCTGAGCTTAGTGGTAGTCCAGGCTTTGCTTTCTCTGTAGCCTTGTTCAAGATCTCCAGGACAGCAAAGGGAAGGCATCAGCCGTGAGAGCTCCCTGGAATTAAATCTTTCTTGTCTCTGCATGGTTTTCTCTGTACTGTTATTGATCACCGCAGAATTCCCTTACAGAGCACACGTGTTACTTCAGTGTTGAAGTAGGTAACGCACAAACCAAAGCTAAAAGTGGAGTCCCAAGAAATGTCCAGCCTGGGCAGAAGGTACCACTGCTCACTGGTAGTGCCAGCTGGTTACACCAGTGCCTGGACTGTATTTGAGTCCTCTCTACATAAGCACTTTCACTTGAACAGCACAAATTGCCAGCATTGGTACAGATCCTCATCTGGAGCAGGAACCTCCTGTAGTGCCACAGCTACAAGTAACTCCTCTGCACCTTCTGACCACGCAATCTGCAGTCTGCCTTCTGTACATCCAGAAGCACAGAGAGGTTCAGGCATGAGTTAAGACATTGCATGCCAAAAGGATGCCTCCCCTCCCACCTCATGCTACCTGAGTATATAGTGGATTCATCCTCTCTCCTCACTTACTGGGAGAAACCAATGGGTGCTGCCACTGAAGCTCATTACAGCTGTCAGAGGCAAAAGAGGTGGTCTTTCTGGGAGCAGTTAGAGCAGTTTAGCTCCACTCTGCCTCCAACACAGAGTGTCCTGATCGGATATCCAACAGCAACATGCAGCTGAAAGGGATCCCTACAGAACTGGTAGCCCCTAAGGGACTTTTATTTTATCCATGTATTTTGGGATAATTACGCTGAACAATTTTAAATTAGGTTAAGAAAAATACCTCCACCCTTTATGTTAACCGCAGATGCTAATTTGTAGGAGTTCCTGGAAAAGTGGATTGTGTGTGCTATAAGAGTCTTTGATCTGGCTTGTGTCCTTTCCTGAGGAGGCTCCAAGAAACAGCCCAACTCGTTCCAGGACAAAACAAAAAGCTGTGTTCTTAAACACTCACCATTTTTTTTAATCTCATTTTGAAACATCTGCATAATCCAAGTACAGATCAAAGCCTGGATGTCTGAAAATGTTCCCCTGACAACGAATGTAGGATTACAGTGGCTCCATACGTCTCACGACAGGTGGTTTGATACTGAAGGATCACATTTCTGGAGTCACTTCGGATATCTGCCAGGAGGAATTTCACACATGAAACAGATCAATCAAAAGCAGCCTTGAGCTCTGCTTTGAGCGATCTGGAAACCTCTTGGTCCTCAGCTGGCTGCTGTTGCTGCAGGTCAGTGCTGGAAAGGCCTCTGGAGCCAGGACCTGGGACTTGGTGCTGGGCACTCAGGCTGTGCTGCTGGCACTGCAGGGACCTGGCTCTGGATCAAAGCATCCTGGGCTCATCTGGGCAAAGCACTTGAGTCAAGGAGCTCTCAGGCATAGCCTGAGAGCTTGTAGCCAGACCTTATCTTACATCATCCCGAGATACGAACCTTATCCGGGGGTGCTGTGCTGACTGATCTGCAAGTTGCAACAGTTAAGCTAATTAAATAGTTTCTTGTCAGTAAATTATAGACACCTTTAGTCTGTTGCTGTCAATAATGAGAATGTCAATGAATGTCAATTCATTAACAGTGGTTACTGTTAATGAAGCCAAGGTTGATAACAAGGTACCCTATAAGGGATGTTCCACTTTGGGGACAGATTTTCAGGGAATGTTCAAAGAAGAAAGGTTTTCTTTCTGCTGGACAGAATTTCCAGTGCCATCTCAGTACATATACATCCATATACACATACATTCATGCATCTGAATTAAAACAGATATATATAATGTACAGAGTTTTATACTTGCAGTTATTGATAAAAGACTTTTTTCTCTAGGCTCATTCAGTGCAAAAGATATCTCAGGTAATGCTCCTTGCATTGCATTTGCTTTAACTTTCACAACAGAAAGATGAAAAAATAATTTGCTTTAAAATTTTAGTATGTTTTGGAGGTTTGTTTAATTTACCTTTTGTGGTCGACCCAAGCTGCTGGAAATGGGATTCTGACAGCATAAGATGCTAAAGGTCACTGTCGTCATCAATGACAATCCCAGCACACTACCCTGGGGAACAGTGTAAAAGCATTGTACTGCATAAGCATAAACCCAGTGTAAGTAGATTTAATGGGATCTTCCCCTGGCTGGAATACATACTCCTTCATTGTGTGCTGCAAACACAAATGCAATTTATTTGTCTTGCCTAGCTTCTATCAAGGAGTTTGCAAGGAAACTGTGACAACTTCATTTAGAAATCTTGGATGAAGAAGCTGTCTTCTTCCAGAAAACACACTAAGAAGAGCCTATGCCCTTCTTTATTTTGATGTGATGGCCCTGCCCTGTAGCTGACCTCCTACACTCAGTTGTCATCAGAAGACAGCCAGGAAGCAACACTGATGTGTACGTGGTCCTGTTTGGGAAGCAATTCTGAATGTTAACCATTAGACATAACTATTTCTGGGTGAATAAATACAGGTTTAGGGATGCAGGTTTAAAAACTGCATGTTACTTCAGTTGGAAACAAGAAGCTGGTATCATTAAAAAGAGATATAAAAGAAGGATGTTCGCAAATAAAGTAACACCATCCAATTTTCAAGACAGTGTGTTGGCTCCCAGCCAACTTTGAAGCAATTTCAAGATAATGGCTCATTCATTAAAAACTATAGCTCAACACCAAAGAAGCAAAGGTGATGTGCAGAGTCAGAATCCCTCTGGGCTGGGGCTGGGGAGTGGGAACAACCTACTTCCTCTCCACAGAGTGCTGCCAGCTGCAGTCCGCTTGGTCAAGGCAGAGCAAAGGGTGCAGTGCAACATCACAGTATTTTGAGATGTGATGCCCCAACTAGTCAGGCTAAAACCTGCAGTCTAAACAGCCCTGGTTTTTTACTGTAATACAAACCAAAGTGATTTTCAAAGGAATCTGCGCAGAAACAGTTTTGACTGAATGTTGCACTGCATGTGATTTTGTGCTTCGTATTTTTGGATAGAAATTATTCATACTAGGGCAATATTCAACAGACTGATTTATTTGTAAAATTTCATACAAGTGATTAAGTATTAGATAAACACGATTATCTTTCAACTAGCTTATAAATAGATATCTCAGTTACTGCACTGCATTCCAGACCCTAGGAATATGGATCTTATTCAACAGCCTTAACCAGCCAATATGGACAACCCTATTAGGAAAGAGGTTTACCGTGGGCCTGATTGTGATTTCACTTCAGCTGAAGGACTTTTAGACAACTTATTCTTGAGGAATAAATGCCAAAAAAAAGGCTTAATATGTACTTGAAAGAGAAAAGAAGCAACAGCGAGGGGAAGAGTGAAAGAGGGAGAGAGGGAGGGGAGAAGGAAGGAAGCAAGGAAGGAAGGAAGGAAGGAAGGAAGGAAGGAAACAAGATTATTAAATATTCATTAAGTAATTTATGAGCAATAAATTTAACCACATAAACATCACTGGAACAGATTTTGGGAAACAGACCCCTACCTAACAGCAGTCACACTGGGGTCTCCCTTTTCAGATCCTATCACAACTAGAAAATAGCAATACTTTGCCTGACTTAGCAGAAATGGAGAGTAGACCTCATAGAGGGCAGCGTGGGCTTTCCCACTTCAGAGAGCTTTGGAAACTTCTCTCTCTGTAGGTGGGTTCAACAATGTATGAACCATTTCTCTTGTTTTAAATTTTTTTCTCCTGTTTTTCCATCCAAAAGCTACATCCAGGCCTGAGGCTGCTTTTTTTTTTTTTTCTTTTTTTTGAGAAGAGTTGCAGAAACATAGATAAGAGCAGCCCTAACTTTGTGCCAAAATGATCTGCAGCAACAAACTGGGGCATGGTTACAGCCATATTTATTGGCATTCCAGCACCATGACTCACATGGAATTAGCTCTTGAAGCAGAACAATGTGAGCTGAAGAGGTTTGAGGCATAAACACTTGAGGCATAAACAAAGGAGATGGATTGAGGATCCACCTGCAAGAGATCAAATTTAGGAGAGGATTGGTGCAGTACAATTTTGTTAGTTACTTGACTTCTTCTTATTTCTTGTGCATGCTAGGTGAGTGTCTTTTTTTAACTTGCCACTAAGTCAGAGTGTGAATATTCAACTAAAGTGAGTGTAAGGATTAGGCCATGAATTCTGATTTATCCTAGAGGATTTTATCAGGGTTTTAAGTCAGAGCTTGCCACCATATTCACAAAATCCTCTAAAGACCAGGCTCATATGAACTCTGCACATGGGACTGCTCACCTTACTGGGGCAGTTGATTAACTCAAAAAACTTAAAAAAGGCTCACCTTTTTTATTGCTAGGGTTCATTTAAAGTCTGGGGAGCAGATGCTGCCTCTTGAGGGTTCTACAATAACTTTCCCCATTTCTTTGAGTCTGCATTCCCAGGGTTGTATCCTCCATCTCCATTCACCACCTACAAACTGAAAGCTAATGGCAAGTTTATATAAATGTAGGCACTGCTTTACATGTAGCCTGATTAATTTCTTCAGGATTCAGCTCATTTCAGTTATACAGTGCTAAAAGTTGGTGGGTTGGTGTGCTGCTAATGGGGCAGAGCTCCAGTTAGCTGCTGGTTAAAGTGCAGAACAGACCAATGTCTTGTGAAAGGCGCAGCTGAATTCCAGTGACACCCAAAACATGCTGGAGATAGAGCAGATGTCAGTAGCAGGAGGCACAGTAGGGCCAGAAATCTGGATCAGGCCTTGGAACAGATGGCTCCAGGGGCCACAACCTGAGGGTCTGTCTGGGTAGGATGGATAAAAAAACAGTTCAGAGAAGAGCCAGAGCTGGGACTGCAGCAGGGTGAATGATGGCCTCTCTGTTTTGTTTTTACAGAGTGAAGTGCCGAATTAATACAGTTGCTGTGGAGGGCAATGCATGAAATGCGATCATTTTGCTTCAATTAATGGTGAGAGGCATTTAACTTCCTGGAGGTCCCTTTCTCTCCTCCTCCCACATCATGTCTATGCGTGATCCAGACTGGATTCCAAGGGGGAGGAAGAAAGGAAACTCACAATTATTGACTTGCTCTGCCAAAGTTTGAATAGATTCCTTCTAAAACAAATGAAAGCTTGTTTAACTGGCCTGGAAAACATGAATGTGTACGACATTATGTACTGCCCTCTTTGTAACTCGATCACACTGGGAGATCGTTACAGCAAAAGACAGAACAACATTATCCCAAGCAGCCTGAATTATAAATCCCAAAGGCTGTACTACACTAAAAAATCCCTGGGTGATGGCAAGAGTTGGTCTCTTTCCCTTACCTACACAGGGGACATCAACGTCTTAGCTCAGCATTGCATTAACTTTTGTATGTCTGCTTTTGTCCTCTGTCCAACTCCCAGCTGGTGTCTGAGGCTTCATAATATTTCATGCAGGAGAAACTTGAGAGAGTTGATCAGAATCTGGAGTAGAACAAAACTGCTGTCACCTTGCTTGTAATTTGCCAGTCCTTTCCAGTCCCAGTCTGGTTAGTGAATTAGTAGGCGTTGAAAAATCTCCTCCTTACAAAGAAATGATCTAGCAGTGGAAGATCTCCCAGATCTTACAGATTCTGCCTTCTAAGATGTGCATTTCTACCCTAAATGAGTTTAAATTCCCTTTTAGAAGCAGTTTTTGATCTCGCTGTCCTAAATATCCTGGTGTTCCCCCCAAATTTCTTAATCTTTTACAAAGGCACCGAAACTTAAATGCCTATGATACTGTGCCTGTGGGCTAATTGCAGCTTCTGCACAGGGTAACGGGTAGAGGCAGAAAGGTAGCTACAATCCATCTTTATTAATCCTTTTATCTCAGTTCTCAGCCTAGCTTGGCTATGTTTATCTCTGCACTAACTTGTGAGAACCAAATAATTTGCCAACTAGGACTCCACATGTAGTCCACGAAATAACTTACATAAAGTTCATTGCAGTGAGGTTACAATGAACTTACACAAGACAAATGAGGCCTTGCCACAGCATCAAGGCACAGAAAGTGCCTTGAAAAGCTAAGAAGAAGTAGGCTTTAGAAGGCCTTACTGCAGACAAACCATGCTCTCCAGAGCACATACTTAGGCAAGATTGACCAGCTATGCTGTTGCTACTGACCAGCAGGTATTTCTGGCTTTATGGTGTCCTCAGACATTATCCCTTAAAGGCTACAGTATCATCAAAAGGCTAGACATTATTGTTGTGAATTTGGAAGAAGGATTGAGAAGATGAGAATGGGCTTTTTTTTTAAGTCTTCTGTCTTCAGAAAGATATTGGTGGAAAGAGGTAGGAAGAGAACACAATTATGGCTAGTGTCTGTTTTAAGATAGATGCAAATTAAGAAGGAGCAAACAAACTCTAATAGTTACAGTGAAAATGTTTAAAACTGAATGTTTAATCAGATTGTTTCTCTTTTATCGGATACGTGGAGGCACTTCAGTCAACCACAAGTAGTGGAAGCAACTACCTGTAGAGAGCTGCCCCATGCAGAAGATATATTCTAGGATCTGTCAGTGTCATCAGCTGTTCAGAGGCAGACTGCAACTACCTGAAATGTTCTCATGAGTAGGTTTTTAGATGTTTATTATGTTTCTCATTTCATCCTGGGCCCAGGACCAAAAAAGCAGAAATATCACAAAAAAATGCTGGGTTTGCATGGTTTCTGAACTGCCAGAAGACAGAGAGCTGAAAATTTTTATGTGAGAAAATGTTTTACTGGTTCCTCATCTACTGAAATATGGGGTATATGTAAATTTGAAATAGACATTAGTTTTCAGGCACTTGACTGAGCCTGAACTCTGAAAACTGTGTAAACTACCCAAACATGTTTCTAACTATTCATTTTATTTTGAGGGGGAATCATGTAGAAAATAGAGGCATGGCCCCCACACATGGATGCAATGGATACTTCAAAAACTCACACTCTCTTACAGCTCCTTTTGAAGAACGCTTAAAATAATTTCCCAGTACTTTGGTTCATCTGGGTAGGTTAGAAACCAAGACAGTTTAAAACATTCCTTCCTGTTCTGTTTCTAATAACTTGTACTTTGGAAAAACAAATAATTCAGTGCAGTGATTAGGTAATCTATGGAATCAGTGTATCATTACATCTTTTTTGAACCACTGTTGTGGGGAGACAAACCTTCACGGACCAGGCCATCAGCCAGCTACCTGGCTTTAGGAAGAAACTTGTCTTGGGCAGCCTAACCTTAGACTATCTACTTACAAAGTTACTTCCATATTTTTCTGAAGTATCTGGCATTAACCACTGTCAAAGAAGAAACTAAATATGATGAATCATTGATCTAATGTGTTTCCCATGCTAGCTTAGTTTTGTGACAACATTTTCAATATTGAAAAAACTCTCAAAAGTTCTACAAAGCTCATTCTCTTTACTCAGTTATCTTTTCCAAAGGAGAGACAGACAAGGTCAAAACAGGTACTGTCCAAGCTGAGTTCTGACCCTGCTCGTTGTGCCAGCAAGATTCTCTTTTTCCACCCACCTCTGGTTCTCAAGCTATTATTTTCCTCAGGAAATTGCTACCTATAAAAGCAGAATGAGGGCAAGGATCTGATCTTCTGAGAACACATCTAGAAACTAAAATCCGCAGCTTTCTATTCTCTGACTTTATTTGCCATGTCACCTTGTGAAACCACTTAGGGAGAGATTTTCAACTCAGTGAGGCTGGAAGAGCGTGGGGATGGTATTTCCATTCAAGCTTTACAGACCTCTTTACAACCTCTCTGTGAATGTGCTCTCATATTTGAAAAAAAAAATTATCGAACAGTAATGTAATGGGGATTGAGTAACAAGGCCTGGTTATTTACAAAACAAGCATGGTTAGGAGGTAAAACAGAGAAATGAAGCCTGTTGTCCAGGCTCACAAACCAGTACAGTGGCAGAGAGGTGGAAATAAGCCAGGACTCATGAATCCAAAGTTAGTCCATAGCCCTATTTCCAGATTTCCAGAAGGTGTCTGTGAGTTAATGAACCTGCTGGCTGTTTGTGACCCCCCCTCATGTTAGCTATCTGTCTCCATACATTCTGCTATGTTGAAACAGCTTTACAGCTCCAGTCTTGAAACTGGAAAACAAGTGAAACCAGTGATTCTGGGCATTAGACAAATCTTAAAAGACATCCCGGTCATTGCGCAGAAAAGGATCTGCCCCTTGCTGCTCAGGCAGTTCTGCCATGTACGTGGATGCAAATGACTGATGACTGTGTACAAAGGTAAACAGCATCTGATTTATCTCAGTCTACAAGGTGTGGGCTTAGATAACTGCCTAACAGAGCAATAGATGCACCACTCCTAACAAAATATATGCACATCTATGGACAAAAAGATTTATATGCCTAAAAACTGATGCCAGACTGTCTAACTGCCTTGGAGGTAAAGCTCTTAAAATCAGCAGAAATTCCAGTCGTATTTGGATGTGTAGTGAAAATACAAAGGAAACACAAGACCCCTAATTGCAGAGAGTTAAAAGATCTCTGCAGAATCTGGCTGGACAAAAAGTGGACTTGCCAAAGTACTCAGCCTGGAGGGTGAAGCCCTGGACAGAGAGAAGAGCTCTGATGCAGGCAGGTCAAGTGGGATGTGGTGTTAGTGAGTTCTTAGCAGATGGTTTTCCTCTAGGTCTACCAGGAGGGATGTAAGGAGATGTCCCTAGGACATATCTCTGTCCCCAGCTCACTAAGTAAAAACTTGGGCTAGAACCCCTAGGCTTTCCTCTAGGGAATCTGCTGTACTGTTCCAGGAATGAAAAATATAAACTGCTATTCCAAATTTGGCAAAAGTGAGAAACTCCACTGTCAGGGCTGAATAAGCTTCTGCCTTGCTTATAGTCCAGAGGCTTGCTTTTTGTTATGGTTCAACTCCAGCCAAAGCACACCTGAGACTCTCAGTTACTGTAACTAATACTAGTGCAATGCCCCAAGCAGAAATTAGGTCCCCATCGAATGGTTTGCTGCCCAAATTCATGGAAAGATAGAGTTCTTGGACTTAATAACTTGCAACTTGAAAGAACAAACAATGGTCAAGTTTGTGGGATATAACAGCAGAGACAAATGGAGGGAGAGGGTGGTGATAGATGCATGGCTTGTTAGCTCTGTTTCTTTCTGACTCATTTGCTGTACTTATATTACATAAATATAGATTCAGGATATGTCATGGGGAAAATATTATTGAAATAGGAGATGAGAGGGTCTATTGGAATGGGAGGAAAGGTGTGGGCAATATGAGCCTGTTAGGGCACTCAGGACTGTGACTGAGATGTAGGAAGAGGGAAAACAAAGGAGAAAAAGATGAGCAAGAGGAAAAGCTGAGAAGAGATCTTCTGGCTCTTCTGGCCTTGGAAAGGAACCAGGCAGGGAACTGTGCAGCTTACCTCCACAAAGCCTTGAACCAGACTAGGCTGCAAGTGCTATAGTAGCTGGCACAGGCTCCTTTGGTGAAAATCCTCAAAGAAAATCAAGCAATCTCATGACCTTTGGGCAGACAAACCAGGCCTTTCTCTAACCCACAAGCCAAGACAGCCTGAGTGTGCCCAAAGTTTTTCAATCGGGACAAAACATGAGAGAACCAGAGGGTCAAAGTCTTCTACCCACCCAGTTCATTAAGTATCCACCTCGTGACTTGCTGTCAGCTTTCCAGGCCTCAGAGCTCCTGCTGTCTCTAAGCTGTAAGTGCTGTTGGCTCTCTTCTTCCCATGACCAACTGTCTAATATTTTAAACATAACAGGAATAGCATACAAGGTGCTAACATTGCAACTGTTGTTTATGTGCAGGATCACTGCCTGGGTAAGATGTATCTATCATTCTCCAGGGACAACAATCGACTGCAAACCATCTTCAGAGAAAGTATCCTTTACATCTGATTCTTTTTCTCACCCTCCTCTAATTTCAAGGTATCCTTTCATGCTGCACAGATGGCAAGCATCATTGGTTACTCTGCTCTGTACATCACTTTTGTGTAGTAAAGTTCATTTACGTGAGTCCATATGCTTTTCTTCACTAAGTGGCTATGAAATATTTCCAGTGTCTTCCTAGAACCTGGCTCAGCTGAGTGTTTGATGCTCCAATTCAATGTTTTAGTGTTGAAACTGTTTAGCAGTGTTCCTTTATAATAGTTGGATTTATTTGGTGGCTGTCACCATGATAAATAGTGCTTTAAAAGATTTAGTGGCAATACAAACCACATGAATAGCTTCATAGTTTTATCGGAGTTTATTGACAAATGGTTTCCAGAGCTTGCTTCTGACCCTTGTCTCATAGCAAATAATGGTGCCTCCTTAAGCTAAAGTTTACCCTACATTAAGGTTTGTCTGCAGCTACAAATCTAAAATAGGCAGATGAAAATTAGAAATGAGCTATTTGCCAGTAATTCTGTATTTAAACTCTCCTCTCTTTTGAAGTAAATCCACAGGTATTTAACAATACTGGCTTCCAGAGAACACAAGTATTTCCTGAGATAATAATCCTTTGGAAAGTTTTGCAGAAATGGTTTAAATTGTTTAAAACAAAATGAAGAGAGACAAGGCCAATGGCAGAAAAAAAAAGGAAGGAAAGAAAGAAAGAAAGAAGGAAGGAAGGAAGGAAGGAAGAGAGAGAGAGAGAAAGAAAGAAAGAAAGAAAGAAAGAAAGAAAGAAAGAAAGAAAGAAAGAAAGAAAGAAAGAAAGAAAGA
>VYXB01002372.1:132764-148106 GCA_013397135.1 Pachyramphus minor | reverse complement strand
AGAGAGAGAGAAAGAAAGAAAAAGAAAGAAAGAAAGAAAGAAAGAAAGAAAGAAAGAAAGAAAGAAAGAAAGAAAGAAAGAAAGAAAGAAAGAAAGAAAGAAAGAAAGAAAGAAAGAAAGAAAGAAAGAAAGAAAGAAAGAAAGAAAGAAAGATATTACATTATTTTCTAATAGTATTTATCTTAATAATTTGGTTTATATATTTGGTTTGCTTTCTGGGTGTAAAAATCCCAGAAATCCCAGAAATGTAGCCAGATTAAGCCACTACTAAGCCAGCTCAATTAAGAGGTTTTTGACTTCCTCCTTGTACCTCCTTGTTGCTCCAGTAGTTACATCTGGTCTAAATGGATGGGAAAGGACTGTTTCCCACTGGTCCCAAATGGGCAGGAGTCCTGTGACACAGCTAATAACTACACTTCCTTCAATAAACAAGTCAAATCCGGCTATATATGAAAAACAACCCCATACCTGGCAGAGATTCTTTTTTTCCCTACAGCTGATGCTGCAGTTGGTGATGTCACTGATTACAAGGATGAAATACGAACATATCAGCTGCAGGAAGCGTATTGGCACTGGGTCAGCCTCAGTGCACGGCTTAAGATTTTGGGGTTGGGGAAGTCTCTCAACCTTCCCTCCCAGAAACACAACAGAGACCATCAGGAAGCTGAGACTGTCAGTTCCCAGTTGTTCTTCAAAAATGAACACCCATCCCCAAACTCTCCGGAAAGCTTGGTTAAATTTCTCCACACTGCAGGGAGGGGGTGGAAGCCTTTAGAGAAGGAAGTTAGCACTCGCTCAGCACTGACTGCAAGCTTGTGCAGGGCTCAGCTGACGCACTCCCCGCTGGCAGCCTGCACTTGCTGCTCGGCAGGGAGCACAAATTGGCTACTGACCTATTTGCAGAACGGCTGGTAGGACAGCAGGCACTCACCCCAGACCTCAGGACAGTGCCTATTCCTCGCTTCAGTTCATAACTGCCTCGATTTTGGATTGACTCTTACTCAGGTTTCCCTGTGCAAGAGTAACGGGTGGATAAAGCCATGTGTATAGGCCCAGATTCTGCTACGGTGTTTTAAATAGTTCCCATGATCATAGAAGTAGGGCTGGGATCAGAGGATATCCTCTGGTTTGGACATACAGTTAAGGATTCTTTGTGGAGAGAAATCTGACAGTCTACCTTGATGTCTTTCTACTGAAATCAGTGGCATCAGTATTTTAATTTCAGTAATGCCTTCTATATTCTGTTAACTCTTTGTATTTCCTAGCAAAAATAGGCTCAGTGCCCTAATTTTGATTACATTGTCATTGGTGTTCCCTGGTATGGCTTCAGAAATGTATGTGTAATTTTTAACCTTACTAATTTTAGATTTTAAATAGTTTTAGATTAGAAATACATTTTCCATCTGCTTTTAAACAGAGAGTTAGGAAGTTGTTTGTGCTATATGCCTGGGCTGGTATCTGGATGGAATAGGAGTCTTAAGTCCCTTGAAACCATGTCTGCTTTTGATATGGTTGCTAAATCTGGTTCTTTTCCTTTTTAAATTTGGCTGCCTCAATGGACAAAGTCACTCTTCCACAGACCAGATGACTAGAAAAGTTGGTTACATTTTTCATGCCGTTCTCTTTTGAGATGATCATATTACAGAAAATATTTTGGAAATTGCAAAAATAAAAATGTACTTTGACTTCAAGGGCGTGGGATTTTTTTGAAGTGACAATTCTAAGAAACTGCAGAAAAAGTGAAAAATATAACAATTATTAGTAGGGGCCCACTAAAATGGTTAAGAGGCTGGAGTGCATGACTTACAAACAGACTCTGAGGCAATTGAGATTATTGAGCCTGAAGAAGGCCAGAAGTGGGGATCTAATTGCTGTCCCAAATACCCATTGGGTAGTTATACAGAAGATGGAGACATACTCACCTTAGGAGTCAGCAACCAAAGAAGCAACAGAGACAAACCACAAGAAGGAAATTCCAATTAGGAAAAAAACTCCTTGAGGGCAGCCAAACACCAGAACAAGTTGTCCAAAGAGCTTGAAGAGACTTCATCCTTGCACATACTCAAACCTCAACTAGATGAGACCCTGACCAACTTGATCTCCCATTGAAGTTGTCCTGTTCTAAGCAGATAATAAGACCAGATGACTTCGAGAAGCTCTTTCTAACCTAAATTGTGCTTTGATTCTATGCAAAATATCGTACTTAATTACCAAACCAGGCACAGGGGGACAGGTATACCACAACTTGCACAGGGAAAAAAAATAAATTAACTTTCATTGTTTCAAGAAGGAGTTCTGCCAATATAGGAATATAGACTACAAAAATTGTACTTGTTATAAAACTATTTTATCTTTATTGTTTGTACCTGGATTGCCATATGTGACTGCCTATGTCTGAGGCTCATGAGGGTCCAGCAGCTTCCTAATGAAACCAAGATCTTTGCTAAATACTTATTGTCACGTATCAAAATAATTTCTCAGCTCTGTATCACACTGGTTAGAGAAGATGCTCATGAAGGATGTGTTTTGTTTTTCATTCCAGAATGCATAGATCTCTATTTAATCAGTCACAGAAGACACAAGGCTGGGAATTCACTGGGCTGTTTCTGTTCAGACTTCCAATGATATGTCTGGTGAGCTGATCACTTTGCCTGCATACACCCAGAAACAGGGACTGCCTCCAGGAAAGACATGTGGAGAATAATAGAGACATTCTTCTCGATTAGCAGAGTAAAGGGTAACTCTGTAACACACCCTGCAGCTATGACAAGAGACATAAAATTTGAAATTAAATAATAGAACTCAAATCTTTATGGACATGGAGAATTAAGTACTATTTGACCATTTCTCTCTCTAGGGCATGCTTCAGAAGTGGGGTTGGACCAAATATGCAGAATAATTCGGGTTTGAATTGATAAATCACAAATTTAAGACTTCAATATGTGAAGTAATTTCAAACCTACCCCAAAAATACTTGTCTGTATCCAAGTCTGATTTAAGCATTTTGTCTAACTCTGTATGTATAGTAAGTTCAGGGAAAGAGACATATCTGGATGTCAATTCACTTTATTCAGAGATATGTATGCGCTTAAGATTGTGATGCTTACACCTGGTCAAATGGATACCACCCAAAGGCTTTTGTTCAAGAATGCTGAAAATTAAATATTGAGTTTGGAAATAAGGAAATTATTTTGACTTTTTTGTTTCTTTTACAAAAAGGGTGCTATTTAAACAAGAAAGTGATTTGATGATAATTACACAGAACAACAGGGAGAAGGAACTGCACAGAATTATTTTGCAGTTTTTCGTTCTTGCTGCAAAATAGAAAAAAATCACTGATTTCTGTTCTACAGGTCCAGTACCACACATACTGTGGTAGGGTTGAGTCAGAATTTACAGAGCAAGACAAAAAAAAACTATTAAGTAGCAAAAATGGTTCCTAATAAGCTGAAGAATGTGTTCTGTTAAGTTGCAGCATTATTAATCTCTTGCCTTATTTAGCATTTCCTCCAAATGCCTGTGGTTACAAACTTTTCATATATTTTAGGGAAGTAATTACCCTCTTGCAAAAAATTATGGTACAGTTTGGTATTTTTATCCCCTGATTTAAGATTCTATTTTAAATTTAAGAGTCATCCAGTCAAGGAAAAACAATACTTGAAAGTAGAAACACATAACACAGATAAATGTGTGGAAATGCTTAAAGGAAGCTGCTTCAAAGAGCCAAAGGACTGAAAATTATTTGTGCAAGGTATTCCACAAAGAAAGTAGGTAAAAAGCCACACTAAAAACATTAAAAAATTCAATTCACATTTTTTCTCTCTCCAAAAGTAATGGTAAATCCATAACAAACAGTTTAGCCAGCTCTAAACTCAACTGGGATCTGATCCAGTCATTATTTTGGTACTTGAAATCAAAAGGGATTTGATGGGAATGTATGATAGATTATTTTCTGCACATTTTTAATTGGGTGACTTCTTCCCTTAAAGGGTTCCTAATTTTTCACACATGTCTCCAAACATCCTCTGCCAATATTAAATTTTGCTCAGATGGATTTTCTGTTAGAGAAAAATTTGGCAGTTACAACTCCCTGGCCAAAATCCAGTAACTTCAGATGGGAGGAGCCAGGGAATGGAAATGTTTTTTGTAGATAATATATTACTTCTTTGTGTGTCCAGATTTACACATTCTTAGAATAAACAAAGTTGTGAACTTTATTTTGGTTCCTTTTTGAATTTTTAAAAAAGCTACAGTAGCCCAGAACCTTCCTACTAATCTTTGCAGTTCTTCCTCTGGTCTTTGGTCTAACAGAAGTTACACAGATGAATTTACTATTGCCTGCATATCTCTTTCCCTTTGTCCATCTCACTTTCAGAAATGAAAAGTGATTTGGTCAGATGACTGGAATTATCAATACTCTTCTTAGGTAGGATCAATTGTATTAAGTAGGTGAAAGCCTTATGATATTATATCCTCTTTAGGCATTCTCTCTTCTAATCTTCTGGAAAGGGATTTGAGAGAAAGAGGGAGAAAACATTTGTTAAATTTACTTGAAAAATAAAGGTTTCAGACTGTTCAGGAAGAGAACTGTGATTTCCAAGTTTGTAGATGAATATTTAAGTATGCCAATAATGAGCAGTTGAAATAGCACAGCTGAGCAAAACAAGGCATCTTTAAAAGGCCCCAAATGGTTACATTCAGAGTCCATGATTTTATGAGTGATTACTTTTGCCACAGATTTAAACAAAATCCATTTTCTTATTCCAGTTTGATGAGAAGAAGTGACCAGAAGAATGTCTTGTACCATACCACTGATGTATCCTTCATACAACAGTGTCGGAGGGCAAACACAGGTTTATTTTTTGGAAAGCTCCTGCATATAAGGAGAAATACTTTTGTTACAAGGAAAATTGCATGTATGCTTCAGTTACCGAGGACATGCTCATCATACAAATCTGCATAAGTTAGTTCTTCTCACAATTTTTTTTTCTTACTTTTTTTTCTCTTCTGCAAGTTTGGGTTTATTGGTGTAATTAGGGAGATTAACTACCATTTCCCAACCTAAAGGTTCCAAGACATGGCAGAACTGGAACTTCTGTTTCACAGGAAATTCTGACATTTTGAAACATGTTCAGGTTTGGAGGGGGGAAAAATCAGAGAATTCACGAAGTCCTATAAAAGAAAGTATTCAAAAAACCTCATATCAATAGAAATATATAATTTTGTTAATATTAAAGGAAATACATTTAGTTTTTTGCTTGATTGCTTTTTTAAAAGAATAAGAGTTCTTTTGAAGGAGAAATAATAAGAAAAATATTATTCTAAAATCTTTGCAATAAGCCTTAACTAAATTTCCTTTTACTAAGAATAAATATTTCCGACATGAAATATACACCTTGACACATTCCGACTGATGAGTCAGCATTTTCAAAATGGAAAACACTAATTTAGAAAATGTTTGCCCGGCACTAGAAATAGCTTGGGAGGTTCATTCAGAGTCTTCCTGGGTTACAATTTTTTACTAAATTCTACCAAAAAGTACCATAAATGTTATATAAGTGTCCTCCACATCTTGTAATTGGCACACTTGACAAGTAAGGTAGCAGCACTCTCACCTGCTGATCATCTCTCTCAATGTGACCGGAAAGAAATTTGCCCTGGGCTCCAACCAGAACATCTTCCCCTCAGACGCTGTTGGCAGCAGGCTGCTCCTTTGCCACTTTGTGGGGTTTTTTTTATGCCTCCTTGGCAGCATTAAAAGGCCTTACAACAGTGGAAAACAGAACTTCAAGTCTCCACCAACTTTCACATATATTCATTTTCACTCAGGTTCCAGTGTTTGCAAAGAAGCAGGAGAGAGGACAACAGTGAATGTCTGAAGAACAAACTTCCTGACTCATTTTCCCCATCAATGAGATGTTTATCTATATGCTGCCTCCTGCCTTTCCACATTTATTGGCATTATTTCCATTGGGAAAAATAACTTGGTAACCCTGCAGAAGTACTCTCATCATGGTAGTTCAGTCTCTCCTAAGTTATCTGAATTTTCTCCCCTTATGCTTCTGTATTTGATTTGATTTGTGTATGATCTGCACATACACAGCACCATAAACCCCTTCCATTCACAGATGCCAGCAGTGTCAAGGAGAAGTAGTATTATTCAGAGTTTCCTCACTGCTTCTAGCATAAAATATTACATTTTATGGGTCTTTCATGGCTCAATTGTGTAGTAATGAAATATAATTGTACTCACATCAGATTGGGGAGGGTTATTTGCTTTAGCGAGAATGATTAAGAAGAATATTAGGGATTGGATTTGAGTGTAAAGATAACTGATACAGAAAACCAGAGAAGAACAGGAAGAAGATCCAACCCTAATGCAGGAGGATGCAGTTTCCAAAAAAGTGAGCTAAGTCTGCCCAAGCCAGGCCAAATCTGTGAACCTGCTAACAATCCCACCCAAATGTGTTCATTATATAGTCCTGTGCAGCACATTTAATATTCCTTGACTTGTGACATTTTTGTTGCAGGTACTGGCTTTTTTTTGTTGGCTTTGGACTGCCTTCAAGATCATGGATTTACAGATCACTTGAACACACTAAGACATTATAAATGGTTAAAATGTAAACATTTTGCAAAAAATGGATTATAGCTTTAGAACCTGATTTTCCACTGCCTCATACCTTATGTAGCTATTAGTTCACAGTAGGAGAAAGGAGTGCAGTTTGGCAGTTTACTGCTTATGACCTTCTCATGACATTAAGCCCACTGAGATTTTAAAAACCTCCTGTGTGGCTGTTTCTGCTCTGGCTCTTCCCCACTGGCACAGCAACATGATGAGGTTCAGAGTTAACGCAACTGGTCTCCAGGGATTCTCCCAAGCATAGGTGTTTCCTTGCTCATCTCCAACTTCAGTACCTAGACTTTGGAGTATATCAATGAAGAGAGATTTTTTGCCAGATCCTGCTGTATTCCAGCTTTCTTTTAATTTTTTGTTTAATTTTTCCCCACCCCCTAGCTATTACAGCACTTGGTAGGAGTTCAAATAGCTGAAGAAAATGAAAAGCAAAAACAGAGCTTACAGTACCAACATCCATTGCTACAAACATCTGTCAATCACAGCTTGTGAGCTCACTCCTCAGCATGAATCTGGCAAATCACTTCAGCAAATGCTTAACTTAAAATCTTCAACTGTAACTATTTTATTCTAAGTATTTACTACTGTATTCTTTGAGAGTTCTCAAATACTTCGCTGATATGTTCAACTGGGGCCTAAATAAATTAAATAGAAGGCAGAAGATAATTTGTCCTTGATTTGAGGTACTTTTACTGTTGGTTTGGAGAATGCATTTTATCACTAAATAATTTTTGATCTTCACAAAATGATTATGGTTATGAAAAATAGTCCTTGACACAGTGTCAGAGCTGGGATTAATATATTCTCATGTTTTGGTTTCACTTACTACCAGACAAAAATCTTTGGCAACAGTACCTCCGGGGCTGGGGGGAAAAGTGTGTGACATTGTCAGCACTGCAGATGAACTTACAAGCTTGTCTTTTAAAACATTTTTTGTACCTTCTGCCTTACTGCCTACAGTATAGTGGCAATATTATGGATTGCTTTGGAAATGTGTGCAATAGTTCTCACATAAACTGCATGTATTCGGAGACCAAGTTTTCAGTTGACAGACACACTAACCTCAATTTCTGTGGTCGGGAGTAGTAGCTGATGGTTCATGTTGATTTCTATCTAATCTTGCTATCTAAGTCCTGTTGTGGACAAACAATGAATACAGAAGAACAGTAGCAAAATTAGTCTATACTGAAAACAGTGCTTACATTACACAACACAGTGACACTGATGATGGTTTTTTTATTCGAAAGATCACAATACAAAAATGCAACAAAAACCTGCTACATCACCAAAGTGCTCGCTATATCACTTCGTCATAAACTAGAATTTGCTTCGTGAAATCTATCTTTCTATAAAATTCCTGCCTTGAAGGTTTTATTTAGACCTAAAAGAGGCTGGGTGGGCTTTCATTAAGACACAAAACATCTCTGTTTTGTTTTTTTGTTCCTTCATGAATTCAGTTTGCTGGAAAAGTTCTGAGTTGTACAGAGTGTTACTTGTTTAAATTAGGGCTTTCCTATTCAAATAACCTTATTCTATTTCTCTGAAAAGTCGCTTTAGTCAAGCCAAAATTGAGATCTTTATTTCACAGATGAGATGTGAACACACTGGTCTGGAGGAAGATGTGTTCGATAACTACAAACATGGCAAGTGAGATTGCAAATATTTTCATTCTTTTATTCTTTGATGTGGATTGGTTATAAGAAGTGTCTCCATTGTTTTCTTGTTTTTTGTTGTAGGTTTTTTTTTTCCTAGCGCCTTTCATATCTGTTGCTAGCAAGTGACTTTAAGATGGACAACAAATAATGGATAAGCTATTAAACTGCAGGATTCTAGTGAAAGATTGCAACAAACTCAGGCTTTCCCTGAATGTGTTAACATAAATCACACTTGTATATTTGTATGGCACTGCTATAAGACTTGGGAAGGAATCATTTAAAAAGATTATTCTTTTCACATGTCTTTAAGTATTAGCAATTGTGGGTCTTCATAAGAAGACTGTGCTTAAGCACAAGAGTGCTCCAGACAACTTATTATTGCTAGTGGATCACTCAGGACCGTCCACTTAAATCTCCTAGCTTCAACCTCAAAGACTCTAGCTCCAGCTAACAAGACCAAGACACAGCTTCATGTAAACAGTATTACTGGATGCTTGAGTAGAGGCCAGAGCTAGCCCATGAAGGCAATGGGTCATGGACTTCTGATTCAGTGAGCACAGAATCGTAAAAAAAAACCAAAAAAAAAACCAAAGAGGAAAATTTAAAAACTTCCAGAGTTGTGATTTTTCCAAAGTGCTTTGTTTCACACTTAAACTTATTTAACCGTTTTGCAGCTCTCAAAATTAAAACAAATATAAAATTGACCTGGCATTTTCAAATCCAAAGTCAAAGCATATTGCTTAAAAATAAAATTTGCCTAAGCATTTGGTGTTTCTGATTCTCCCTCTTCTATTTTTCCAGTTGAAACAATTCAGAAAATTAAATCGATTTTCCCAAATACTGTTGTCCCCTTGAATGCAACTTTTTAAACTTGACTGTGTAAAATAAAGTCCTTGTTACTACAAAGTAATGCAAAACAATCCTTTCTCTAAACCTAGAAAGTCCTGCAGCAAAAAGGACTCCCATTGGGCAGACTGCTCTCATACTATCCCTTACAAACAATCAAAGGTTGAAGCTCTCTGAAATCACTGGGGAGCACCTGGGTGCAGTCCAGTACTGCCACAGGAAGGCAATACTTCTGAAATAGCAACATTAAGTTCTAAGTTTTAAGCACTACAGACTGGGCGTATTTGATGCCAATTTCTCTCTAAATTCTTATAAACAGCAAAATAGGATTGCTAATGGTGGTGTTTCTTGTCATTGTGGAATCACTATTTTTGTTCCTCTTGCATACTAACTGTCTCACGTTTTAATATCTGCCGTAAGACTGCTAGATGGTACTAGAAGTCAAAGCTGAGGAATGACTTTCAAAATCTCACATATTATTCTAGAAGCACTAGAATTTCATATTTTAATAACTATGAGCTCCATGTGAGGACTGTTACACCAGATAATGTGAAGAAAACTCTGTGACAGACAGGCCCACTGGCTTTGCTGGAATCCGTATGTCATTGCCAGCTACTTTCTGAAGGACATGTACAGAGGCTTTCAACTTTTTCTTGTTCTTCAGATGCTTTCAGTAGTTGAAAGCTTCATTCAAGGTGCTCTATGCTCCAACACTCCACTGAGCTCAGCGGTTTGGGTGCAACTTCAGCTGACCAACTATAATAGTCTTGCTGAATGTTATGCGCTGATTCCAAACAAAAGTAAGATTTTCCAGGTAAGAGTGTCTCATTGAGAGACATGCAAACAAGTAAATAAAAAGTCAATTCATTTCTACCCAAGAAATATCCAGGAGAATCCTATGAGTATGTGAAAAACAGACAATCTCCATAAGCCCAGCATGTCCAAGTATCAGATGTACAGTGCATAAATTATACAGTTACTCTGGCTTTGCACAGTAAGTGGGTTTAGAATGGGTTGTGCAGTTCATCTGGGCAACATATGCTCAGAAGGTTTAACACTGTGGAAGTACTGCATACTTTGTTGGAGCTGATCTGCAACACACAGTGAATGTGTCTAGGATTTCCAGATATCCAGCAGCCCGGGCAGAGTTGCTATTCTGGTACGGCCATTCCAGACAATTGCTATCATTCTCCAATTCCACCCCAACAAAATTGCCAGGAATGAAAAAAGGACATGTCTGGTGAAATCCAGATGTACGGTAGGTAAGAAAAAAAGAATTCCAATCCTATAGTCCAAACTTTTATTATTGACCTTGCACTAGTGCCTCAGACTTCTAAGTCACCTTCTCAAGACCTATCAGAAATAATACATTAACCTAAAGCATTAAACAGATGTGAAATAAAGAAGTTAAATAAAAAGCCAAATTAAAAACTAACCAACCAAACCCCTCTGGTTCTACCTGTAGTTCCTAACCAGAAATAGATGATACCACTGTCATTTTAGCGAGGTGTGTGTGACTCCCATGTTAACCAGGAGACGTGTACATTCACTAGACACCTGAGAACTGATTTTTTTCTGCATACAGCTGTGACCCTTCCTTTTTCAATATTCCTTCAGAACTGGAGTTATTCCAGTTGCAAGTCGGAAATTCCTGAGGAGTTTGGTGAGAATGGCAAAGCAGGTCACTTGAAGGCAACACGTTCTGGACCAGTAACCCCATTCATTCATGCAGGATTCCTTTTCCTTCAGACACTGTCTAGTGTTACTGGCCTTGGTATTGATTGCCAGGGCACTTGACATTTGGTTGCTGTTGTTTGATGAAAGCAGCTAATTGGAATGCTTCCTCTGAGAAAAACCATTTACATACATGGAGTCCTTTGTACCTATGCATATGTAGGCGATGCATTCTGAAACCCGTATAACTCACAATGTGCTGTTTACATGTACCATAAATGTAACTAACTGTTCTTGCTTTGTTAAACATTTACTCATAACTTGCAATTCAATTCCATCACCTGAAACAAAATACTTGAGACAACTGTAAACTAAATGTCAGTCCTCTTTCTTGTCAGAGAAGATGCCTTTTCCATTCAGCAGAATTAATCAACTTACCTTATTTGAAAAATATTCTTTTCTGGAAAACCCCCAGAGGGTTGATTTTTTAAAGCAGTCTTACAGAACTTCAACAGCAAATAATACGAAGTGATTCAAAAGGAAAGGAGTGAAAACTGGTTTACAAATCCTGATATAAGACTCAGATGTTTTACATACAAAGATCCACAACACCCTGATATTCATACATGTTATACCATTGCTATGAACAAGCAGAATAGATCTGCAGTAAAGCACAGAAACTGTATTTCTATACTGTACATGAAGTTGAAAACAAATCATATGCTACAGCATGGTTTCTTCAAACATCTTTTTTCAAAGCCAACAGCTTCATGGTAATATAATTTAGGTGATGAGCATGCTTGTATAAGTGCCATGTGGGCTACAAACTATGTACTCCACCTAAAGTAACTGTTGTCCCAACTTACCCCATCTTCCTTTTCACTCCCCATTTTCTTTTTTTTTTCCAGAGAAAAAATTGCAATAGCACTGAAATGAGGCAGAACTTACTCCAAAATTCTCCACAGCTCGTTTCAGAATATACATAGGGGTATGTACGGAAAGTATCTCCTGACAAGCAGGAGATCTTATGGGGATTATGTTGCCACCTCCACTCCCCAGCTGCCCTTTCTCTTCCCTTTATTTTTCGTTGCTTATGAGACAGATAGTTATTATCAGTTTATTATTACTGTTTTTCCACCAGACTTTCTCAAATGTCGAGTGAATCTGATCTGGAGTTCTGGTCCATAATTACACTGGACCAACTCCAGACACTCGTAAATAAATCGGTGGTGGCTGCTATGGCTGCCAGAGCTCTGTCATTCCACTCTTCTGAGGGTGAACAGGGGCTTTGGCTCTTTTCTAAAATTCTACACTTGCCCCAGAGTTTTTCACACCTTATTTTAAAAGACCCTAGGCTTTCTCACTCTAGTTTGGCATAGTCTTAGATAGCAAGACAAAGCTACTAGCCTGCCACATTGTTGAATACATTCATTTAGAAGAGCAGCTGAAATGCAGATTGTTACTTTTTTTTCCCCCTCCTTTCTCCACATGTGTGAACCTTGCAGGAACAGACATATTTCTGTCTCTCTGCTCTGGCCTCTTTGTTGACATTAATAGCTTACACTGGGCTCTACAGTGAGGCACATCTTTGTCACAGCGTATCAACTGTGCTGAGATACAGAGGTCAGTTCCAAAGTTTGGCAAGAAAGTCCCTTAAGTGTAGAGATGTCTGGATTCAAGATCATGGATTTAAAAGAAGCAGGCAGAGCATGCATTCACAAACCTGGTATACTGAATTCTGAGAAGTTTACTAGTGATTTTAAATGTTCCTTTAAAGACTGTTTCTTGTCATATCAACAATATGTATATATGCATATACAGCACAGCATATAGTTACAGAACAAAATGTCCAACCAGTGCAGGCTCGAACTGAAAATGTTACAGTTGTTTATCTTCTGATATCTTCAGCACCTTTTCCCTGAAAAACTTCAAATAAACTTCCCAAGCACATCATGAGAGTTGATTCAGGATATGTAACTATTCAGAAAAAGGTTTCTTTTCTTGAACCTCATCTGCAATTAGAACTAGTCCCCATATCACCTATTAAATGATGCAGAAGGCAGCATAGATCACAATTCACACAACTTGATCTACAGTGGGTTTTTACCAGAAGCTAAAATAATTCCTGAAATCAGAGCTAATCCTGACTGCAGACAAGGCCTCAGACTGCCAACTAGTTCCAAATGGTTTTAAGATGTGAATACTTGTATTCTGCCAATGAGACTGAGATGACCAATTCTTTTCATGTGGGTCACTCCAAGGCCAGCAAATGGTAACAGTATTTCACCAGTGCTACCCTGGTTCATAATCACTCAGGTCACATAAAGGTGAAAAATTGCTGGACTTCTTTATAATAAGCTGAGTCATTGTGTCTTCTGTAGAGCACTTTTCAAAACAAATAAAATACTTCATGGAGTGAAAACCACTGAATTATTTGCAAAAAAATGTCATTTCTTTTCTATATCTCTCCCCAGGGAGCCCATTGTTTAAATAAGAATTTGCTTGTGCCCTAAAGTACAGATGCTTTTGACTCTCATCATAAATCAAAGACGTGTATGTCTAACACATTAAAAACGAGTGGAAAATAGCCGACATGGGTTAAGAAGGTTGGTCTGACCCAAATTATACTTCTTTAATAATCTTTACTTTTGCTGGTTCTTCCGGGAACAAAAGATTCAAACGTCGCTGTGCCTCCCTCTCCTACCTTAGAATTCAAATCAATCTTTTGCTCCTTTTGAAATGTAAATTTGAAATAATCATGTATCTGGATCATGAATTAAGTTTGCAGGAGAGAAGTCTCTGGCAGAAGATGGCAGAGACCATGCCTAAAGCTAAATCCAGACACACAAATCAGTTCTGAGCTAGGATGAACACAGAGTTCTTATTAAATGGGTTGCAGGTTTTCAGTTGCAAAAGTTCTATCAAGGAACCATTCTGACATTTGAAAACAAACAAAGACAGCATCATGTCACTCAACAAAAACAAGTTTAACGTTTCAATTACTTTTTTCTCCTCTCAGACAATTCTCTCAAACCAATAATAAAGGGCATTTTTCCACAGAATCAGAATTCCGTCTCTAAACCTTGACAATTCCAGCAAGAGGGTGCTGCCTCTTTTTTTTTTTTCTTTTTACACAGGGAAAGAGAAGCTTTTGATAGTTTCAAATAGGGGTATTGAACAACAGGACAAATTGTCTTGAAAGGCAGAAGGATAAACCATACTTTCAAGGTCACTTTTTTTATCTATGGCTTTTAACCTTGCTATGATTTATGTTTGACCTCCTTTCCACGGTAGCTTTCTTCCTTCTCTCCCTCAGACTGGAAGGACACATCTACGCTTTCTATTTGATGTGGGTTTTATGTATCTGCACAAAGCAATTCATAGCCACTAGGCAAAAGGCATGTGCCCACACCACACCATTATCCTGCAATTAAGAAAATTCTCCCTGCCACAAAGCTATAAAGCCCAGCAATGTTTCTCACTAAGCCCTCAATATTCATTCTGAACTCATCTAGAGCATAAAGCTGCTGTAGTGCTGCAGACAAAGATATTTTGTAGTGTGTCTTTTGAAACACTTGTTGGGTGTTGATTTGAAATTTTTTAGGTTTGTCTCATCTCAGCATGTTTCCACACCTTTTCTCCCATTTTTCTGCACAGACTTCAAACAGATATAGAGAAGATAGCTCTCCTCTGCAGCCAAATGGAACAGAAGCATGTTTCTGTTCAGTTCCGTGTCTTCTCCACCTAAGCTCTCAGGTCTAACATATTCTTCAAATTATTCCCCCTTTGATTATTCTCTATGTGGTAAATGCTGTTGTTCACATTTCAGGCTGCTTATAAAGATTTGATCAAGCAGGGCTTGAATTCTCCATGTAATTCACTTAGAAAATGTTTGATTAAGGTAAAAGATTGAAGTGAAAATAAAAAGATTCTACCTTCCCCAGAAGGTAGATATTTAATATCAGAAAATTTGAATGCTGTAGTTTTTTACTATGTGGACAAACACCTTTGCTGGACCACTGTGGTGAGGTCTACAACATTGTATTTATTTTTCACTCACCTTCCTAACGATTACTTGGTTTCACATAAGTACATCCAAGAAAAATAATAAAAAAAAGTTACTCCCTATAAATAAAAAGTGATGATGACTTTTTGCATTCCCCAGCTTCTAACACATGTGGCCCCAGTGGTAGGGAGAGAGCTCCTTTATACAGCCTTCTCCCCAGGCTCTTCCCAGGATCTGCTGCAGCCCACCAGAACAAATTCTGCCATCAGGTTGAGATAGCCTGGAAAGGTCGTGAAAATTAATAAAGAGAACAGTCGTACGCCTCTAAACAGAGACACACTGTCCGTAAATCCTGCTCATGCAGGAGCTACCCATAAGCTTAGGCACGAGTAACGCTCCTGAGCCCTGCCCAGCCGCTTTTCTGCTCTGGAGCTCTGTCGTTGCGCCTGGTCTCCCTTAAATAATTTAACATTCTATTGGCCGGGCACGATGAAAGGGGACCCAAAAAACTCGCCTCGCGCCGC
>VYXB01002372.1:0-132348 GCA_013397135.1 Pachyramphus minor | reverse complement strand
GCTCGCCCCGCCCGCCGTGTCCCGCGCTCCTCGCACGCTGCGGGAGCACCTGCTCTGGGGCTGGGGTGTGCGGGGACGGCTCGGCGCCGGAGGGAGCAGCGAGGAGGGGGCGCGGCGCAGGGTCCGCTCCCGGTGCCGCCCGTGGCGCAGGGGCCGCTTCGCAGCGGGGCTGAGAAATGTTTGAAGGAGTTTTGTCTCTTCTTCCAGCTGGAAGAAAAGGCATCGGCAGCGCGCACGTGTGATGTAAAGAAAGAGGGACTTTATGATGCTGGCTCGTTACAGCACGGCGGGATACCGGGAAAAGCTGGCAGAATCAACAGGGGGCTTGTTTAGTGATGCACGGAACCTCTTTGGCCCAGAGCCCCATAGCTGGGTTGGAGGTTGAATTCTCACCTTGGCTTAAATGGGTCAGCAGTGGGGTTGCAGCTTGCCCGGCCTTTTTTTCCAAACTCCAGAAAACACTAATGTGTTTAAAAAGGGGGAAAATAATGAAGTACTGTGATGAATAGGAGAAAAATGAGTAGGGTATTCTAATAGTTGCAAGTGAAGTGCTTGTAGGGTATTACATAGAGCATGGATACCCAGTGCTGGAGAACTGTCTATTTAACGACACCTTTGCATCCATTCTACTATTAACTTCTTGAAGTCTGCATGTGATCGTGGATT
Organism: Pachyramphus minor; assembly: GCA_013397135.1. NCBI lineage: Eukaryota > Metazoa > Chordata > Aves > Passeriformes > Tyrannidae > Pachyramphus > Pachyramphus minor. The sequence goes on along the minus strand of VYXB01002372.1, from coordinate 131,682 downwards.
ATGACGCTTTTAAGAGAGACTTTAAGTGGTCTTTCAAAGTCTGATTGTATTCGAGTTTATTACTTGGCAGGGGGCAGCAGCATGAAGCCCGGGAATGAAAATAGGAAGTGAACATTATTCATTTAGTTCTGATATTATTCTGTGTCTTCACAGTTGTTGGTGTCATCACAGACTGATCTTAGCTCGTGTGCTGAAAAATGGTACTCCTGTCATGCTAGGTACCTAGTTCTTCTGTGTGTGCGAACAGACCTGATATGGAATATGTTCTGAACATATTCTTATCATTTTTTATCATTATTTTTATCATGGTCAAGTGTGTTTCTTTAAGAGTAAACTAAACTGTATCATACTGAAAAATGTTCTCGGCCTGTAACATCTTAATCTCTTGTGTTCAAAATGAAAACAAAAGCCACCAGATAATTAAACCCCTTCTTGACTGATTCACATGGCTAATGACGTTTATGGCAACAAAACTGTGTTCAGAGTTACTACATTGTGGTATCATTACCTCTGACATGAAAGTGCAGTTCGAGATGAGGATGTGCTGTCCTCTGGTGCTGCGGAGTGCCCCATGTAACCAGCAGTGGCAGAGGTCCATCTGGATTTTCAGAGAAATAGTCTTGTTTTCCTTATGGTCGTTTTCAAGACTTCATGGGACAGAAGTGCCTGTTGTGGAGACAAGGAAGGAATAGTGGTAATGTGATCAACTCTTGAAACACAGGCCCTACAGCTGTTTCTGCCATGAGATGTTCTTCCCTGGTGGGACATTCAGAGGCTTGATATGTCATCCTGTTTTGCTGTACCTCCTGAGGCCTCAATAAAAGGGTGTTGGCCTGGTCCTTAGATGCATCTGGCCGTGGTCACACGCACTAGAGTAGTTTGTTCTGTTTCAGTTCTGCTTTGTTTACCTGTCCAAAGACTTTGTTGGATGTTATGATACTGAGATGCAGTTAAAATTTTTCTTTGCTATCCTCGTAGGAAATATGCTTCAGCTTTCACTTTTAATAGTTGACTGTTAATTGCAACACTTGAAGAGCTGTATCCTAGCATGGATGTGTATGCCTGTAAGTTTATCTGTCCATGATATCATTACTAACCTCTCTGATACAGGCAGGACCAAAGTTCTACCCTGGGTAGAAACTTCTGCAGTCACCACAGGAAAGTCATGGGCTTTTTAGCAGTAAATCTCTGAATAAAATTGCTGTCTTCAGGTGAGTGTTAGCTCCTGCTAGGTGTGGCCTGACTGTATTCCCCTGGGGGAGTCATTTCACACTCTTTGTTTCCCTAGAAAATTTATAGTTACCAACTGCACTGCTCAGTTCTGTGTGGATGCAAACCATGCTGACTCATATGCTGAACTGTTGCAGCTTTGCTCCATGTAAACACAAGCACACTTCTAAAATATTTAATTTGTAATGTCCTCTGTGGAGAGCTATCCCACAGCTCCTGGCATAATTCCCAGAAGCAGCAGATTCTGGGGTACTGGGAGTTTCAAAGGCCATTGGTGCCCAGCGGGATAATCGTCTGAACTAGTTTAGTGTAGTTTATCCTGGCACTGGGACAGTTCAAACTGAACAGGTATTTAATCTTGCTTAAAGCAAGTCTGCTTTGAACAATACTTGGTATGTGTATGAACAATCTGGAGCCTGTTGGGACACGGCTGTCAGATCTACATGGTAGGAAATCTTCGTTATGGCAAGTACACTTTGGTGTAGATGTACCTCCTAACAATTTCTAAAACAACCTTATCTGTGTGCAGTTTAGAGTAAAATCAGGAATGAGCTATTAAAAGATGTGTTTTCTTAGTTTCTTTGTGGAAAATAATAATGGTGTTTTGTGAAAGACCTGAGTTTATATCCACATGTAAAATGCTTGTTAAAAAGAACTTCTCAGAAAGATGGAAGTTCACCCTCCCATTCATTCACACAGAAACCCTCATAGGTCTTCTAATTGAAAATAAACTACAATATAAGATGTGGCTACAGAGAAGGGGAGTGAAATCAAGGAAGGATTTTTGTCTGTACCTGCTAACTACAGCATTGGAATTTAAAGACGGATACCTTCTCCTTTAAAGCAATAATTAGTTCAGTGGAGACTAACTGATAAGGAACTAGAGTTCTTTGGCTCTTTTGTGGGTTTTAAAATTTGGGTTGAGGTTTGTTTTTTTGTTATTATACTATGGAGAGTAATTTGGGAGAGGTTCAGTGCAGCTTCTGGATCGTCCAGATCAACCACTGTCACTTGCTCATGTAGGTTGACTGTCCGTGCATTACCTGTAACTCTTAAAAATCATCTGTTTGCTGAACTGTGCTAAGCTTCACTGATGTCATAACTCATTCCAACATCATGCAATGTTTTAAGCTTCCATTTTTACTTTTTTATTTTGAGAACAAGACTTTAGAGAGACTAAAGTAGTGGGATGTGCTCAAAACTGGATAAATCTGGGCAGCAGAACTGGTTTGAAATTCAGGAGAAAGAGCTCCTGATGCAGATGGGGCTCTGGAGCTCTTTGAGGTCCCTCAGGGATACAAGCCATCACTCCCACTGCCACAACAGGGCAGCACTTTGCAGCAGCTCCTAGCAAGTGCAGTATCAGTGCAGCTGGAAGAGCAAATCTGTGCTCTTACCTTTACAGATGGTAGGGTTTGAGGGTAACATGCCTATCACTGCTATATAGGAAGGGTATTTAGCATAGTACTATTTTGGTAAAAGAAGCATCTTTTCTGGAAGTGTGACTCAAGGCTCTACTTACTTTGTTTCTTTATTCATTTTCCATTCATATGGGGAATTTCTTAGAAATATGACTTAATTCACAAAAGAATTTCACTAAAAAGTCTTTATCAGAAGCCTGAAATTGAAGTGTACAGATGTGGCATTTTGTTGCTTAGATGTGCTGAGAGATGTTTGTCATTGGCAGAGTCCCATTAATTACAAGACAGACTCTTACAACCCATATTTCAAATCCCTGCTTTCTATGATGACTATTAGCAGTATTTTTCTTTGTAAAAGCAACGCAGGTTAAAAATTGTCTGCATCTATTATTGTTGCTATGACAGCTGTCTTTGTCCAGTTTTAACTATCATATTCTGAGTAGCTCTTAACTGAGATTGTAACATTAATGGCTACATAAAGAGGAGGTAGAAGAGGAGAGCTTTCCATGCTGTCTCCTTGTCTCTGTCAAAAACTGTGTCTTTTGAGTTACACTGTTTTTAATCAACATGCAGTGAGTTGAAACATTTCATTACTAAGTCTGTTTTGGTGCCTGGCATAATTAGGAGTGGTATGGTTACAATATAAAGTAGTAGCCAGTTCCTTAGAACTGTGGTTTGTCTTGAGCAAAACAAATGGTACCGCTGATACTGTGGTTCTGAGACTTGAAAACTGGGAAGATGACTTGAAATAAGGTGATGCAATTTTTGTATAAGGTCACTTACAAGATTATGTTGTCTTCAGATGGCAGTTGTGAAACAAGAAAGTGCTCTTTGCAACATGCTATCAGTTATTGCATAAGTAGCAGCAAATAAACTATCCCTCTGTCTAGGTGTGAGCAGTGGAACCTGTTGTCTTCAGGTGCCAACTTACTTTTACATCAATGTGCAACACTAGCTTAAAAAAGCTGTAAAATAGTCCATGTTTATTCAAACCCTCCTTTCCAGCATACTGAACATCTTCCTCCGAAGTAGATACCTAACGTCTGTGTAGTCAGTGTCTATATTAAGAGTTTGTAAATGGCTATCTTCCCGATACTAGCTGGAAAATACTGTCACGAGACAAGGGTTTTTATATGTTAGAAGGGCATCCTGTTAGTCTGAGTACCAAGTTGTTGGAAACTGTTGGTCGTAAAGTAGCAGCAGTTTGAGAAGCTCTGTGACCCTAATCCAGACTTGTTTTAGGGGGTAACTTGTAATACAGAATCTTGTACAGTTTAGTCCAGTTGGAGGGCCAGCTGTCTATTCTGGAAATCAGACTGCTGCCTTTTAAGATGAAAGCCATATTTTGCAAATATGAACTCCTTTGTATCTGCTTGCTGTGCCTTGTCCGAGGGAAGGAGCAGCTGTAGTCCATTCACCAGACCTGCATTTGGCTGTTGCTGCCATTGTGTTGTGTGTAAACATGTACCATTATTTTGGATCATATAGCAGCCTGTTCAAAAGGGTCTTGCATTCCCCAGCTGTTCAGCAACTTTTCCATCTCTGAGCTTGCCAGCTGCTTAATACAGGCAACTGTAGCTGCATTTGTTTCTCTAGTGTTAAGTATTAGTGGAGATAAAATTCTTTTTAAGTGCTAGGTGCTGCAAGCCCCTCTTCTGCTTTTAATAGGCTTAGAAGAAAAGCAGACCACTCTTACTATATCAAAGTTATTAGATTTTTTCATTCCTAGTTGAACAGATTGCATGAAAATCTTTATTTTTTATAGATTTGAAAAAATAGGAAATATAATTGTGTTTACATAGGTATGTAAATCTGCAGCCTGTGGTAGTAACTAATCCAAAAGAACTGGGGTTCTAAAAGGTGTCCCTTAAAGCCATGTCAACATCTCCTTTGTTTCCCCACTTCTCTGAACAATGTTCCATTTAACGAGGCATCCTGTGCTCTTTTGTCGGCCAACCCTTTTGTTTACTGATTCTCGAAACTTTTGTTTCACTGGCAGCACTGCTCCGATTGGATGTCAAGGAAAGGAGAGGGACTCTGCAATGCCTTGTATCTGCAGTGGGTGCTCAGTCCAGGTGAGGAAACACAGGCTGAGACCTGCCTTACCGATTTTTCCTTCCAGTCTGCATCCCTGCCATGAAAGTGATAGGAAGTGTCTGGAAAATGTTTTGGGTGACTGATCTCCTCTTTCATTCAGCACTGAATCTGTAGCTATCTGCCTGGAGATATAGAAGTTAAAAGTGAGTGTAAATTCAAGCACCTTTGGAAAAAGGAGAAAATTCTGTTAATAACTAAAGTTGCTGTTCTAACCACTTAAACCAATGTCAGTTTGAAACTATCCTTGGTTGCTGCAAAAGATTTTAAAGATAGTGGTAAAGCAAAGGCTTGAGGTGGTTTCATTAATTAGTTTTCCATACTGCCATAAAAGGGGATAAATTAGGTGTTTGCTTGAAATCATATTTATAACACAGTTTGTAATTCAAGAATGTAAACTTGATTTTTCATGGTTGTGTTATTAATTTCATGGTAAAGGAGACTGGAAGGGAATTCGTGCATTCTTACTTTTGATAGCAGAAAGGCTGTTCCAGGGTCCAAGTTACCCATTGTAACTGGCCTGAGAACCCTGTTACTCAGAGAAAACATTTTCAGGTGACTGTAAATATATTTCTTTTTTCCTACCCTTTTTTTCCCTCTCCTTTCACCAGGCCTACTTTTTTCTATGCTGGTTGTAGCTTTCATGTTCATGTGAAATATCAACACTACCTAAATTATGCTAGGAGGACTCTGGCTTAATAATAGAGGGTTGACCTGTAAAAACAAAAGCAAAAACATAAAAAGAAGTCTCTTGATTTTAGGTAGCATATTTCAGGGTCTGTTTTTTGTATCTCCGAATAGTTGAGAGTTTGAACTTTTCCATTCTAATGCTAGTGACTTAAAAGAAGTTGGAACACTGTCTTTGGCTAGGTGCTTGCACTTGTCTTCTGGAAAAATAATTTTTCAAAGTCAGTGTTGGAGCACTAAATCAGTATTTGTCTGAAATCATAGCAGAAATACAGGCCTATAGTTTGAAGTGATCATATTGGAGACACAGTTATGTTAGCTGAGTAGAGTCACAGGTATTCGATTAAAATGTGTAGTTAATACAGAAAATATAGAAATGAATGTATTTTCTGGATTTAATAACTGCATAAACAGTTCTTTAGAAAACAATTAACAGGGGTTCTCATCCAGAACAGCACACTGTCCATGATTCAAAAACAGAGGAAGACAACTGAGTGTGATACTGAAACCATGGAAAGATGGGTGGGGAATAGAGGGGGAACTTCTGTCACAGAGAAGGGACTGGACATAGAGGATATTGGGAGAAGTGGGTTTTGAGAAGTAAGAAAATAAGGAGATGTTGGTTTGTCTTCAGTTGAAGAGAGGAGGAAGACAGTATCTGATTAATAAGCAGTGTTCAATTATTAAAGGCTTTAGGAGAAATAAATATTTCTTTGCATAGAAGGTGGTGGGAAGTGAAGTGATAAGACTTTAAATGGCATTAAATTGCTTAAACATGTTTAAAATAATAGGGGAAAAAAAAAGGGGTTGCCCTCTCACCCACCTTCAAAAAGTGTTCTTAAGGAAGTTGGTGGATGTGTTGGAAAGGCATTGAAATAAAGGATTTGAGCAAGGTTTTTGTTAGGTGGCTTTTTTGTTTGTTTTGTTTGGTTTGGGTTGGTTTGTTGTTTGTTTGTTTTTTTTAATGAAAGATTCTGCCAATGTTTTTAACTTGGCTTAAATTTGCTCCATCCTCTACAGGGGAAAATATTTATTTTAAAGTTTCCTCTGAACTTAAATTGGCTTCCTAGCCAATTTAAAGACATGTCTGTCTATGTAATACCTTCCAACCCCAGGAAAGTTGACAACTGTAGGGCTTAGTGGAGGAGGACACCTTGTTGATTGCACAGGAGAGCAGCATTTCCAGCAGCAGGAAGATTGCTGTTCTGAAAATGTAACTTGAATTAATCCCTTCTACCTTTGTTTCCTTTTGCTGTTGTTAATGATTTCCTTTGCTCAGCTAGTGGTAAGTGCTGCTGTGCATGCCTCACTTCACTGATTCTTCCACTGCTCTATGAGACTAAAAATTAAAGTGTGTGTTAATTTAAAGACAGAAATAGAGCAGGGGCAGGTAAAGCTGCTTCCTTAAGCCACAAGTTTATATGTTATGTGGGTTACAATCTTTACCTTTGGCACTTTAAGTTGTTTTCTTCTGGGGTGGTCATTGCAGGTCTTAGCTGATCAGTTAGGGTGCCTGTTATCTCACAGGTTGTGTGGCTCAAGTCTCTGCCCTGTATGTAGCTTATCAGCCATGTGCATGGCTCCCCAGAGCCTACTTACACAAAATTGTCTCTATCACTGGAAAGATTCAAGGGTTTGAAAGAAGGTTACTTATGCAATGGTTGCAATAATAAACAAAATTGCATAAAGAAAACAGAATATGTTTTCTGAGATCATCTCGGTCAGTAAGGATCTGGCTTAGTTGGTCTCTCTTGTTAGTGCTGCCTGTTGTAGCTTCATGTGATCTGGCTGCTTTGCCCTGTTTGTGTGCTGCACATGAGTCTGTACTCTCACCTGTAAACAGCATTTAGGTGTTAACTGCTAAAAAGTATCTGTTTCTTCTTCTTCCACCTTACTCCACAAAACTGCTTAGCTTAGGTATTCCTATTTAGATGACACTGTTGGCTTTAGGCTTAAACTACTTTACAGAATCACAGATATGCCAAGTTGGAAGGGATCCACAGGGATCATTGAATCCAGCTGCTGGCCCTGCCCAGGACCCTCACCAAGAATCACACCACGTGCCCGAGAGTATCATCCAAATGCCTCTTGAACTCTGGCAGGCTTGATGCTGTGATCACCTCCTTGGGGAGCCTGTTCCAGCACCCAAACACCCTCTGGGTGAAGAGCTTCTTTCTAATATCCGACCTAAACCTCCCCAGACACAGCTTTGGGCCATTCCCTCAGGTCCTGCCACTGGTCACCACAGAGAAGAGATCAGTGCCTGCCCCTCCTCTTCCCCTCACAAGGAAACTGTAGACTGCAATGAGGTCTCCCCTCAGCCTCCTCCAGGCTGAACAGACCAAGTGACCTCAGTTTCTTCTCATTGAACTTCCCTTCAAGGCCCTTCCCCATCTTCGTTACCCTTCTTTGGACGCTCTCTAATGGCTTTATGTCTTTTTTGTATTGTGGTGCCCAAAACTGCACACAGTAGTCAAGGTGAGACCGCCCCAGTGCAGAGCAGAGCAGGAAAATCCCCTCCCTGGACCGGCTGGTGATGTTTTGCCTGATGCAAAAAACCCCAGGACATGGTTGGTCGTCCTGGCTGCCAGGGCACTGCTGGCTCCTGTTCAACTTGCCATCAACCGGGACCCCCAGGCCCCTTTCCACAGCACTGCCCTCCAGCATCTCATTCCCCAGTCTGTATGGACATCCAGGGTTGCCCCATCCCAGTTGCCGAATCCGGCACTTCCCCCTGTTGAACTTCATATGTTGGTGATTGCCCAGTCCTCTAATTTGTGGAGGTCTCTCTGCGGGGTGTCCCTGACTTCAACGGAGTCAACAGCTCCTTCCAGTTTTGTGTCATCTGCAAACTTGCTTAGCATCTCTTTAAGTCAGAGTATTTTGTCATTTGTGGTTTAAGGCATATGCTATGAGAAATACTACTTCAAAGGAGTTTCTGCAGAACTTGACCCTTGCAAAGATCAGAGAGTAAAGACTAGTCAGAACACTATAAATGTGTCCCTGACTGTGGGATTGCACCAAACCTCTTCTGAATGCTCTGCCTGTCCTCTTCCTTCCTCTTATATTGCAGAGTGTTAATAGTTGACAGACAAAAGATTTGTTTCTCCTGAAATACACTCTTTTGTCTTGTCTCCATAATATTTGGTGCATGCCTGACTTGACAACTTGCATGCAAATGCCTGCTTTTGTATTGTTTTTGTGGGTTGGCAACAACGTTTTTCTGGCTTCCTACTGCAAGCAAAAACCTGGTGTATGGAACAGAGTTGTTTATATGGATTCCTGGTATGGAATACAAGTTTAATTCTTTTAGCTTGAAATTAAATTACGTTTAACAAAATGAACTTTGAATTTAAGTGTCACTGAACCTAGCTAAACGATTTGCTAGGACTTATATTAATAAAAGCAAACTCTAGCATAGTTAACTACTGCAAGAGATGTATTTCGGGTTCTTAAAATTTGTGGTTTAAGAGGGGAATGCTCAGCTTATGCTTCTGTAGTAAACTTCATGTCTGAAATGCACTGTGTGGTGTACCCTGCTGGGATAGTACAGCCACGGACAACTTGAAGGGATTTGTGTGGGCAGGGAGATGGCAGATGAAACATTCCAGGTGAGATATAAATTTCCATGCCCTGCTTTGGGAATCTAATCTACCTTACAGTACAGAGATAGGGAGCTGCAAAAATGAAGTTAGCAGTGATTTTGTTTCCTCTGACCTACTGTTGGAGGACGTAATAGCATTTTAAAAGAAATTTTTAAAGCAGTATTTGGTTGGACGTGCTCTTTCTGGACTCCCAGGAGGTGCTTGCCAGCAAGGAGCCGCTGAAATCAAAAGCAAAATCCTAAAAGGCCCATATATGTGTGTGGAGTAACGAAACCGAGAACCAGAGTTGTTCTATGCTGAAGTTCAGCTGAAAGATCTTTCCAAGTGCAATAAAGAGAGGGAACACCTTAATTACTGTCTTCAAGAATTATAATGACTTGTGAGATTCCTAGAGTAACATACAAATGTACTTTCATGATGCAATAGCAGACAGTGTCCTTCCAATAAAATAAATGTTACTTCATTAAATGTTTCTTCTGCAAAGACCAATAGGGGAACTTTTAATCATTTCAGTCACCTCTGAAACAAAGCAAGTAATCTTGGTGTTACAGAGGTTAGTTTCTTAAGGAAGCCCTGAAAAAAACTTTTTCCATGAACACGTTGGTATGAATTGGCATTCTTCCTTGCACAGGAAACCACAAATTCTTATTGTGGAAAACTTCTAACTCTTGTAAAACAGTCATTAGTTTTGTGTATTAAATGTTCAGAATGTTCCAGTGTTTTTTGGTGTGGCCTCTGGAGAGCTGCTCTAAGAAATGCTACTCTTTTGATAAACACAAGATCACTTGCTCAAATGTTTCCAGTCACTTCTATTCACTGTGCATGCTACTGGGACTTGGATGCTTGTCAAATGCCTACAAGCCTAAGACCATCTTTATTGCTCAATTATTTTTACCCCCTTAAGTCTCTGACAGTTGCAGCAACTGAACATGATCCCTGTGTTAAATACAGCAATGTGTTGGATGAGTTGCTTTGTTGGGGTTTCTGAAACTGATGCACTTGAAATTGTCTTTGCTGGTGGCAATGTCTCAGTACACACACACATGCATACATGTGCTTGTGTGTGCTCCTTGGCAACACTTGTGAAATGTCAGCATGATTTGATCACATACCATTTAGTGTAATATGTGATATGTGTACTACAGGGTGGGAACTTAGGGTTCAGGTGACTTGAAAAATTACTTACATGATTTCACTGACACTGTACTGAGCATCTTTCTTTGTTAGTCTCTTTCTTTATGACCTGGTCTTCTCAACCTCTTTTTTTTTTTTTTTTTTTAAAAGTCCCTACGCTGGATTTGGTATGCAAGCCATGATCAGTTTTTCAGACTTCATAAAACTCTCTTTTTTAACTGAGAACTGTGTCCTTAATTTTTGTTCCTTTCAAATACACTATCAAGAGTAGAACTCAAATTACACAACACATTCTTTTTTTCTTTTTTTTTTTTTAATGAAAGAAGAAGGAACAATGGGTGGGGATGTAGCAAATCACCTAAGCTAGCAGTGATAAAAGTGATTATTTTTTTTTTCTTTTTCCTTTGCTGTGCACGCTGCTTGTTTGAAACAGATTTATTGTATCATCTTCATTAATGTTTTACGCTTTCTACTATTTTGGAGTGATAGCTGGGTTCTCAAGTACTGGAACGTTACTGCTGCTATTTAAGGCAGGACATCTGTCATGATGTGTCTAGAGTCTGATTTCCCCAAGCCTGAACAATTCTTGCCTTTATACTCTACCTATGTAGCTGCTGCTCTTTCTACAACCTAAAAGTAACAAAGAGGTTAAACAACTCATTGAGAGTCTAATTTCTGAGAGCAGCAACTTGCCAGTAGCTATGTCTTGTGTCATCTGGACAATGCTTTGGCAGAGTTTTAAGAGTTTGCTAAACTAGGCCAAATTAACTTTCTTTTTTTCTCATAACTTTCTGCATAACTTTCTGTACTGGAAGGCTGCGCACAAAATAAATTTGTGCTTCTCACAAACAGTCTCATGCTGCACACACCAAGGCTTCTGGAATCCAGCCCTAGCAGCATCCTCCTGGTGTGCTACCCTCGGCTGGCTCCCTTGCTTCTGGAAATCATGACTTGCATATCGGCTTCCTCGAGCTTTGGGACTTTTCTCTTGCAGTTCAGTGTTGGCTGTCCTCTCAGTTATGGTTTATATCCCAACAGCTGTTAGTTTGTAGACTTTTATTGTAAATGCTGTTTACAGTATTATTGAATATTCTGTGCACAGGATGGTGAGGTTACTCTGTGGAGCCTCAGAACTCACCCCAAGAAAGGGAAGACTTTGCAGGGTAATCTAGAGAAATGATTCCCCTTCTCCCACTGAAACCCTACTCTGAAAACTTTGTTTTAGAGACAATTTTAATGAGCTTTGAAATATGTATTACAGTTTTTGGGACAACCTGTTTATGTCTGTGGCATTGCAATAATACCATTTTGGGGATGAAATTTTATGACTTTTAACTGCTCTCTGCTCTTCCTGTTTCCTTCTTTTCTTCCTGCTCCCAGCTGTATGCATGTGCTGATTATTCTGGGGTGGCTCTAATCTGCTCCTTCAACTTTGTAAGCTGCTTTATCTCAGGTTTTGGTTGCTGGATCAGCATATCAGTGTCCACTGTTAGTGAACCAAGGAAGGTCTCAGACCTCCAGTGTGTGTGGGAGCTAGTGCAGTGAGAACAACATCAGACTGGACAAAAAATATGTGCTCTCCACAGTTCATTTTGTGTAACGTGGATCCATTTGTAATCATGAGTTTTCTGACTACACGTTTCAGTTCTGATTTGACAAGTTAAAAGCTTTCAAATGGTACACTGAACTCGTGTTCATTTGAAGCTTAAAATGCTGGAATTGTTTTTTTTTTTTCTTTGTAGCTCCTATTCCACACTATGTTTTTACAAGTTTTTTGTTTAAAGGAAGCTGTACACTTCCCAGGAAAGGTCGCAGCTGGGAAAGGCCTAAAACAATTGCAGTTGCACAGTGTTGCTTGGCTCTGTTGGATTGTAACTGTGTATGACTGTTATTAATCTAAAATTGCAGATGCTTTACTTGCTCGTCAGATTGTAAAAATGCTGTGAGAGCATCCAGCATCTTTTAAAGACAGCATGAGTTGCTGAATTTTGGAGTTAGAATAGTCATGGTGACAACATGTCTCTTCTGTACTGGTGGAGTAAATTAAAGAGAATGGGGAAGAAATGCTAGGGAATAGGAAGATTTGAAATAACTATACATGGGTCAATGCAAACAACATAGGAAGTTTTGGGAAGCTTTGTTAAGCTTTGTTAAACTTGAGCTGAGTACTTAAAAGTTTACTAGAGAGTAATACATGCTGTTGAACCTGATGGCTTTGGCTTGTGATCATCAGTGAATGCTTTTTCACCTAGTTTTTCAACTGGGGATTTACTTTGGCACAAGGAAGATAAGTTTCTTCTTTGAGAATACAAGTGTCTGCTTGGAAACATTCCCAGCAATGATCTGATTCCTAGCCTTTTCTGTAACTGCTCAATAGTGCCACCAATGCATGTTTGGCCACAAAGGAGTTACGACAACCTGCATAAACCCCAGAATTTTTTAACATCTCAAAAACACTTTAATACAGGGTAAAAGCCAGGTAGTTACAAAGATTGGCTTGAAACAAAGTGGCTTCCAAAGAACTGCCGGTTAAGTTTAACAAAACTATTGCTTCTGCCTGCTGACTTGGTGGCATCCCAGGTGCAGCTTGGTAACCTGACTGCCCAGATTAAGATCTCCAGATTACTGCTGGAGTTCATTTAGAAAGGAGACTTGGCTCTGTTGGCTCCTGCAGATGTTGAATTGCCCGAGTGTTTTAGAGGAGGCTGTGCTGTACTGTCAATATATTCTCCAGGCTAATTCACATATACATGTCTGACCAAAACAAAAAAAGACCCTATTTTGTTTTACATCTTAACAAAACTTTTGCTTCTTTTAAAGTGTTGAATTGAAGTATTTGTGTTAAAGGAAATAAAACCCCAACAGTAAACCACCAAAACCAAACGATTTGATTTCTCACTTCATTCTGGCAGTAGATGCACATCCTGTGTGCTAAGGGGAGATGCATGGCTGTGGAAGCTCCAGATGTGAGAGGGTGTTCTGCATTATAGGTAGATCAAATACATTTTGGAGCCATCTGGCAATGAGCAGAGTGAACTACTCAACCTGAACTTCACCTATAATGTATAAATTAACCTCTTTACATGTTTCCTTTTGAGGAATGTCCTGAATAGATTCTCATTAGACTTTATTTATTTATTTATTTATTTATTTTACATTATTGTCAGGTGATCATATTGTCCAAAATACTGCATAATTCAGATCTGAGAATTAGATTCAAAGTTAATATCTCCATAGCAAAGTCCATGTTGTTCAGAGATTTTCCTGTGTTAATTGTTAACAGGTGCCCTCACTGCAGGGTTTGTTAGCTGAGTACTGCTTACTACGTTCTGTTGTTTTAAGTGCTATTTGTGGTGTCTTACAGCACCAACATATTTAACTTAATAGATGTGACATGGAGGACCCTTATCCTGAAATGTGCTACTAGAACTTAGTTGGCACTATTCAGATTATGCTCAAAAATACTACTTTATATTTTTCCAGTGTTAATTGAACCATCTATTTGATTTGTTCTATTTAAGTAATATGCCTACTTTGATCTTTGAGCACAAGAATCTGGTATTATTTGGTTGTTCATGGCAACCTGAATATTCTGTTTTATGTTTTGGGTTTGTGTGTGGGGGTTTTTTGTTTTTTTTTTTTTTTTTGTTTGTTTGAATTTTTTTATTCCTCTTAATAGCTTCTGTATTGAGTGCTGTTGTTTAGAACAAGCATTTATTTGTGTGTGCACCTGATTCATAAGAATCACTCTTATGTTCCAGTTGTCTTGAGAGTCTTGCTTCGTCTTGTCTACTGCCTTTGCCTCGTTTCTGTTTCTCTTCTATCGATTTCCAACACCTTAGGGGTGTTGTTTTTGACTACAACTCTCATTGTCATGTTTGGGTAAGTCTTCAGTCTCAGTGAAGAGAGCTATCTCAGTTGTTGAGGAAGCTCGAGATGCTTTGAGGTGTTGCAGATCAGAAGATGATTATAGTTCTGTAAGAGTTCATTTGTTCTCTAGAATAACATAATGTTGTCAGTAAGAGAGTCTTTTTGCAAATTCACATAGGTGAATGGAAGTGTGATGGACTACGTGAAAGCAATATGTCCTTCATTATGTTGTTTTGTTTGAAAAATATATTTTTTAAACTTTAGGAATTCTGATATTTATTAAAATTATTTTTATTGAAATTAATTTCATTAATGAGACAGTTGTTTTCTGCCATGCTGTCACAAGATACTGAAGTCCAGAAGATAAACCAAAATAGAGGGAATGTGTTAAGAGAGACATTGTTAAGAAATGATCTGAATGGGACAGTGCATGACCTACTGGTTAACGATGGTACAGCATTAATCACATCTTTCTGCCTTGTCTGAGGAAAATAAATCTTTCATTTCTGAATCTGGCCTTTCTAGAGATTGTAGTTAGCTGTGACTGTTATCTTGGGTAGGATATGCAATTGCTTCTGTCTTGATTCTGTCATCGGTCGGTTCTTTGGGAAGTTTCTTTACTGTTTTTTGCAGTATGTTCTTCCTTAACTTGCTCCAAAGACTTCACTGCTAAACAGTCAGGCAGCATCCAGTTGATCCAAATAGTCCCAACAGCTGAGATAACTTGTTTTTTGTTGGAATTGGATGATGTGCTTGTGCATTTTAGGATGATGCGTAATAACCTGACCAGGAGAGATGCCTGTGGAAAAAAGCAGAGGAAAATTAGGTGACCACTTGCTAGGTTTAAGGAAAGGGGTGCTGGAAAGCAGGTATATTTTAAGGGGCTGCTTTTTTATTATGGGTCTGCACAGCTTTAATTCTCATTTAGCACTTCAACCTTTGCCTGACCTCCACCAAATATTCTCCTTCAGCCATATTTTCAGAATCTTTCTTACAAAAAAAGAAAAAAAGGCATGCACATCTTGTATGCCATTTTTTGGTTTCTGCACCACTCAATAATTTTGCTGGAGTGGGGCAGTGGTGTGAGTTTGGAAGGAAGGCATTAGTTATGTGAATGATATTGTCTCAACAAACTTTGTCTCTGTAGGTAAAGGCCTAATGTAGGAAAAAAAAAATCTTTTGCAGACTAATTTGAAATATTTGATGTTCAAAACTGGACAATTATTGTATGTAGAAATGTCTTTTTAAAGTTTGTTGAGTTTTTTTAAAGTATTGAACTGCAGAAATGGACACCTGTCTCTGTTACCCATTTCACCAGTGCTGGCAAGTACAAAACTGGAAGTGGTGTTTGTGATGGACTGGAATTTCAGTGGTGACACTGCTGTCAACTCTATCTCTTTCTGTCATTGAATGCAGCAAGTCTGTTCCTCCTCAGTCCCGTAGCAAACAGTTGTGATCTCTCTACTTCCTGGCATCTAAGAAGTTCAGCATCTTTAAAGCAGTGATTACATTATGGTTTTGGACTGACTAATTTAAATGGAAACTGAGCAGTTTCTCACTTAAAATGTGCTCCAGATCTTGTTTATAAACATCCTAGAGATTAATTGATGCATCTGATTTTCAGTATTTCTCATATATTTAAGGAAGACAGTAAAGTATCAAAATTGATGAAAGCAAGTGAAAGCTGATTTGTTTTGGAGAAGGGGAATGCACTCTGACTTGAAGGAATGAGTCTCAAGACTTAGTGCTTGGTAGTAACACTGAAACTTATGTACTTTGAATGCCATAGCCTTAAGTTACAGTAAGGATATATAATGAGTCAAAGAAGTGAGAGAATCTAAGCAAATCAAATAAAATTTACATTGTGATAATGAATTCTTGAATGTATGGAGTTTTTTAAAGAGGCAGTTAAGAACTGTAATCTGCTGCACAATCAAATGTGTCTTTTGTAGGAAAAAACTGCTATTCTTATCAAAGTAGAACGTGCAAATGTCTCTGAGTCTGAGCAAATATTTCAAAAATTCATTTTGAGAACTTAGAAGACAATCTAATAAGCATGTGTGGAAACCTGCTCCATAGTGCTATTAGGTTGGCAGAAGACATTGATTTACATACTGATAAAATATCTCTTTCAGAAGTGTTGCTACTCAACAAGACGAAGAACATTGTAATTTGGTTTTGCAGCCCTTTCAGAAGATGTCCTACACAACTGATGCCTCTGCCAAAGGAGTTGAGAGACACTGTAATGGAACCACCTCTGATGTCTCATTTTAGTTTTAAAGGACCCTATTAAATAACAAAACTTTTAAATCTAAGATTATAATTTATTTTAGCTAAGATTGGAGTTTATTTAATTACAGGTGTGCTCTGTTTCCAGGAGGTTTATGAGAAAATTTTGAAAGTTGAAAACATTCTCGCTCAGATAAACAGTTGTACAGGTGATTTGACTGCAAGTCTCATTTGACACAGGTGTTTGCCTGTGTAAGGATATGAGGTCAAGATGGACTACTGTGACTTAAATTAATGGCAGCTGCTTAGCAAAGATAAAAGCAATCTTCTCTTTGCCAAGTGTATCTTAGCCAACGTTGCTGAAGTTATTTTAATGTACAGTCAGTGAAACCTTTATACAGGGATCTGGGTGGAACTTAGACTGTTTGTCACTGGGATACCCACACTCATTGAGAACACAGCTGCGTTGGGCAGGGCACGTCTCCAGGATGAAGGACCACCGCCTCCCTAAGATCGTGCTCTACGGTGAACTCGCCACCGGCTGTCGCAAGAGAGGAGCCCCGAAAAGGAGATACAACATCTCAGCCTTGGCCATATTGACCATCATCACTGGTCTGCTCTGGCCTCCAATCGGGAGGCCTGGAGACAAACCATCTACAATGCTGCTGCCTCCTTCGAGAACTCACACAGGATCACTCTCGAGGAGAAAAGACAACTCAGAAAGAATCGCGTCCTGTCAGTACCACCTGGGGAGTCTTTCTCGTGTCCCTTCTGCAACCGGACTTGTCTGTCACGCATTGGCCTTTTCAGCCATCAGCACCTGCAGCAAGCGCGGGTAGTGCCCTTCAAAATCTTCGTTCACGAAGCCAAGCCATGATGATGACCCACACTCATGCTGCCTCGAACATATAGCAATTGCAGCACTTTTTTAAAATTGGATTTGGGGTATGAGCTAGTTCGTGCAGCAGCTTCTTGGCTTTTCTTTTAGTATATCTACTTGATATGTGGAAGGAATTCAATCTGCACATTAAGGAGTGAGTGGGCCTAAGAGAGCTCGAGCAATGTGATTTGCCCTCTGAACTCATGACTGAAGCTCTAAGTGTAGTCTGTATTTCTGGCCACTGTTTCTCTCCCAGGGCACTCTGTCAGAAGAGATTCCCACCTCTGTTACTTGCACACTGGCCCATTTCAAAGGTAACTCTCAGCAGTAGACATGCACAGTCTTGATTTCTACGCAAGATCTGGCTGAGCAGAGCTGTGCAAGTGCAGGTTAGAAGTGCTCAGATAACATAAACCCAGAACACTTGGGCGTGCCAGTTGGCTGATACATGAAGTGGGTGTTTTTACAGCACATACTCTAAACTGCAAGAAAGAGATTGAAAACAATACTTGATTCCTAGATTTGCTGCAAATCCTGAAGTTTTAATCTGTTTTTATGTATTGTGCTGTGAGGGTTTTAGCCTGTAAGTAGGGAAATTCACCTGAACTTCGATGAATTTCAACGATGATGCAAATAGTTACTTTCTTAATTCGTTTAGGTTCTTGCCCTTTTGAATTCAGCACAGTGGCTGAGAGGGGATTGCTTTTCTACACTATGTCAAGCTCCTTAAGTGTCTTATTAGGAGCCTTAAAAAACATCAAACTCTGTAAGTGAAACATGGTAGTCCAAAACGAAATTAAAGAAAGGAATAAAATGTGCCTTTGTGTTTTCGCCCTTTGTGTATGTTTCAGAAAATTCACATGGCTGCTGCTGGCTGAAGGGCAACCTGAATATCTGCCCTGAGCAGGCAGGTTAGGAATTTCCACGGAGCTGGGGAAAAGTGAGAGGGATACCCCTCTGTGCAGGGCAGGACCGAGGTGGTATCTCTGCACTGCAGTTTCTCAAGCATGTGAAGCAGGGAGGTCTGTGCCTGCTGAGGTGTCTTCCCAGCCGTGCGGTGGAGGAGAGGAGTGCTGGATGAGCTTGCCAGGAATGATAAGGCCTCCAGGTGGGGATCACAGTAAACATGCTGTGAGAATCACAGCCCTGCTTTTCCAGGAGTTACATGTGGTGAAGATGTTTTTCCTTCACTTATTCTGTTGGAAGCTTCTTGCTGCTAGCAGCTAAACGATATGCAAAGCAATCAAACTATGGCTCTTCCAGCATTCCTGGTGTTCTGGCTCATGGTACTCGCTTCTGTTTTCAAAACTGAATTTGTCAGCATAGACACTACTTCACTCTGAAAATGTAAATTCTTATCACAAGTGCTTCTCGTGTTGTAATAAACATGCATAACTTTCCTCTACAAGATCTGCGTATCATTCTTGTTTTCCCTCTCACTGTTTATTCAATACCTGCCAAACGGCAAAGATATCTTCTGAATAGATTTATGCAAAACTGGCAGTGTGGTAATGGCATTGCTTCCAGTAAATTCAGACTATTGTATTCTACATACAGTATTCATGGCTATGTTACTGACTAACAAGACTGCCGTTGGCTACGATGAAGTACACCACAAAATTGTTCTGATCTTGGGCTTAAGGTATAATTTGAGACAGTTACCTTAAACCAAAAGAGCCTAAGTTCATAAATAAACTATTAACCAACATAAACTTTTTAATGGCAGAGACAGTTAGCAAGGAACTATACAAATCCCACAGGCCTAGATAATCTCTACCATAATTATGTAGTCCACTAAGTGAGTATAATTTCCAAAGCTTTGCTCATGAAAAAGACCGGATTGTTTGTGATGTGATTTCATAAAACAAACAAGGAGACTAAAGGCTCCAGAGGCTGCTTAAGGTTTTGCAGATGGGTAAATGCTACTACTTAATTGTTTAAAGTATGTGTGAGGAGATACATGGCAGTTGTACAAAGTATGCCTTAAGAAATAAAGTTATTGTTAGATATGTGCTGAATTTCTTTACTAATATAGCTGTGTTTCCAAAAAGTCACTTTAATAATCTGTTCAAAATAGCCTTTAAATGTTCAGTGAGGTTTTTGCTACTTATTCTGCTAGATAATATGTGTTGCTAAATATTTCTGATTGTGGTAATAAAATGAACATTGCGGTGATCTTTCTGGTTCTGCTTTGGTACTATTAACACATACCTCTTCTGATCCCATACATCCTATCTAATTCTCCCACCTAAGAGAGCTGTGCCAACAGAAGTATTAGGAAGAATACAGCAGTTGCACCAGTCCAGGAAAAAAATGCTCCCTAGAAGATGGGTGTTTGAGGAGAGAGCTGAGGTGTTCAGCCATGTAGTTGATTGACTTCCCGATGGATTGTCTTGCCTGGTCTTTGAGATAGCCAGCCCCAAAACAGCAACAGAGATACAGCCACCACTCTTGAGATCACAGGAAGCTGTAGCATCCCTTTGGGATGCTTTAAGGATGTACTGATGTCTTGTCTTTTTGGTTTTTGTGGTGTTTGGGTTTTGTCTTTTTTATGGCTAGGTGTTGTCTAATTGAGATAAAGCACCATGCATACTTTTGATAGAAGGATCTGTACTTGTACACATAAATCTGCTGTGTGATGCCCCACACCCAGATACAGAAAGAATCACAGAAACAACAGCACATGGTGATCTTTTTGAGCCTCCAGAGCTGCAGAAGGGAAGGCCCCTTCTGTGCATGTTCCCTGTTACCTCTCTTGTACTGCAGCTTCCTGCAAAACAGAGACCTGTCCTGAAATCTCCTGCATCAGCATGGATCCCTCTGTAAGCTTTATTTTACTTACACTAAGTCTCTGACTCTAAGTCCCTAAGGAACTTAGAAATTTGGGTGATAGAAGCCAAAGACTTACCCAAAATGGGTATTCTGTGAAAAAAATTCCCTTCCTTAGGCTCATAATCTAAAAAATTGCTCCAGTGACTTCATGTGAATCTTAGTGCTTTTTTAATCTTCACCAGGCTGCTGTGAAGAGTTCCCTTTATCTTGAATGATGGACTGGGGGTTGGGTTATGGGGGCTGGCTGCCATGTTCTCACCCACATGTACCAGCTTCCCCTTTGCACCCCTCTGCTCTTTTAACCCAGCACTGAGTCAGCTGTGTTTAATATGTAAGAGAGCAATTGAATTATTTTTATGGTTGCTGGTCTGAAATGAGTCAGTGCAGAGTCAAACATGTTGTGGAGCAGAGAAGGGAGAGGAATGGGAATCTGGCAGCCAGCAGCTAGCTGAGATTGCCATGGAGCCACAGACCAACCCCAGTGACTTCTCCAAGGTCATACGAGCTTCTGTCAGCAAGAAATTGAAACCTTCTCTCTTGTGTTGTTATATAGGGTGCTGACCTCAGGTCTGTCACATGCAGAAACTGGTAGGAAGTGGCTTTACATTTATTCTACCTATATTTATTGCTTGTTTGCAAATTTTTAATCTTGAATTAATAGATGCTTTCTAGTGTATGCCAAATCCAAACATACTGGACTGGTCATAACTGTAGATCTTCAGGTGTAAGCTGGGTGTGTTTCATGTTAACCTGAGGTAACTTTCCCTTAGAAATGGGATTTTTGGATAGACAGTGATTTGTCAACTACAGCACATTTTTTTTTAAGGACTATTGCTTTTTAATAAAGATAGCTCAGGACTTAGTGTCTGAAACAAGTAATTACGTTGCCAACTTAGTAAAAAATCAGTTGGTCACAGTTGCCTGATAACTCACACAACACAATCTGCAGTGTGACACTTTATCAATGGCCTAATACAAAATTTATAATGGAGTATTTCAACAGTCCTGGGCACATAAATTTCTGGATGCACAGCATTTTGAGCTATGTTTCTTATGAAGGCAGTGCTGAAAGTAAGGGTCTGAGGGCAGAGCTTAGGTCATGTATTCTGGCATCAGTTTCTATGCTCTATTTTTTTGTGTTGTTGTTGTTTGAATTCATTTGGGAAGAAAGAAACTAGGAAACTTTTTGAGTGAACATTTTGGAGGTCTGTGCTGTTTATGAAGTTTCCTGCATCACTCCTGTATTTTTAAAGTTTCCTTAGAAACAGGGCTAGCCAAAAAATATTCTGGACATGATTGTATGTAACATATGTGCATTTTCTTTACACAATACACTGCAGTTAATTCATTTTGAAGGGCTTCCTCCTAGCTCTGACAGATTTTGTCAAGCTACCACCTGACTTAATTTCTTTACCTGTTTTTTGTTGTTGTTTGGTTGGTTGGTTTGGTTTATTTTTGTTTAGGTATTTGTTTGGGGTTTTGTGGGGTTTTTTGTTTGTTTGTTTTGTTTGTTTGGGGTTTTATTGTTTTTTTGTGTGTGTGTTTTTACTTTTATTTCTTGGAACAAAATAAAGCTTCTTGCAGGTGTTTCGGTTTGGATTTTTTTTTTTTTACTTTTATGAAGGATGGTATTGGAGAAGTCTGTCTCCAGAAATCTAATATATTGTCTGATGTTCTTCTAGAAACAAATACATCATGTGGATTTTTATGTAGGAGGCTTTTTAGACTTTTAAAGGTTGGGTGTTAGCCACAAGATTCATGTGACATGACAAATGTGGAACATCTGTGTACTGATGTACATCACTGTTCTCAAAGTCATTCCCCCCACCACATGCATTGAATTAAATACAAGAATTTAGAGAAAAAACACTTGGAAGAAGACATTCTGTCAAATACAATGGCAAGGATCTGTTGTGCAAGCTGTTGGAACTCACACACTTCTCCACGCACTTATTGAGAGCTCTGATGTTCTCTGTGCATTAACTGTTGCTCCTTTGGAACTGGGAGAGTGGTGTCATGCCTTCCTAGTTGGTGGCAAACTGTCTTAGAGTTTAGCATAAGGAATTTCTCAATGTAGTTCCTTGTTTGAGTGATGTATGGGCTGTATATGAGGTAAGTAGGTGGCTGAGTTGATTTACTTGTATTGGAAATGAAAGGTAGCTGAATGGCTTAGAGCAGGATCTCACACATTAAAACATGAATCTTATTCATAACTCTGCCTGAAATGACCTTACTTAGTGACCACTATCCTTGTAAATCCTGAGTGCTACTGTTTGTCTCCATTCTATAGCTGGAGTAAGAGTTCTGGGCTATGAAATATCTGTGATATAGAAAAGAAAAGCAATTCTTATGGGTAAGATTTGACCTGTAGCATTCTGGGCCAGAGGCTAGAAATGCTCTGTCTTCTAGGCTGCTTAGCAAATTGCATGAAGGGTGCTGTACTGCATTACAGCTTGTATACTTGGAGCTATCACCTTGGTCTGACAAAGGAGGCTCAGGTTAGATTGCAAGATACAGAATATCCAAAAATCAGACTTCCAAATGCAGGTCACAAATGGTGTTGAGGTGGAACTCATGACTTGTGTGGTAAAAATCTCACTACTGCGCAGAAGGCAAGTGGCAGATATTCACAGTTGTCTTTCTAGTGACTTGCATGTATTTCAGAAGTGGTCTGAAGCTGTTTAGGTTTGAACATATAATTAAGTAGTGGGTCTTTTAAGTAATGTAAATCTATTCTTTCAGATGTTTTCATCACAGATAGGGTTTATTGAATTTTGGTACTAACAGCTAGAAACCAGTATTAAAAACTCAGCCCTGGCTTCCTGGGTTATCTTCACAGACTCAACTCTGGGACTGCAAAGGTAAAGAACCTCCTTTAGTTGATCTGAATTTACTTTCAAACATCTGTCTCTGAGATGATTTCTGAATACTTCCTTCAAACATCGAGGATATGATGGCTGTTTTCATTCTGTGCTTAACTCTTTTTGAACTTATTTCTGAGGTTGTTAAAATCTTGTTCAAAAGCTATTTTTAAGAGTTCATTTTTAAGAGCTTCTACTCTAGAGTGCATGTAAAAGTTCTTTTTCCAACATAGCCACATAGGTCTGCTTTTCGGACATTGGAAAACTTGCTCACATTGAAAATATTACTTCACTTGGAAACAGCTGAATGAAGCCCTGCTTTTAAAGGAGGTGTAAGAAATGGTCTGAAGCAAAGGGAGCATTTCTGGGATTTGTTGTCCAGAGGCAGGTGCATAGGGAGTGGGCAGAAGTGGTATGCAAGACCTAAGTAATTTGGGCATCCATGTCAATTGTCCTGGTGTCTTAGAATTTGCTATGCTCTCATTAAATATTTCTTATCATAAAACTATAGTTAGCTGATAACAAAATGCAACTTCTTTAACCTTAAAAGTTGCGGGGGGGGGGTGAATCTATTTTTGTTTGTGTTTTAAGTTGGCAGTTTTGTGTTTTTTGTTTGGGTTGGTTGGTTGGTTGGGATTTTTTTCCTTTTTAAAAACTATTAATCCAAACCAACCAGCCACTCTCTCACCCCAGCCTGCCTGGGCTAAGAGGCCACCCCCACCTTACCTCTGTGAGCCCTGTGTCGTTGGGGAGTGAGGGGCCATGTAGATTTTTGTATTGCATTTCCAGCAGACTTCTTGTCTTCAGTGCTGGCTACAGGAAGTGCAGTCTGAGTCCACATCCTCTTTGAAAATCTGATGCAGAATCTGGATTGATCTAACTGGGATCTCTCTGGTATAGGACTTGCCCAAGCCAAGTGTTTCTGTTTTAAATGTTTGTTTTTTTTTTTTTAATTTAGCTTTGTAAAACTGTAGTTAGGAAACAAATCTGTACATCCAGAACATGTAGGTGTTAAATTAAGCTCATGTTCCAAGTAATTAAATGCAGCTGTGATGTAAATTACTTATGTAAACACAGCAGTAATTTCATATCCTTAGGACAATTTATATTCTGTAGTTTCTTTTACCCATGCTGCAGTTTTGTTAAACAATTGAGAGTAATCCTGGAAGGCTCATCTGACTTGAGTCTGTTTTATTGCATAAATATACCTTTCAGAGTGCTGGGAAAAAAAAATTCATAATTTTTCTAAGTGTTTGAAGAGACTTCTGATGTCTTGAGTCTTTATTACACTAGAGGTCAGTGTACGATGGGAGCTTCTGTGCTGTGGTATAGAGTTTCTTGCAGAATCCTATTTCATCAACTTTGAAACCAGATTCTAAGAGAAACTGTAGCCTGTTGCTATGGAAAAAACCTTAACATTAATGTATCTTGTGACTTTCTTGGCTAAATGACTTTTTTGAGCTTCCTCCTTTTAATTCTCCTTGCTTAAGGAATATTAGGCAAGTATCAATAACAGTAGTTTAATGTGTTAAGTGTGAATATGCACATTCATTTGTTCCAGCGTGCACCTCAAACATTCACCTTGCATTGCAAAACCATGTTTTCTTGGTTCAGATATATTTCTATATGCCAGTGGATTTACAGGAGTCATCCTTAACTTGTGCACTGTACTTATTAAGGGCACGGTGGAAGAATTGCACATGCACCTATTATTTTTAGAGTAGTAGGTGTCAGTTGTCAGCTTCCTGAGCACTGAGCTGGTAACGTCCAGGTGAATGGCTTCACTTCTGAGTGCTGAGGGAAACACAGTCAGCCATGATTCTATTGTGATACTTGTAGAGATTCTTTCCTCAGCAGGTCTTCTTCAGTTCTCCAGAAACGTAACTTCCATAAATATCTGGAATGTGCAAAAGCAGGTTGTTTCTGAAAACGTCATTGAGCAGGGGGACTAGAGCAGATGGTCAAACTACAACAAGTATTATCTGAGGTGAAATGGGAGAAAAGTGCACTGAAGGAGAGTCCTGCTGACTAGAGCAGATTACATCTCAAATGGCAGTCTAAGTAAGATAGTGGGGAAAAAAGGAATAGGGTGGATTTGAGCTACTGAATGATTTCTGTGAGAACTAACTACAAAAAAGTGCCTGTGTCCTGTTAATCTTGTATAGTGTTCCTCTGAAATGCCTCAAAAACATGAAAGAAAATGGGATGTTAAGAGTTTACAGGCTTACACCAATATAGATGGTAAGTGCACTCATAGAGCTGAATTTTCCTGTTTTTAAGTGATATTCTGAGTGTTCAAGAGATGTAGACCAATGAAAGTTTTTGTCATCATTCTTTTTGATGGGGTGGAAGAGAGAGGGAACACAGTAAAAGGAAAACCAGCAACCTGAAGATCTCCTTTGCACTTGGCTCCTGCCCAGTATATTTTGTTACATGCCTCTGGAGCATTAAGAAGGATAACACCTCAGTTGAGATAGTGTGAAGGAAGTGTTAGACTCTTGTTTAATTGAACTCTCTGTGAGGATTCCTGGCTTCACAGGGAAGTTGTTGCACTATTGTTTTTCTAAGCTGCTTTTTTTTTTTTTCTGTAAAAATTAGTATGTACCAAGGCTTTGCAGAATGGGGCTTTATCAAAACATCTCTAAGTGGTGTCAGACTTCATTGCATTGGGCAAGAGCATGAGGAGGCAATGGCTTTGCAGAACTGATGTGATATAAGTCATTAAGCAACAAATAAAACATCCTAAAAATTTATTTTCCTTTCCTTTTCTGGTTGGAGGGACTTACTTTAATTTGTTTCACTAAAACTCTTTAAAGTCTGTTGTGCATGTGAGAGCTCCAGAACTAGGAGGTTTATCTTAAAGAAGAGAAGCTGTTATAGGTGTCCTGTAGCCAGCCTGGTGAGTAACCTGATGGACCCCTGCAGATTCTTGCATAGCAGCTCTATGTCTGTGCACATAGTGACGGTCCTTCAGCTGTCAGATGTTATACCAGTCCAAATATTGATGTTTTCTGCATCCAGAAGAATATTTTTAATAGAAGAAATGTAAGTTTGTTTATGGTCCTGGATCAAAAATGATAGATCTTTGTGGCTAAGCAGAAATGATTACCCGTCTAGTTCCTCTTTCTAGTTCATAATATCAAGTATCCAAATGATTTTTTTTGATGTCTGTCTTTTCTTCATGATGTACTGATTAATTCCAGGATCTATCTGTTGAGTAATAAAGCAGAGTCCATCAAAAAGGCAAAAATTAATATTTGGAGTGTCTTTTCCTCCTTTTGTTCTAAACTTTCAAAATGCAGGGGTTATCAGATATGGGGTTGCAGTGGCTTGCCAGGCACTTCCCAGATGAAATGCAGAGAGAGAACAAAAAGTTGCAGACAAGGTCAGTCTTGAAAAGGTTAGAATTCAATTACCAGCTCTCACATTTTGATTTCAATCTCAAATGTTTCCTGGTAGGTGCTCTGTATTTCTTAGGCCTTTCGTTTGTCTCATCATGAAGTTTCTTGCCAAAACTTCTGGTAAGACTCTTGACACTAACAAGGACGTGTAGAATATAGTGACATAGGCAAACATATCTAAAAAAAACCTAGTAAACCAACTCTGTCAAGATAGTTCAACTCACACCAGATTTTAAGGTTCTTTTAAAAGGACAGACTTTGATGGGCTTCAAAGCTGCAGGCTTTCAAAACTGCAGCACCATGGTCTTCTCTCTCTTCTTCCAATGCACAAATGTAACATTTGGCAAAAGAAAAGAATTAATGAAATGTACTGGTGGGACAGTGACAGTGTGCACCAGGTTTAATGTGTGTTGTGCAGTATAAATGTCCCCTCTTTGCACCTTACAGTGTCTTCCAGGAAATCCGTGAAGTACCCGACCTAAACTACAGCTGGATTTCAAATCCAAGTCAAGTAGCAGGAAGGAATTTGAAAACTGAGCATTAGGTGATGGTGGAAAAACTAGTTTACCTTTCTTCCAGCTATCCCTTGACCATCTTTTTTTCTTCACGTCCCCTGTCAGACTGAAGTGAGAACCCACTCATTTACTCATTTACTCTTCCAAAGTGCAGGAATGCTCATTTGGAAATTGGGAATGTGAAAACAATAGCATGTCATTTACCATATTCTTGGAACTTTAGGCTAGTTTCCTGACTGAAATACAGAGATAAATATGGGTAGATCTTAAAAACTGGCTTAGTTCAAATGTCTGAACAGCTGTGTAACAGCAGGGAGAAGACTGAACTGCTGCCTTACCTGTTCCTGTGGGCTCTAAGATAGTCTATGTTTGCAGGTTTGTTTGTCTTCTAAAATCATATTTTTTTCCAATTCAGGCAAAATTGCTGTCTTATCTGTCTTTTCAATGAATTATTTTTGTTTTGACCTCTTCTCTAGATGCTGTTATTAGTGTCTGACATGTTCAGCAGCTGCAGTGGAAGCGGAGCAGTGACCTGACTGCTCTTAACAGTTGTTGCTCCATAGGAGCATAGGATATCATGACTTAATTTTGTGCCTCCTAATAGATTAAAAAAAGAAGTTGAATAAAGCAGTTATGAAAATCAAAGCAGTGTATTTGGCACCTAGACATATATGCAGGTGAGCTGAGCTCACCAGGAGTAGAAGTGTTATTTTAGTTACTAGCTATAACAGGAGGGAGACAATCATCTGTGCAATAGCACAGACTGCTTCTGGTAGCTCAGGTCTACACTGGAGAACTCCTCACTGCTCTTTGGAAAGAAACAACTGCATGTGGTACAGAATAGAGTAACAAACCTGGAGTAGTTGATGTAAGGTTTTGTGAGTCCAGGGGATTGGCATCTCTAAGGACAATGTGGTGCTGGGATAGTTCAGCTATTTTGAAACAACCCAACTTGGATATTTCATCAACATAAATATCCATGTGGGCTAAATCACCCTGCAATTAATGTTACAGGCACAGTCAGAGATGTTTTGTATTTGCCAAAAAGAAAATAAAACAAATTGTGGTTCAAGATGTGGGGATCAGAAATCAAGCCATGTGGCAGGTGTTGTCTGCAGAGCTGGACTTGCTTTATAGGTCAGCTCCACTAGGAGAGGTCTCAGGTCTGTCTCCTGATTGCTATGGTTCTAGGAAAAGAATTGGCTCTTTCAGTTGCGTCCGTTGGTGTTTAAAATTAAAGATTTTGAGGATATTTTGATAGATGCTGCTGGTTTTGTTATTTTCTTCGGTGCTGCTTGACCTTATTGAAAGATGTAATACAGACTTCTTGCTGTGAGATGGTTAAGGGAAAGTTCAGAATTTCCCAAGAAATTGGTTGTTCAAGAATGTCTTATGTTAAAGGGTCAGACTCTAGTAACTGCAAGGGATCAAGTTCCTCATAGTCCCTAGGAAACCACAAGACTTCTCCTTCTCTGTGAGTATGGCTACAGTGCATCAATAGCTGGGCTTTGAAGAGTTCTGTTGCTTGTGGTGATGATCTTACCCATATGAGTGGGCAAGGTAGAGCTCTGGTCTAAACTGCTTCAATCTTGGCAGTCAATCAGTTCGTCCACTTTGTGCTTCTGCCTGGTAGTTCTGTAGTTGTTGTCATATCCTAGGTTGTGTATTTGTGGTTCTCACCCGTACTTTATTGTGTTTGTTTCTTGTAGGACGACTGCCTTTGGATTGTGAGCCACTTGGACATGGTGATACAGATGTACCTCCAGGGTCAGGCCTGGATGGCTGGTATTTAAGGTAAGCCTTTGCTGAAAAATAGATGCAAATGTGAATAAGAACTAAAGGTTGTTGTTTTTCTTCTTTTTCCTTTTTTTTTCCTGGAGTTGTTTGTATCAAGCATTTAAAGAAGAATCTGTGTGTGCCTCCTAGTGTGTATTTAGCTTTAATAAAATGCAGTGATATAATAGTTAAGATCCCAGAGTAGACTTTAGGACCTTCAGAAAAGCTGATTGGTATTTAAAAACCCAGGAAATGCTCATGCAGCCTTAGGAAGAAATGTTATGCAGTAAGAAAGTGACAATATGAGTTCCTGAAACTTTATCTCAGTATTCACTAAGAGGCAGTAAGCAGCTGAGATGGACCCCCTGTTCCAGCCTTTCTATCATTCGTTCTTCCAACTGTTGTATAACAAAGTAGCTTCAACCATTCTAGACTATGTACAATTTCTTCAATGTAACATTTTAATTAATTACAGATCTGTATTCTCATGTTGCCCACTCTTCATGATTGGTTATATATTTGCAGTTTAGATTTGATTCAGTTTTTTTCAGTTCTTTGATAAGGGAGAGTGCTTCCCTGTGTGAACACAAACCAAGAACCAGAGGTATCGTTTTGTGTGTGTGTTTGTGTAGCAGGTTCTGTCTTCCACAAAGGTGGAGCTCCCATAACTTGTGGGATTAATCTTAACTGTTCTTGGAGAATTGTGTAACTTTTGTTACTGGAGAGATGTGATTTCTTGGACATGATCAGGAAGGTCTTGCTGGTTCGTATCAGCATAATAGTATATAGGTGATCTATCTTTTAACTTTCCTAAAAGAAAATTGATGTCTAATTCTGATCATACTGCCAGGCAAGAGCTATGATCCCATTAGTTCTCTTGCTACATGTAACCTATGTTTTTTCGCAGAGGTACGGTAGACTTTGTCAGTTGCTGCCCCAGAATTAGGTGAAAGCTGTGTTCCTTGCAACTTGTCACAGGTCCTGAAAGCTGCGAGAACATGGTGGAAAGAGTGGAAGTTTGAATGAAAGCTTCTTTTGCTGGTTTTAACATATTAGAAGAAAAGTGGGGGACTAGGACAGTGCTTGCTGTTACATATGCTAGAGAGCTTTGAAAAGTTGGAAAGACTTGCAGTAGAAAAGCAAAACCTAACCTTGATAACTTTGATCGTGGAAAAAAAGGAACTGAATCTTGACAATTCAGAATGAAAGCATTTGTATAAAGTCTCCTCCAACATGAGCAAGCACATTCACATCACATTTATTGGCTGCATGGCTTCTAGGCAGTGAATAATGTAATGAAGGTGAGCAGAAGTAGCCTGTTCTTGCAATACTAATGCAGGTGTGTGAACAGTCATGGGAATTTAGTTTTTTAAGGGTAATATATACTTCTTTCAACAAAGACTCAAGTAAGTCAAGCCTCCAGAGAATTTCTTGCTGATCTTGTTTTCTTTGTATATACCATTATAAAATGGTTGTATCCTTCAGAAGATGATGCTATTAGACATGTGAATGAGTATTCTGGCTGTATTGAAAAAACAGTCAACAGCTAAAATGAGTTTTATTTTAGTAGACAGTTTACACAACTAGAGTTTGTTAACAGTACACAATTTACACACTTAACGTGAGGTAGCTGGACAAGGTCTGATAACTAGGCCACATGCTGTTTGGATATGTAGTCTTTGGATGAACATGTCTGAGTTTTTCCACAGCATCTTGCAATACTGTGTAGTATTTACTGTATCTGTAGCTGGCTTATAATGTATGTTCATTAAGCAATTACATGGACTTCAGATTATCAGACTGTAAAATGATGGAAGAAAATTGGTGATTTTTGGGGTCATGACCGAGCTTTCTACTTTGTTGTTGGAGTTGCATCTGAGTAAGACTGGACAGTTGACTTTGGAGGCTGGAAAATGTGCAGGGTGCAATTAGATGAGTCACTTATGCACTCTTTTCATGTCATTCCAGTAGACACAGTTTATGACCACCTATTTTGTTTTTTTTAATTTACAGTGTTAGCTTTGCTAGCAGCATATCATTTATCATGTACTACCCGTACTGCGTAACTTCCACAAGGACAGCAAAATCAAGGCTTCATGTGCAAGTCCATGTGCTGTCTTGTGGGACACTTAAGCAGCCCTGCTTATACGTGAAGAAACATGTTCATGAAGAAACAGTTCCTTCTAATTCTAGTGTATTTTTAATTACATAAATTTCAGCCAACTCTTGCTGGCCAGTGTAGCTTGCAAAAACAGACTGATTAATTTCTGCAATCTAGGATAGAAATGGAACACTGGGGATGCCCAGTTTTTATAAATCTCCTGTCAGTGCAGCAGTCTCCTTCAGGTTAATGTTCTCGCTAACCCCCCTGGAAACTTCATCCTCTCCCTTCTCAGGCTAAAGGCAAAAGGATTTACTTCCTATTTATTTTTTCCAAAGATTGTTCCCCTCTACTGTTGTTTCAATTCAGCTATTTTTTTTTAAACACTTTGTAAGCTGAATTATTAATGCTTGCACCATTTTAAAAAATAACGTCATGCATTACCTGACAATCTCTTGCTGACCCAGCAGTTGGGGCTTTTTTTTTTCTTTATTCTTCTGTTTTGACAACAGTTTACTTGAACTTTTGCACTTTACTGGTACAGAACAGTAGTACTAGACTTCTTGCAAAAACCAAACTTACAGGGAATGTCATCCTGTTGAAAGTGGTTTGCTCTTGCATAACATGCTTTTGTGGAAGTGTGTGTATTTGGTATAGTACCTGTTGTGCCTGGTATTCTCTGGCAATGTTACCTGAGAGTGGAAGTGTTAGTGTTGGAATAGTCTGGTATTTTGTGCAGAGGGTTCAGGTCTTCAATTAAAATTCTATCAGTTCTTCATCTTCTCCCTTGTTGGTAAGGACTAATTTTATGCTATTTTCTCCATACAATTCCTCTCAGACTTTTGGATTGCATTTGTAAGGCATCCTCAATACTCTGATTTTGACCCATCCAGGTCTGACACCATGTACTTTTTTTCTGTAGTAAGGCTTTTGAGGAGCAGCCTGTCGACCTGGGTAATTCCTTCCTAATTTCCATTCAGTGAAAACTTTCAGTTTTGTTTCTAGGATTTGAATTACTTTTGCCTCTGCCCAAAGCTTTAATTGCAATGCCCTGCTGAAAATGTCAGAAATTTTTAACTTTAGGAATATGTTTCCCTCCCAACTGCAATGACTCAAGAGTGTTGTTATAAAGCCATGCAAAGCAAGAGAGGGTCAAATAATGATTCGATTGCAATGCTTTTGCTCATTTCTTTGAATTGTGGATTCTAACTTCATTAGTGGCTTCTACAAACCTTGGTGTTCATGACTTGCAACTGATACCTTTTCTAAAAACAGAGGGAGAGAGGAGAGGGAGTACTCTGTTTATTTCAACAACCACAAGCAACACTTCCAAAATACACTTGTGGTTGTATCGCAGAGTTATGAATCTTAGCTTATCTAGTGGTGACTAACGTGGTGAGACAGTAGCCTAATATGTCCAGGCTTTATTTAGAAAAGGTAATTCTTGTTGAAGACAACATCAGTGTTTCATTCACTGTGTTTGCTGAGTCCATAAGTACAGACATCAAGTCTGTTGACAGTTCAACAATGCCAAGATACAGCAGCTCGCCTTTCAGGCTCTGGCTACAAGTTTTAAAGGATTTTGCAGTACAGAAAGAAAAAAATTCCTTTCCCCCTCCAGCTTCTCTCTTTCCAAATGCACCTTTTAGGCTGTCCTATGGTTTGATCAAAGTTAACAAAGGGTTGTGATATATCTGGATCAGATAGGTTTTTCACTTACATTGTGGTGATTTTTTTCTTAACACTATTATCTCATTGGAGAGGTGGTTCACAAATAGATTGTAACAGCTTTCTAAATTCTTCAGCCAAAGCCTAGATTATACCAGTTGTTACATTTAGAGAATCCTACAGGTTAAGAAAAAGAATTACTTTTTTTTTTTTTCCTCACTGCAAGTTAAACCTGTAAAATTTGTGTGTGTCTTCAGTAAGGCAGGAATCTTTTACTGTTCTGCTTAATTAAAAATAAAATGGAAGAGCAAATCCTCTCTGGCAAACTGGGAGTTCCTCAGTTTTTGTGTTATATACACTTTGCATTGAAGATAAGCTTGTTTGAGGGGCATAGGCTTTGACACAGAACACGTAGCTTAATTCCCATAGAAAGACAATAGAGCTGAATTGGTGACTACTGAATGCTGTGAAGCCCTCCCTGACTTGCCACCTTCTCATTGATTCAGAGTGCAGGGAATTGTTTGCCCCTGTGGCAATAACATCATTTTAATATGTACTGAAAGAATGAATGATATCTTCTCCCAGAACAACAGAAAGTATTTGTGTTGGTTTGGGGTTTTCTTTTAAAGTGTTGTTGCTTTTGGGTTTATTTTTTTAAAGATAAATAAAAAGTCCTCTGTGGGTCATTTTAGGCTCTCATAGAAACTTGAATGTGCTAAATGAGTATGCTTCCCTAGCTGAGCCAATAGGGATAGCCAGGCACAGGCAACACTTTTATCCCACGAAAGGGAGGAGGGGTGAATGAGCCAGAAGATATAAGCTGAAACAAAGCCATGCTGTCCTTCTGAGTCATTCGCATACACTGGATGGGTAAGGCTTCCTGCTTCCTGGGACACAGAAGTGGGGTCATGATTCTAACAATGGATGTTGGTAAGTCGCTTTTTATTAAATTTGTCTGTGGGTTTTTTTCTGGGAAGTCTCTCTTTCCCCTTCCCTCCCTAGCTGGAAAGAAGATATCTGTAAACTGGGAGTCTGAATTGTTAAATAAAAGAATGCTTAATCCAGGCTTTACGTGCTGTGTGCACTTCACTGTGTGTTACACTGGTGTTATTTCTTGATTGTTACTCATTGAAGCATATATCCTCTCTTGCAAAGCAAGACCTTGGTATCAAAATCTGTCTGTTAATTTGTACTTCTGTCTTCATTGGGGCAGAACCTGTGGCCTGAGAGCTACCTGATGTCTCACTCTCTTTGATAATAGATGTGATAGTGTGTGTAGGAAACATGCTAGATCTTAGGCTTGTTGAAAAGAGCTAGTGGTGAACTATTGTATTGGCTGTGGCTTCCTCTACTCTGTGTTTACAGAAATTTTGTATTGGTGAGGAAGAAGGAAAAACTACCACGTTTCTGTGGGAGGCAGCTCTGCTTTATTTGCTTATAGCCAAGGAAGTGTGTGTGAAAAAGCACACACAGGATTTGGATTTTTTTTTAATTAGATATGAAAGTGAAATCTTTAACATAGTTCCCTGTGTGATAGGGAGAATGAATGCAGAGTGGTTTCTATAAAAGCAACAAGCAATCCCAGTCCTGCTTCTTGAGAGGGGGTGTGTTTCTATGTCATAACTTGCATCCTTCAAATTCCACAGTAATAAAAGACCCTGGATTTTAAATGGTTATGGATAGGACATAAAGCACCAGTGGTTGTGCTCTGGCAGCATGCTCTCGGCTGCTCCTTCTCTTCACCAGCTGCAAGCATGCCTGCTGCATTTTTAAGAGGTCTGTTGAACTTTTGTGAGCAGTTGGTTCAGCAACTTTTTTTTCAGCACAGTGCAGGAGTATAATGTGACATGTTCTACAATCTCTGTTCAAAGTGATAAACTTAGTCGGGTAGATCTTGCTGGTCTGTTTTATCTACTTGTCACATGCTCTGTTTACTCCATGCTAATGAAAAGCTCACTGTTCCCCATGTATCTGAATTGATTCACTTGGGCATATGCTGGGCCCTAGAGGGAAAAAGTCTCTGTGCCTTCTTATGGCTCTTTGACTTTACTGAGACTTCCAGAAGGTGACCCAGCTGGGTTCTTCATGCACAATTTAGAGGAGATAGCAAACCACTTCATTTAACCCACCCACTCCTAATTAAAGTTGCTTTGTTATCGTCTGTGTAGCCAAGATTGAAACCGGTGACTCTTTTTGTGTTCAAGGTATGTTACACTCTTTGCAAATCAGTTAAAACCCAGGCCTTTAACTGAGATGATAAAATTTAACCCAAGCTCGAAGAGGATTAAGATGGTATATGGCTGACAATTTTCCATTAAGTGGAAGATGATTTTTTAATTAATTTTAAGTGATTTTTTGGACCCTTCCATTAGAGTAGCTTCTAGAGGAGCCAAATTTCAGGCCCTTAAAGCAGTTCGAATACCAGGAATTGGTGATCCTTTTCTACCCTTGCTCGAATAAGAAGGATTGATGCCTTGATTGTAGATGTCATGCCAAGTATTTTAGGAGGATGCCCTGGCACTGTTCAGAATCTACATGCTTGTGGGAGATAGAGATAACAGGTTTTCCCCACAAGACGCTTCTTCCCCTTTGAAGTACCAGAGTTCCTGTACTGCCCTGAAGTAATTGAACTCTTTGTTTTGGAGAGACTGGGGGGATGTTAATAATAGGTGGTTGAAAAGATACCTTTTATTTGCCTATAATTACATACTTGCATTGTGTGCTGTTTCTTTGCACTGTGAGGTGAACCAGAAAGATAATGTTGCTCACCTATGTTTCATTGGATCCAAGCCGGATGTTTTTTTCCCGGAACCATGTCACTGCACTGGTTTCTCAGGAACTGCTGTGTTCTTGTAGTCCTAGTGGTAATTTTCAATTATAACAACTTGTATGGTTAGTAAACATACATTTTGGAAGGTCCTAATTCTGTAAGAATTCTTAAATTATAGTTCTCAACTTCTTTGTGGGAAAATGGTTCTAACTACCTGAAAGGAAACATTGTAATTCAAGGATTTATAACAGGGAATTCTAGTACTTCACCAGTGTTTTTAGGTTACAGAAAAAAATATGCAAGCAATGCCTTATGCCTCAAACTGGGACATGGATAGTGTCCCATGAAGTTTATCTGCTTAGTTTCACCCACCTTTTAAAGCTGTCCTTGCTGTTCTTGGAACTGTTTGCTTTTTTCAAATTGCATGTTTGCATTACAAGTCAGGGCCGATAACTTCTTTTATACGGGCATAAAATACTTAAGCTGTTTTTTAACAGAATAAAACTTCTCTTCCTTAAGGTAATTGTAAGAATAG
Source organism: Pachyramphus minor (assembly GCA_013397135.1). Taxonomy (NCBI): domain Eukaryota; kingdom Metazoa; phylum Chordata; class Aves; order Passeriformes; family Tyrannidae; genus Pachyramphus; species Pachyramphus minor. Next base: position 96,073 of record VYXB01002372.1, on the reverse strand, counting down.
TTGTTCATTTGTTTCAAATTTGTATTTAATGTGTTTAATTCTGTTGCATTTGTCTTAGCAGCTTCTAATTTCTGTCAGGAGGAGGACTAAAAATGTTTTGGATGGGGGGAGTAAAAAGGAGGGCTGCAAGATAGAGTTGACAGTATAATTGGATTTGAAGCAGCTACAGGCTGGGACTGTTGCAACAGCTGATTTGATCCTTCTGAGTTTCAAGAGCTATTTATGGTAGATTAGCTGTATCAAAGCTCTACTGTTCCAACCATAAAAGGTTGGTCCTCTGTGAAGTTGCCACACTGCATTTGGCTTAGTCCTCTGAGGTTGGAGAGCCTATAGCTTTTTATGTGGATAAATCCAGTGATGGATGGAAATACTAAAGGCAGATCAAGGAATAACACTGTTGAGGACTTCAGATGGCAGCGAACTCTTAAAAGGAGATTTTCACTAGTAAATTTTTTGCTCTGATATTTGGAATCAGCACTTGGATATAGCTCCTGCATATTTACTGCATTTGGTGAACGCATGCTTTTAGGAAAGCGCTGTTCTAAATTTATCTGACTTATCTGAATCATCTTGACTGCACATGTACTTGCCAGCCATGCATGTTGATATTTGGTAACTTTTGTGAAGTCACTTTTCTGTTTTCTGAGCGGGTGAGTGTTAGGTCCTTTGGAAAGGAATCTTAGCTGAAGTGAGTAACTTCTTTAAAACAAGAATTATTAAATACTTGGCTAAAGAGAGCTTCAGGCGATATCTGTAACTGTTTTGAGAAGACTTTGATTCCTTTTGCTACATCCTTCTGTCCTCTGTGTAAAGGCAGACAAGTGGATTTTTTACAGGACTCTGAAGTAAGTAGCACCTCGTCCGGAGAGCTTGCATGCAGTCGCTCAAGTCAGTTATTTGAGAATATTTGCAACATTGTCAGGTTGAAATGCAAGTAGGTTTATTCCAGCCTGTGCATGCCAGTCCTTCAGCTCTCCTTAAGGCATTTTGTGTTTTTATTTTTGTGGTTTTGCTTAGAAGATGAGTTCATTCTGCTATGAATGGAAAGTCCTGTCACTGGTTGGTTTTTGTGATGTGTCTATTCTTTTTCAGTTTTAATATGTTAACCTTAGCCACAGTACTACAAACAGCTATAACAGCACTTATATAGCAACAAGTTTTCAGTAGTAATTTTCTCTTGTGTTTAAGAAGTTCTATAAATACATGTGAATACTGCTGCATTGGAAAACTCTGCTGTATTTTGAAACTTGGAGTGTTCTGAAGAAAGCTTCCTCCAACTTTCCATTCTCTTATTTTTAAACATTATCAGAACACCATAGGTGGAAGTTACTGGCACTGTTTTACCTTCCTCTCCTGCAGCAGTACCCCTGCACGCAGTTACTCAAGCCAGTTGTTTGAGAATATTCACAGCGTTGTCAGGTTGAAATGCAAGTGGGTTTATTCCAGCCTCTTAAAGGGGGGTGAGCATAAGGGACAGGGGGATGGGAAGAAAAGTTTCCTTGCTTCAAGGATATCTCAGGTGCTGTGTTTTAATCTCCAGAAACAAGAATGGTGTCCTTGCAAAAAAAAAAAAAAAAAAAAAAAATCTCAATTTCCCTTTCAGGAACTAGCAATTTAAGGCCATCTTCCATTTTCTTTGGATTACAAATCTATATTTCTCCATCAAATGTATCTAGAATTTTTATTCTGAATTACATAAGCCTTTGTTTTAGCCTAGGGAATACCAGAAGACAGAACATGTCTGGAGCATTACTGTTTAAAAACTACTGTATCAGTTTAGGGATGGGAATATTTTATTGGAATAACCAATAAAATCAGAATAGAATCATTCTACCTGCAGAAGCAGTGAGGATTAGGGAGAAACTGCCTGAACAATATACTCCTTCAGACAGCATCTTAATTTTTGTGTTGGATTAACAGATGTGTGCTTCAGTTTGATACCTGACGTTAAAATGTTTTTACAGCAATTCTAGTAAAATTGGTATTTTTAAGAAACATCCTTTTTTTATGTGATCTGATTTTGGTTTTTTTTGCTAATTACATTTTAAAAAGTAAGTTGCTATAAATTGTTCCACTATTTTAAGATTGCTGTTGTGTTCCTGTTAACCTATTAGAAGGTGTCAATGCCTTAAACCACAAAGCCATCAGATATGGAAGTTAGATACCCCAGAGTGTGCAGAAGAGCAGGAATACACTGTTAGAGCTCTTAACTTGAATTTCAAACTCAAGTGCACTAACACTATAATGCAGGAAATATTTTGATTGATGAAAAGTTACAATATCCACTCTTCTTCATGCAGCAAAGGCTTAAAAGTGTTGGAATAGGTAAATTTTCTTCCCCAGCTAAATTCAAGTGTTAATTCTACTTCATCCCATACTGTTTTGTCTTGATTGTATTACTAAATTACATTTTTGGCAAAAATTTCCAGTGGGAAGGAGAATTTCAGTTTTTTCTGGGCCTTATTCTGTAGGACTATAGCTTTGTACTTGACATTTCTTTGCTAAATTCTTTACAGTTTATATGGGATAAAGGTAGTGGGGACATGCAAGCAGTATTAATCTGTCTTTGAACCATGCCATTTTTATACAGAGAAGAGACCCTATAACTGTACACAGAGCTCCCCAAAACTATCTAGTTGAGGAAAAGTAAAATGATAGTGCAGATTTCTTCTTCACAGTGAGTCAGGGTAGACTCGAAGAGGGTGGAGTTAAGCCATTCCTGGCCAAGACATTTCCAGACAGGTCAGAGGAGTCTTTTGCCAGATTTCTGTGTGGAAATTATATGTATCTTATACATCCTAACACATTATGAGCTGAGGTTTCTTTTTTGTCTAGGTTTATGTTGGTGAAGTGGTCTGAAAGCTTTATATAGTTATACTACATTTGTTTATAGGATATTAAGGATATTAAGAGTGTATAGAATTCGTGGTTTGTGTTTTTTTTTTTTTTTTTAAATGCAACATTGTCATTTTACTTGCTTAGAACATGTTCACAAGATCAGCTCTTGTCTATGAAACCTTTAATATAATGAACAGAGGAGAAATTTCACAAGCTTATTTGGTTTAAATTGTCATTGTTTGAGATCATATTCGTTCCCCAGTGTGTTGGCTGTTGTCCATAGGCATTTCACTGCAGTTTTCAAAACTGCAAAAGCTGTGGAATAGTTTGCAGTAACAGGGTGGCTGAGATTATTCCCTCAGCAGAGGCATTGTGATTCACAGTGTGTTTTCTTGCTGGATGCAAAGGCTTCTGTTTCTTCATGGAAAAGCCTCCGTTTGGCACAATGGAGGGGATTAGTGATCTCGAACAGGAATTAGTGTGCACTATAGTCTCACTTTATTAGGTCCCTGGTTTTGCTACTTTTCCAATTAGACACTTTAGGGTTAACAGACACATTGGAAGGTCATGATTTTTAATAAGCAAAACATGTCCTACTTGGAGTCTGCCTTAAGCAGATAAGAATGCATTGGGTAACTGGTGATAAAAATGCTTCTGATGTCACTTATTCACGTGGTGGTGTGTTGAAGGGAGTCTTTCAGTAGAGAGGGTACAACAACTATGCATTAACTCTTTGCTAATTTATTTGAATTTAGTTGATGAAATGTTCTCTCTTTGCTCTGATGATGCCAGTTTTCAGAGTTTAAAAAAAAAAAAATATTTCAAAGACCCAGATTAAAATAGTTTGTATTTCCACACACATCTCTCTTCAGGTATACAAAAAAGCATCATGAGAAACTTGGACATCAACCATCATGTGTTGTAATAACTAAGGCTAGATACATTTCTAAAGCACCTTGAGGCTCCATCACACCATTACAGAGGAAGTGTGCAATTTCCCAACAGAACTCAGCCGTCTGACAGCAAAGATGCCATGCTGTTAGTAGTGGTCTGCTACAAAGGAACTGCATTTAGGTGTGTGTTACTGCCAAAGTACTGTAAGAAGTTAATAATACTTCCGTGGAGTTAATGACTGCCAAATGTGCTCCTTGTGGCTTATACCTGTAAAACTCTTGGCAGTCAGCAAAGACCCACAGGATTTCATTCTTGCTTTGTTATAGCAGCCTTGGATTTAGACAAAAATACTGTCTATTCCCCAAAACAAAACATAACAAAGGTAGCACTGTCTCCTATGAGAGGATGTTTCAGAACAGTTGCCCCAAGTGATCTAGAGAATATGCAAGTCATATGTGCTTTAAATGTGACTTTTTCAATCTTGTCCTTTCTGACAAGAAGCCTAGTTAAGGCTCAGAGACAGCTACAATAACTCTTTAACTCTTGGAAAATAATTGCCCCAACTGTTTATATTAACATGAAAAATGGACAGTATTTCGATGTATTTTCCATTAAGAGCCAACTGGCCCTGAAAGCAAGGTGAGAGCCTACTGAAAGCAGCATTTCAGGCAGCTGTTGGCATTCCAGTGGTGTTTAGGGTTGGTCAGGCTAACCATATAGCCACAAGTTAGGCCTGAGAGTTAAGACTGGGTTCACTTGTCTTCAGTGTCAGTCATCATAACACCTGCCTGTCTTCAGTTACAATAAAAGAACTTGCCAGATTTTTTTAACACAGGCAGCTGGAGCTGAACAACTGACACAGTTGTTGCTCCAGCAGCACTGGATTTCACTTTTTCTTCCTCTTCATTGTGAAGACAAGTAGCTGTTTTTTGCAGTGAGTAAAGCTAACCTTGACTTACACATTTCTTATTGTAGTCAAAATCCAGAGGATATAACTTGTTTGAAAAACAAACTCAAGGCTTCAGTGTTGGTAACTCTAAGCAACTTGAAGCTGAAGCAAATAAAGCTTACTGCATGCCTTAAAAACTCCAGAGTTAGTTTTTACTAACCTATTTCAAACAAAAAACATATGCTAACTCCCTGAGTTGAACTCAGCAAAACCTGTGTGAATTGTACAAGTTGACTTTGAAAACATACCTCAACCCCTGTCTTTTCATACTGATCAGATAGTAGGGGGTAGCTTTGCACGTAAGGAAACTTTGCATTTGGAGGTTGTGGTTCAGAATGGGAAACTTCATTTTATACCAGTAAAATTAACGGTGGTCTTTAAAGGCTGCATTACAGATTTAAATACCAAATTCTAGGGTTTCCCATATTTCCTACTTCCATTCCTTAAATTATACTTTACAAAATAGCACAGAATATGCTTTGGTTATAGAGCTCTACATACTAAAATATTCTGTTTATCAACACACAAATATGTAAAGGTGTGTCACAAATGTAACTGGCAGATGCAGTTTTGATATTGTTAAAATGCAGTGTCAGTTTATATGTGGAATTATTGGAAATTATTACTGTAGCTCTGCAAAAAAAAAAAAGATTGCACTCTCAGTCAACCAACTGTCCTGAGAATGAACCATTAGAAGGTTTTTTGTGGTCAATTCTGCTTATCAGAATCTTCTAGGAGTGTGTTTCAACTGGCTACAGTTGTTTTGTATCTGAAACATAGTGAACCAGAACACCTCTGGAAGAAATATCTTCTGTTTGCAAAAATTCTTTGTATTTGGTGTGTGGACAACTTGGATTTTTTTTTTCTCTTGTTGAAGTTTCTAGAAAGTCTTTTTGCTTATTCAGAGCAAGAAAGACTAACTGAACTAACCACATATGCTGGCAAAGGTAAGGTCATTAATTTTATGAAATGACATGCAAATCTACCCTTGACATCTCCTGAGGATTTTGCAGCAGTATGGATCAGGCAGGTAGATATGTATGTGTGCATGTGTCTGTAAAGGGCAAATAGACTGATTCTATGATAGTCTGATTCTATGATTCTATGACTTACACAAACATATTGCCCCTTTCAGCAGCTGTGAGTCATGCAGTGAAGAGCCAGGGAGGCCAACAGTGCTGGTGCCAGGAGGATTGGCATATAGGAATCTGTGCCAAATCTTCATCAGGCTCCTGATTGCCATGTGTATTTGATGAGTGACCTGTCCAGATGGAGATCTTGCGGAGATGGGAATGGCATGTTTAAGCTGTGGAAACCCTGGCTAGGTTAAGTGCTTTAAAAAGTAGCAAAGACTTGGTTGTCATCAGAGCTCAAAAGGACAGATTTGATGATCCCGTGCTCACTTATAGCACAATGTGACAGGTAAGAGTAAGTGTTCAGATCAAAGAAACTTTGGTAACTGAAAGAGTTTTGAAGTTAAAAAAGCTTCTGTATATGCAAATGGTTGGCATTTCTCTTCTGACTAGAGGCTGGAAGCCTTTGCTGATCAGTCATTAGGTGAAGTCACAATCCTTTATGTGTAAGAGCTATGTTTAGGTGGGCACAGGAAGATTTACCCATCCTGGCACTTAGTGAGCCATAGGGCTTAGATTTTCTGGTGTTGTGTTTCTGGCTATTTGTACTATGTGTGTTTTCAGACTGTAAGGATTCATAAGGGTTAAGTTAAAGGAGAAAACATAGTCTCAACACACTTCTGTCCAACATTTTATTCTCTGAGCAAGTAATGTGTTCCAGACATATTAACTAGGAATTATAGCAGTTACTAATTGCAGAAAAAAAACCATAAAATCATTGATAAGGCTTTGTGTTCTTCATAGCTGCCCTACTTTAAGCGAGGGAGGTCAAGAACAGCCTTGCTATTCACTTACTTATAGACTGGTGCTTGCGGTTGTCTTAGAGTGGGTAAGTTTCAAAATGAGGTCTCCTCTTTTCTTTTGGAAATACCTAAACAATTGGATGCCATTTGGTGAGCCCAGTCCCATTCTTTCCTACTATTGTCAGGAATGATGATTGCTATCCACCTGCATTAGACATTGCAGCACACCTACTGGATTGTGTTCTTGCAAATAATCAAGGCCAGGGCTACCAAGCTTGTTCTTCTGACTGCTTTAGGCAGCTAATGGTTTGGATTGGCAGGTAGGAATAGTGGAAGTTGCAAACTTGCTTTAAAATACCAGTTTAGGCATCCTTCCCACTCCCCTCTCCATTCTGTTTGCTCCAGAACCACTCTCTCCAGTAGTGTCAGTTGGCTACATGGTCACACAAATCAGGGAACTGCTCTGTAAGAACTTTATTCCATTTCCTCTCAAGCCCTGAGGGTTTCCCAGACCCGCTCACATGGCTGTGCCAGTGTGGGTGCTGATTTAGTGGAGGTGGGAGAGTCAGGTTTTGAAAAGAGCTGCTCAGTGTGGGAGTGAGAATGAGGATTGGTGAATATGGAACACTGTGTTGGCTCTCGTTAGATGGCAAAGAGACAAAAACTGGGGGCCCTGTGAGCTCTGTGAGGTACCTCAGTGCTTTGCTTTCAGCACATCAGGTGGGATGTCAACATTTCAATGTCTGTGATGTGAGGTCTAGCATACTGTCTTCGTGATAGCCTCAGTTTTCTTGATTTAGAGGCTTGAGCAAACCATGGTAAGGCAGGTAGGACAATGTGTTATGCAAGTGTTGTGCTAATATTCTTATGCAAAAGAAAATTACTCTTTTAAGACACTACATTGATTTTTTGATCAAGTCTATTGCTGTGTCTTCTAATCCAGGGTTAAAATTTCCCAGTGATTTACTTGCCTCTGTGTCATGCTTCTGAAAGAAGCCACAGGCACTTAAATCTGAACAGTCTTCTACTTGAAATTAGTTAGTTCTGCACCTTTCATTTGAGATATAAGTAAGTGTTTTCTTGAATTACAAAAACTCATAGACTGCCTGTGCTGGTTGTTTGGACTTCAGTAAAAATAGGTGAAGAAGTGAAACTAGGGCATAATTTTGATAGGCAGCTATGAGAGACTTATGTTTGATATCACAGGAACTTTACAGCTTGATTGAAGGCAATACAAAAGTAGCATATTTCTGGTGAAATACTAGATTTTTCTGATTTAAACCTAGGGCTAGTAATTGAGTAAACTTTTATGAGTGACTTCCAGTGCCTGTGATGATGTGAGACTGAAGGCAGACAATGAAATGTCATGACAGCACAACTCCACAGAAGTTAATTGTCAGGGAAAAAGTGACTTCACACACATTCTTCTCAGCAAACACTTGAGATAAATCAAGAACTATTAGGTTTAGTTGCCCTGGCTTGTTCTTCCTGGTATTGCAAGTAGCCTTCCACTTGCTACTTGCAATACCACTTGCAGTACCAGGCCTCTTGCTCTCTATTGCAAGACTTTGGAGAGACAGAGAGGAGAGAAGGCAAGAGTTAGGAGAGATCAAGGTTTAGGGACCAGGCTTTGAGACAAAAAGGTAGAGGTATTGTAAAGGGAAGCACTTAAAGAAGAGGAGCTCTCCCATGCTTTTGTTTCTACTATCTTGATTGGATAATAAGCTAGTTTAAACAGGATCTTCAGTCACCTCTCTTCTGGGAACGGACAGGGTTGATATGCTGGGATAATAGCCCAAGATTTAGGCTGAGTATTGCATCATTGGATTACACCCTAGGAGGTGTAAGTGACTAGTTCTCAACATGACTTCACTTACATGACCTGTACCCATACAATGCCTCAATCGATACCTTGGGATATTTTACTCCTTATTTATGTTTTTTACTCAGTCTATGAAACACAACCTGCTGTTCAACTTCAGAGTCTAATGAATGGTTTGAGTTGAAATGAGCTTCAGACTGATTAACACTTCTGAATTGGTTCTTTCTTGTGACATGTAACAATTAGTTGAATTAACATATCATTTTTTGGTGTCTATGTTGCTTCCACAAACATGGATTTTTGTGTTAAACACTTTCACTGTTAAGAGGGGAGCAAAACTTAAGTGTGGCCCTTGCATATTCCTAGACTAGTGGGCTGAAACCTAACCATGAAAGCCAGTGGAGCTGAGATGTGCCCTTCTGCCTGTAAAGGGATGCTTTACTGCTGCTCCTGCTGGGAGTGTGAATCTTCCTGATACAGAGAAGTAATTTTGTCAGTTCACTGGGGGTTAAGTGTGTTCAGCAGAATACAGTAAAAAACAATGCAGTCGGTGGTACCGTTCCCATGGCCATCAAGCTGTACTCCCTGTGGGTGGTCTAGCAAGTCAGACAAGCTCAAAATGCTTGGAAATATTTACATAAGTCAGGACCCTGAAGCTGGCCAACATGGCTGTATATCCTACAAGAATATTGGGTGCCAAAAAAAATTGGGCCTTCAGCTTTATCCAGCCTATCATGTTTTTAATTCGTAGCTAAAAGTCCTTCCTTCAACCACCTGCCAAGTGTTGTAGCTGTTTAACTTTAAGGGTTGACAGCTACCCAAACCTGGCTTTGTTGCAGTCCAGAGATGCAAGCCACTAAAAATAAATAAATAAAGAGGGGTGATGGTGGTAGTGGAGTTTTGCAGGGCAGACTTAGTTCAGATTTTTTTCACCTCCTTTTGGAACACTTAGCAAAGCAAAAACCAAGCTTTTGGCTCAGGGGTTCTTGAAGTAAATTATTTTAACCTGTTGTTTTTAAAAATAATCATAATAATTAAAAAAACCATTTAGATTGTAAAGGAGATCCCATAAAAGTGAGAGGTCCCCCTTCCTCCTCCACCACAAAGGATCTCTCTCGGTTAGGGCAAACAGGCATCTTGTGACTTTTAGAATAGGTCTTTGTGTTCTGAAGATCTAGCATAAATTATTCTTCCCCAAAGAAGTCTGGGAAAGAAAAAAACAAGGCCAAACAGGCTGGTTTGTCCACAGAAACAAGGCAGAAATACTGTAATTCCACCACAGTGATGTGTGCTTGCTGTGCCCTGACTAGTGTCCGGGACTGTCTGTAGTGCAAGGCTTTTCCCCAGGTTTTGGTAAGAATTTACAACAGTCTTCCCAAACACCAGTCTCTGGCCAAAGCTGGGAGCTAGAGCAAGCATCAAGTGAAAAATTGCAAGTGATGACGTTCTATAAAGCCGTTTTATTTATGGTACTTCAGAGTTTATGGACTGGCCAATAGGCCATTGTATCAGTCACAATTTTAGCCTTTCCTTTTTTAAAACAGGATCATGATTACAACCTTCAGGACTTCTGACCTTCTTCACTGTCTGAGTTGATGGTATCTAATATCTTTTCCATTTCCCTGCAAGCTTTATACCCATTTTATTACTTAAGTTATTCTTTATTTGCATTTCTCTCCTGCTTTATTCCTGCTGAGTAGTCTACAGGTTCTCTTTGGAGACACCTTTTTAAATATTATGTGTGCCTAATGGTACTGTTGGTAATTACTTTTCCAAATATGAAGCTTTTCATTGCTCAGTAAATATTTGGAGTAGAAACAGAAACCAGAATCTCAGCATGCTCATTTATGACAGATGCCTCTTATCTTGTTTGTTCTGAAGCAGTGGTGCTGAGGAGAAAATCACATAATTGCATCACTTATTCTAAGGTAAGGTTTGACAATAACTTCAGAAAGTTCTATTTAAATTCATTTTGTTAGGAAATGACAAAAGTAGTTCTGAGCTTTGTTGAGCTGCCTCTCTGCTGACAAAGGAGAAACATAGCTAAGGAAGTGATACGAGAAATGACACATACTGTTTGGCTTTCTAGTTTTGCTTCCCAGTTTGCATGAATATTAGGAGGAAGCTTGTAGCTTAATACACATCTGCCTTAATACATTTGATGCAGCCTTAAATTTAACATTCCTTACGAACCGTGCTCTAAATATTTGTTGCCCAATTCAAGTTCATAAGAGCTTTTGATCTGCCTGCACTACGGACTTTATTGCGCTCTCATTTGAGAACTGGAGATGGTCGGGTCACACGTCTATGACATCCAGTAATGCCCAAATCAGTGGTCTAAAACTGCAGCATTGTCACAGTTCAGAATAAAATAAACTGTCAAAGAAATTATGTGTTTTGGTACCGAAGAACTGTTTATGCCTCTTGGTAATGGAATAACATGTCACAAACTTTATTTAGGTGTTGCAGCATGGCAGTTCAATCTGACTTGTAGCACTTGCTAGAGCACGCTTAGTGCAAGCAGTAATTGTCTGTACTCATCTGATAAACTCTTTGTGGTTTGGGCAACTCTTCTCTTGCATAGGAGCAGCCTTTGAAGGCCCAGTTGTCGTGTGCTTGGCTTGTAATTGCAGTGGCATGTAGGAGGAGAGAAACAGGAGGAGATAATAATAATTAAAAAAATGTAGCCTAGAACCAATGAGGCCTGTGAAGAAGCATCACATCCAGCAGAGGGATTAATAGACATCCTTAGCACTTGGATGTCTCCTGTGTTGGGTAATCTCTATGAAATTACCTAGATGGTTGGATCAACTGCAGGCTTGATTCACTTCCTGACTTGTAATAAATATGCTGAGGAAGAAGCAGAAATAATGGAACCTATTTGGGCACTGACATGCCATTGGGTTTTCATGAATTCCTGGAAGTATAATGCTGGCAAATGAATATTCATAAACCAGGCTATTAAAATCTTAAGGCAACCTTGAGGCGATGATGTTAGATTCCAGAGTTAATTACAGAGATGGTAAAATTCTTGGCTAACTAGGCTGAACATACTCTCAGAACAGTTTTACACAACACAACAATCAGAGGGAGCCACAGTGTTGGATGTAGCTTCTGAATCTCTTAATATATTCCCCGAACTGAAGGTCTAGCAGTATAGAGAAAAGGAAGTGTTTACATCCAGCTACTGTGGAAATAAATCACCTTCTAGTAGTTGAGTTGCCAATCATTTCTTTTGACCTTATTTTTGTCACTGAATTGATTACAGTTTCTGGCTTACTTGTCATAAAGTGCCCTGCTGGGCTGGGAAGCATGTTCTCTCAAAAATTGCCAGTGGATAAATGCAATCTGTAGTGTTCACTACACTTATTACAGGGAATACTAATACTTCTGTAACTTCACTTACTCAAAGTAGTAATCAGTTTTAAGGATTGTTGCTTTGTTTTAACAGTCTCTCTTCCTCTCAAAAGAGTTATGAAAAATTTCTGATTTCAGTTTTGTAGGATAGCAGTATTTTATAATGTTTTCAGAACTGATGAGGGTTTGGAGAAAGCTACTGAGGTCACAGTTCTAATCTCACTTGGAAGAAACAAATTGAAAATTTCTAACTTTTGTTGATGGTCAGCATACTCCTATTTCTGCTATTCCATTTTTTCCACAGTATTGATTAATACTTCAAGAGAAATGCTGAAGCCAATCTGTCATATGTGTCCTTGTAGTGGTGCAATGGGTAAAACTCCTGAACAGGATTATAGCTACCCTGGAATCAGGGTTGTTAAAGTTCTAAATTATAAGGTCTTACTGAAATTAATATTTCTGTTCCACTTCTAATAATATTTCCTTTCTTAAATAGAAAGGGTTAAAAGAAAGAACACATTTCTGTGTTTCTTGAATGAAAATCTGTACCACAGGATGCTTTTAATGGCACAATCCATAGGAGGAAGAGGAACAAAATAATAGTTGGCATTTTTTTTTAGATGTGATATGAAGTTAAAATCTAAACCAAACTAGTCATTTGTTTTGGTCACGGAACAGGAACAGCTGCTTATTCCCTTTAATTTGCCAGAGCAAGGAACACAAATACTATAAACATAGATGAAGCAGTTCTTGAATCCCAGCAAAAAGCCTGAAAACAACTGTGAATGTCAAAACATGCTAAATAGGATTCTGAAGGTTTGGGAGGATTTAGAAAATCATTTCAACTTGCCTTGAAATTGAAATCTTTCTTCTTAAGAGGCGACTCTTCAGCAGTCAGTAAGTCTAACAGTGATGCTGTGTGACCATGAAAATGCAAAATCTTAAATTTTGAACTATACTTTATCAGAAATAGTACTTCCAAGAGCCCTCATCAATTCAGGGAGTGCAACAGGAAATCGCTACTGGTCAATGAGATGTGCTGCAATTTTGAGAGAAGGAAAATCACTTATTAACCTCAGCTTTCAGCAGCCCTTGTTATAGGGTGACTAAAGAGGCTGTGTCTGCTTTTGGGCGTAAAACATAGGCTGCCTTTTGGACAGAGGCCTTCAGAGTCCTTTGAGAGGAAAGCATATTTATCACTTGCCTAGTCCTGCAGTTTGCATGATTAAGTAAGAATTCCACACTTACTGCTTACTTTTGAGCCCTCTTACTACAAGAGGGACTTGTGCTACAGAAGCTCTCCTACCCACCTTCTTCCTGCCTACCATGCTTTGACAGCGTGGCCTCTCTACATAAGATCAGGCAGGAAAAATAAAAATCTACATCTACAAATATATTTTATAATGGAAAACAAAGTCCAAGACTGTTCTGGATGAGAGGCTTTTGAATGTAACTTGCAGGCAGCCAAAGTTGCATTGGTTGCATTTGTGCAGGAGACAGCAAAGTTACTTGCCACAGAGGAAGAACTGAACAGATGCCAAACCTTCATCACAAATCTGTCCACTGGAAAGAAAAACCTTGTTTGTTAGAAGCCTAGGCTTTTCCTTAGCAAATTGATTTTTTTTTTAGTAGGTATTTCTGTCTCAAATCAACCATCCATCAGATGCAAATAGTTTCTGTCACTGAAGCCAGGTGTCTCCATGAACACTATATTCTAGAAAGGTTGGAAGTGGGAGACTGGCTTAGTGGCGATGTGCCACCCAGCACCAGTGCTAGGCATCTGCAATGAAGTGAATTCTTTTCCTCAGTTCAACAGGACTGAGATGATGCTCCAGAAGCATAGGGGATACTGCAAGCTAAAGGTTGTGTAGAATGTGAACTTTAACTTGTGTAACAAAAAGGTTTTTTCTTTAAATAGATACCTCTTCTTTCTGTTTTGCTTTAATGCCTTTTTGTAAGGTTCCTGTATTTGACCTTGGCAATACCAGTGAGGAAGAAGATAGGGGAAAAACCTGAATGGAACTTGATGGAGTCTCTTTTTCCAAAAGAAAAAAGAAAAGTTGCCGAAGATACATCAGCTTTTCTAGCCAGGAGCATTTCTTGTTATGAGAGAAAGCAGGGTGGAGAAAGAAAATGCAAATAATCCTGATTTTTTTTTTTGCTTGAGATCAGGTTATTACTTCTAATTCTTGGGGTCTCCTCTTCTCACTTGGTCTCCTCTGCATCTGATGTTCCTGAGAATCCCAGGATATAAGAATATCAGGAAGATGACTGGCCTCAAGTTTTAGTTCCATTTATTTTTGTCAAAGTAGTCAGCAACTGTATAAAAATAGTCTCTTCTCCCTCTCTGTGGGAAGAAGGGGGATGTGATCTCAAGGAGTCACCTTGCAGGTATTGCAGTGAATGGCCTGTGAGCTGCCTCCTATTCCTGTGTTTTGGTACGTTGATGGTGCCCAGTTTGAAGTTTTATATCGAGTCATTTGTCAGCACTTCAGTGAGCTCCCCGTCCCCCTCCCGTTCATAGCCAGTGCTGCCTGTGCCTTGCATGTTACTATGTCCCCTTATCAGGAGCCTCTCCTTGCTCTCAAGAGCAGATACGCTGCAGTCCTGAAGATAGCACTGTGATACAGGCAGTAAGAAGGAGTGTAGCTGTGTGAGCTTCAAGCCTTGCGGGATTTATACGGAGCTCTGGTCTTCTCCTCGTTCTTTTAATGATTAATAAGCAATTACAAAGGGGTTTATTGTTTGCTTGCTTTTTCAAACAGGAAACTCCACACTTGTGCTTTTGGGTTTGTTTTTTTTTGTCCGAGGAGCATATGGCTGTATTGATTGTGCAGAGCTGCCACTCATTTTGCCAAGTTGTTGTTAGCTTGCATGTGGCCAGGCAGCATTTATGAAAAAGCCCTGCCCTGCCCCTGCCTGCTCCCTCATTGTTTCCAAATAAAGGCATGTCTGAAAGGCGAGTTAAGCCTCCAACTGCCGGACCTTAAAGAAAGGACCTTTTACCCATGGATTGAAAAGAGGTGATTTATCTGCAACAAACTGTTCCTTCCCCACCCCCTTCCCTTTCTCAAATTAAGTGAAAAAGTTGCTTTAAAATTTAAATCACGCAAACTGCTTGTTTTACACTTATACTCTCTAGCAGACAGTTTAGGAACCTAACCATCAAGCCTGGGGTCACCTCAAACCTAATAAATCGATATATTTCATTTTACCTTTAGAGCAGTTTAAACAGAAAATGCTCATGGTCCTGGAAGATATTTAAGAAGTGATCCTTTCCTTGCATATAAACCCTCATCTATGTGATGCGTGGGGAAGGTGAACGTCTACTTTAATGCAAGGTAGTAATTTGGGTGACTTTGTTTTTTTCTTATTTCTTAAGCCAGAAGTACTCGTTATCATGGTTTAATACAGTTTTGACGTGGCATAATGGTGGTTAGCTGTGATCTAAGGGCATAGCTAACATGAGGTTGTTAGGAAGCAGTAATTTATTAGACCAGCTGGTATAGGGGGAAAAAATGAGCCAAGCTTTCAGGCACACCAGCACTTCATCAGGTCTGAAATAGAAGCAGCAGATTTCAAGGTTAAACAGAAGTTATGAAAAAACACTCTGTTTGATCAGACGTGCATTGAGCAGCCAAAAAGGAGCTTGCTGGTATGATATTCCTTCAGTGGAGGGGGGAGGGTGAGAAGATAATTATTATATTGGAGAAATAAATAAGGAGTTTACAACCTGTTAAACAGGGGGAGGCTATGAAACCAGTACCTGATGAGCTCATGGCTGTTCTCAGTATCTATAGGAGAATTGGCAAATTTTAGTTCTATGTCTTCTTTTTGTAAGGTTTTGCTTTTGTACGATTTTTGAGAATCAAGATTGCCAGATCAGTAATTTATGGACAAATCGTTGGGTTTAACAAAAGGAACTTTATCAGGCAAATCTAGTTTCAAGCATTCTTTGTCAATTGGTTGCCATCCTTAGCCTACACTAGCTTAAGAAGTTACCTAGTACTCAGCTAATATTTCTAAAGGTAATGGCAGAAAGAAAAAAAACCAAACCAACAACTCCCCCTCTATTATTTATTTGTTTTTAAAAGCACAAAGTATATACTACTAAAATAACTTGCTCATCTGGCTTCTTAGTTATGTTTGATGGGCTGTCTGTACAAATGCTCTCCAAATTAACCCCTTTATATATTAACAGCTGCTTTTAAAGTTATGGTATCTGCCTTTATCATGCAAAACTGACTTTCAGTATCAATTATAATGCTCAAAACGATTGATGATGTTGGAGTGGTGTCAGGAGTCCCGGGAACCATCCTGTTGGTTTTTCCGAGTCCCACTGCTCTGTGTTAAGAGGGCAGAGTTGTTTACTCAGCTGTGTCCTGTTAGTGCTGCAGGACTGGATAGGTAACTTGCATTTAACCCAAGCCCTGGGTAGGTGGAGGAGGTCAGAAAAGCTTAATCTAGTTCAGATAAATTACTTGCCAGGAAGGGGTGTAGCTGGGCTAGCATTTGTCTTTCTCTGCCAGAAGTCAGCTTCCTCCAACCTGCTGAACTAATAATTTGAGAAAAGTTATCATGTATTGGGAGGAATTACATGTCAAGTGGGATAGATTGAGAAACTGTAGCATCTTCTATGATCCTGGACGTTGTATGATCTGGCATATCTGTATCTTGGCTTCCTTCAAGGTAGTTTTATGGAAACTGTCAAAGATTAATGTAAAATATCCCTTTCATGTGGTACTTGAGTCACATAAGTCTTCAGCCACATGGGTAGTATTGGAGCTGAGGTTTTTGTGTTTTGCTCTCAAATTCGTTGAGAATTTACCCATAGTTAGTTGTGAATGCCCTCCAAGAGAATTCCCAAAAACCTAAGATTGGTCTTGAGGCATTGGCTATATTGAATATGGCCTCTGTGTAGCAAGCTCATAGGGAAGGTAATATTAGAAGCTGAAACTAATACATTATCTTAGTATTTGACCAAAAAGGAGTAGAAGCATTAGACTGACATTTGGTGTGGAACAAGTTACAGGAAAACTTTAATCTAACTGAAGCTTAATGGAGTGTGATGGCTCAGTTCTAACAGATAGAGGCTTTGTATATTGGCTGCCTGTTGTGTAAGTAGTTTTTATTTATGGCAGAGGTAGCCAGCATGCTCTATAAAGTTGAAATTAAGAGTATTTATAGAACTCCAACCTGATTCACTTATACTACCAGTGCCTAGAAAGAGAGAGAATTAACTGGCATAACACTTGATGGGATTAAAAGTAGGAAGGGGAAAAAACTGATATGTAGCCAATTCAGTGGATGGATGGGAATGGATTAATGATATATTATTCTGACAAAATTGGACTGAAAATCTGTTCTGAGTTCTTATTTTTCAACCCCTATCTCTTAGTAGGGGTAACAGAAAGGATGCAAAAGGCCTGCTGCATTCTCCAAACTGAAAAACTGTTTATTATTTAATGTTCTCACAATATAAGATATTAAGGTTAAGTTAAGCCCTTTAGATAAGGAAATAAAAATAAAATGTTACTTTTATTTTTCTGTAGTGAGGGATAAATTTATTACAGTGTTTAACAATATTTATTATTGGATACTCCTGTTAAGATATTTTCCACAAAGTAGTGGCTGTGGAACACCCTCAGTGTTGATCCATTTGAAAAAAAAAAAAAGCACTACAACTAACAGTTTGTGACTTCTACAGAGAAACAATTGCTTGACTTTTGAAATAAAACAAGGCAGTGCTCTACACTAAATGTAGATTTCTGGAATTCTTGGTGCTGATTCATCTCGGGCTACTCCTTTCTCTTCCCTGCCTTTTTGTGTTTGGAAGTAATTTTTCAGTGTTACTTACCAAGCTGCCTGACTTTTGCTTTTCTTTGCTTCCCAATTACAAAACAAAAAAATAGGATAGGTGAGTTGTGTGTTTATTCTGATATAGAATTTTCTTATAATAAGTAGATTAAAAAAAGCTAAAAAAAACCCACCCATGCAACCAAAACCTTTTGCCTGTGAAATCCAGTTTCTATGCAGGTGTGTTTTACACACCCACAGACCCTTGAAATATTAGAAGCTGGATGTTCTCACACTGTTCTTCATAAAGACTTGCAAGAAATAATGGTAATACTTGGCCAAAAAAAGCTCCCCAAAAAGAAACTACTTGGGAACTTACATATGCCAAATTGTTTAATAGACTGCTTTCACACATATGCACACATACCTTTGAGTGAAGAAAGTGAGAATTTGACTATAAAAATTAAATTATGCTTTCCAAGTGAAATCCTTATATAGTGTCTTCACTAGGAACAAGCCTCTAGTTCAGCATTCATTAAATACCATTCTAGTGCTCCAGATCTCCTTGGATAGGATCTTTTCCTTTTATTCCATATTGTGAGCTAATGCAGCTCCTGGATTTACTCTAGTCTGTGCTGACTTTATATCTAGACTTTGGGTATAAACTGCTGATTACGGTTTCAAACTTCCCAGGAAATGAAAACAAAGAGCTCAGAAAATGTTGCAGCTTTTCACAGTGATCTCATGCATGGCCACATGCTGTTAGGATGTTTTAAGTTTCTTGTGCTGAGTTTTAATGCAGGCATACTTTCCATGGCAGTTTGAAATACTGCTCGAGTTTGACTTACAACCACTGGCAAACAGTATACTTACAAAATAGTTCAAATGTCTTGAAATATAGCTTTCACTGAGCTTGGTTTTGTTTTTGGTGGTTTTTTGTTTGTTTACTTGACTATTTATGAACTTGGTTTTTTAAGTCAAAGCAAGCTGTGTGTATGCTGAACTGCAATACAAATTGTTAAATCATGTATTTAGAGAAGCTGCTGGATTACTTAACTCTTCTACTGCTGTATTTTATTCAATTTTTCCATTAGCACTTAAAAATCAGGCCAAGTATAGAAAGGCAGTGAGGAAAACAAGCATCTTGCTTGGACTTTAACTACTTCGTCTGGAGTTTTGATATAAAACTATATAGTAAATATGCCAGTAATGCTGATGTGCTGAAATGAAGCTCCCAAATGGCTCCGAGAGGCTCCCTGCTGTAGGAAGAAGGACTATTCCAAGTGCCGGGTCCTGCACTTTGGCCACAACAACCCCCTGCAGTGCTACAGGCTGGGCACAGAGTGGCTGGAGAGCAGCCAGGCAGGAAGGGACCTGGGGGTACTAATTGACAGAAAGCTCAACATGAGCCGACAGTGTGCCCAGGTGGCCAAGAAGGCCAATGGTATCCTGGCCTGTATCAAAAATAGCGTGGTCAGCAGGACAAGGGAAGTGATCCTTCCCCTGTACTCTGCATTGGTGAGGCCACACCTGGAGTATTGTGTTCAGTTCTGGGCCCTTCAGTTCAGGAAAGATATTGAAGTGCTGGAGCAGGTCCAGAGAAGGGCAACAAGACTGGTGAAGGGACGGGAACACAAGACCTATGGGGAGAGGCTGAGAGAGCTGGGGTTGTTTAGTCTGGAGAAGAGGAGGCTTAGAGGTGACCTCATCACTCTCTATAACTACCTGAAGGGAAGTTCTAGCTGGGTGGGGATTGGTCTCTTCTCCCAGGCAGTTAGAAATAGGACAAGGGGACACGGGCTTAAGCTCTGCCAGGGGAAATTTAGGCTGGATATTAGAAAGGAATTCTTTCCAGAGAGAGTGGTCAGGCATTGGAATGGCCTGCCCAGGGAGGTGGTGGATTCACCGTCCTTGGAGGTTTTTAAACTGAGATTGGACATGGCACTGAGTGCCATGATCTAGTAAACAGACTGGAGTTGGAGCAAGGGTTGGACTCGATGATCTCTGAGGTCTTTTCCAACCCAATCGATTCTATGATTCTATTTTCATACCATAAGTACACCTTTCTCTAGACTCTGTGAGCAGGACTCTGGTGCTGACAATAAACTAGGAGCATGAATTTCTTGTGTATCTGTGTAGCACATTCTCTGCTAAGCTGCTGAAGCTCATGTGCACCTGCCGCGTATTGTTCACTTGCTTGGATCACAAACTGTGGTTCCAGCCTTTACTGTGCCTGTGAGGATGATGGGGCATTTCAAAAATGAAGCTTTTTAGGATCCATGTACCCCCAAACTCCCCAAGGCTTGCAATAGCTCCTTTCTCCTGAGAACTACAAGGTCCTGACTTTGGAGTCAGTGCAGTGTGGGTGGCGAAGTCTTGCTGCAGAACTTACTCCGTTTCCCTCCTGGGTTTTGCAGCCCGTCCTGAGCTCTATGCTTCTGTGGCAGCTGAACATGCTGCTGCCTCGCTGGAGCTTGCTGAATATCAGCTAAACACCAGGTTGTCTTCAGGGCCCTAAGTACTGAGCATTCTGTACCATAACCTGGCACAGGGCTGTGTCCCACTGTGTTGTGCTGGCTAAGAAGCATTGTGCTGTGAGTGTCTGTGATTTTGAAGATCATGTACTATTTCTCAGCAGTGGTTTTCCCTTGCTCTTAGACAAATACCTTGCAAGGCAAGGTATTTTTTCCTTGCCTTGCAAGGACCTAGTCCAGCACCTTTTCTGTAACTGGTTGTTGGTGTATTACTGTAATAACAATGACCATCAAGACGTTTAGGGAGTCTGTTCTTTCCAACTCTGATTTGTTCAAGCTGCCTGTCTTTTTTCTCTTTTAAGGGATGTCTCTTTCCATTACACATGCTTAGTGCCTCTCTTCAGACAGCACAGCATTCCTTTGATACTATTCATGGGACAAACAAGTTGACTAATGAAGGGAATTTACCTGCAAGAAAAAAATGTCCCAGACTATCAGCATGCTTTTACACTATGAGCTTGTGGTTTTTGGCCTGCTCCATAGTGTGCTGCTGAAGTTAAGCTTTGTGTGCTCCAGTTGGTTCAGCTCTCACAAATATACCTTCTTAGTTTCCCAGGAGTGGTTCTCTCCTAGTAAAGGGAGGAGTTGGACAGACCTTTACCAAAGTCTTCTGGGGAAGGAAAACAAAAACCCTGCTCAAGAAGGTGACTAGGATTGTAGAGGGGGTGGAGTGGAGTGGGTAAAGAGAGCCAATGTGGAGACTGGGTCTCTAATGGGAGAATCTGCAGTGGGAGTTGGAAAAGAGCCAGGGGAGAAGTGGAGGTACCTTTCGAAACACTAAAGAATAAATACAAACACAGTGGGATTAACCATAGGATGGGGTAGAGGAGGAAGGTGGAAGTACACAAAAGGCATCAGAAATAAAATCAGAAGAGGAGGATTGGCAAGGGAGAGAGCTGGGAGACTAAAAGGAGTAAAGCTGGGAATGGTGGTTCTAGTCTTGGGAAGATGTATGAACTTTGGGACAAGTGTGGCTGAGGTCCTCCCATATGTCAGTAAAAGCTGCAGTGTGGCTGAGCACTTCCTTTCAGTTATAACATGGGCATTAATATTGGACCAGCCTTGAGGGCTGTTCTCTGTATGTTCATGAGGTGGCTCAGGGAAGCTTTACTGTAACAAATCACTCAGCTCCCCAAGCAACTACTCTTGTTCTCTCACTTCTAGCCAGTTTGTTCACTACATTTCATTTCAACAAAGTTATGATGTTTTTCTTTTGAGCTTGAGGTGGCCATCTGTGGATCTGGGAAAGAACACCTCCCCATTACCTCACTGAGACCCCATCTGTCTTCTCAGTGAATGTGTGCCTGCAGCACGTAACTGGTGATTATGTGGTGGATGTATTTCCTCTCGTGTGACCTAGGGCTGGGGTGGCAGTTGATTCTTGTAAGGTCACTGGAGGAGGTGGCCTGTTCATTATTGATGTTCATAAGAGCATATTGTGCTGCTGATCTAAGCAAATTGGACACAAAGTGAGTTAGCTTATGTAGGACTTACCTGTGTGTAATTATGTCTGACTAGCCCTTTTTTGAATGTGTGTGCCCCACTTCTTTATATTATATTGGGTGAGAATAGATTTTGAGCAGAAAGTCAGCAATTCTGAGCCGAGATCTGTGTGTGCTTCTGGGCAGAGCTTCAGCCCAAAATGATAACAGTTAAGCTTACAAACTGCCAGTGTGATTCCCAGCTGTGTATTTTAACGTGAACTATTTTAAGAGTGAATTTGCCATATATTCTATCTCTTTTAACTATAATAGGGTGAACCCCAGGTTCGCTGCAGGAACAGGGCATAACTGTGGTAGTTTCGTTACTTCAGTAAGGTGATAATCATAGTTTGGTTTTACTCCCTGTGCTCAAGAGAGTTTTCTAGCTGTGAGAATCATGTAGTAAATACATCATTATGTCTGGTAGTATTAGGTAGGTATTTAAACCTGACTGGGTGGTGTTGAAGGAAGGATGGACGTGCACTGTCTGTACTGACCTGAAGGGAAAAGCCACTCTGAGTGGCCCCTTGGAGGGGACTTGCAGCAGCACTGTGGCAGGAGGTGGCCTGCACTGCTCTCCTCTACAGCCCTAACAGAGCAGTCTCGTGGCTTCCCTGGCAGACTGTGTGCTGGGAAAGAGGATAGGATGGTATCCAAATCTAGCATCTTGAAGTTGCCTTAGGAGACAAGTGGAAAATAGACTGAATCACAAGAGATGCAGCAGAAGGAGGTTTTTTGTTCGTGAGTTGTTTTGGGTTTTTTTTGCCAGATAACTATTTCTGTGGAGAGTAAATCATTACTTTTGAAGCCATCTGTCTGAATTTCAGTGAATCTCACCATAACTGATCAAGACTAATAAATAATTAAATAGCAGTGCTCAAATGAGTATCTGTACCTTGCTTTCATCTAGTTCTCTTGGTTCTGGTGTTTGACAAGTACCTGTCTGCTTCCTTGGAGCTGTGAAGGCAGCTGTTTTTATACCCATACTGCTGCCCTACTTTCAAGAAACTCATGCAGTGAGAAACCTGATTATTTTTTCAGTCTAGTGGCCCTACAATGTGCTGTGGTAGAAACTGTACCTGAACTCCCTGCGGTTTCATGCTGCTTGTGGTAAAACCGAAGTGTCTTCCTCAGCTGTGAGTGTTGGCTGAGTGTACCCTCTGGCACAGGAGCAGTGAGAGCTGTGGACCAGCGCTGCTCTGCCGCGAGTCCCATGGCTGTGTGAGCGCAGGGAGGGCAGAGCGGTGGCCCGGAGCTGAGGAGGGCTGGTAGGCTCCAGCTGCTGCTGCGCTGCCGGCTTGCAAGGTAAACACTGGGTGACCTATAAGCCAGCCAGTCAACTCACGCGTGGCCTTATTAGGCAAGCTGCAGAGCCCGTGTCTGGGGACAGAACATGCTGGATGGCGGCAGAGAGCGCAGAGCCCAGAACGGATCCAGCCCAGACCCCGGGAGATACGACCCAGTACTGCAGCACTGACAGCGAGCTGCTGCTGCCTGAGCCCAGCTGTCAGAGAGACTGAAACTCTGCCTGGCAAATATCAAGAATTGTGCTATTAAGAGGTGGCTTTAAAAAGTAAAATGCTTTTTGTGTAAATGTTAGTAACTTGTTGTTCTCTTCCTGACATATTTTTCGTGTGCTTAGTTATAACCTCAGGACACCAGTTCACGCTGTCAGTCCATATTCTGAAACACTTTGCGGTGGCCTTTGCTGGGAAGTGTGTTTCTTTCCTTGTGCTGCCTGCTTTCAGAGGCACACCTGAACTAAGGGGAATTATTTTTTATTTTTTTTTTCTTCAGGACTTGTTTCTCCTCTCTTCTTATGCAGTTTTATGCCCTTTATTGGAAGACTGATTTTTACTGGCTAAAGCAATGATCTTGCTCCCAGAAGAAGGGGAATATTGGCACCCACAGCCTGTCTGCAGACTGGCAGTAGTCTAGGTTTCTTCACACCCGCCTCACAAAAACTGACTTTCACATGGAAGAAGCCTTAAAAAACCAAAAAAGTATTTATGTTTTTTCTTTATTAAAATCTCCATAGATTTAGACAAGTGTATCACAAGCAGATGCTGTGCAAGCTTTCCTGGGCAGCTCTGGGAAGGCTCCTCAGATCTGACTTGTTATTAATTTGCTGTTAGTGACTGGTACCCCTCAGAGCACTGGGCATGTTTGTGATTTTTGCAGGGGCTTTGGGAGCGAATGAGGGCAATAAAGAGAAAAACGTCATGACTGCTATGGATTTAAACCTGCTCTCTAGAGAATAGGCTTCAGAACTGCAGCATCACTGTGTTAACCAGATTTTCTTTCCTCGTTAATTTTTGCTTAGCCATGCTGGATGTATATTAAGGTCTGGTATATGTGCCTTTTCATATGACACTATTTTCAGTGACAGTACTTCTAGCTGAGCTGTCCTAACTTGATCATCAGCTTTTGAATA
Organism: Pachyramphus minor; assembly: GCA_013397135.1. NCBI lineage: Eukaryota > Metazoa > Chordata > Aves > Passeriformes > Tyrannidae > Pachyramphus > Pachyramphus minor. Next base: position 72,092 of record VYXB01002372.1, on the reverse strand, counting down.
GAGCATAAATTTTTTTCTTTGTTTCTATTACTAAATATTTAATTTTCTGATAAAGCATTGAAATATGCTATAGACAGGATGAGAGCTGGTGTCATAGATTCATTGTCTGCAAGGTTGTTGCCTACCTGAGGCTCAAAAAGTTATATTTCAAGGTAAGTATGAACGTAAATGATGTGGCCTGTGAAATGTCACATTGCAGTGGTAAACAAAATTGGTGTTTTCCTTAGATGACTACTATCACAAAGAGCCAAAGAACGTTGTTATAAATTCTTCCTTGCTTTGTGTGTGCCTGTCTCTGCTCCCTTTTTGGGCTTTTACATGCACAGTGATGTATGTAAAAGCCCAAAAAGTGGAGTATGTCTGCTCTTGTACAAATCTGCACAGCAGTGTAGAGATGTACAAGGGCAAATAGGAGAAAACTCAGTAGTGTGGCTGGGCTTTTTGTATCACTTAACTACATGGGGCCACTTGCTGCTCCAGGCAAGGAGACAGCCTTGTGCTGATTGTAGACCAGAAGTGTCAGAAGATGGGGAAACGCATCCTGAAAACCCTAGCTGTTTGTTTGCAGGACAGGTGTTTCACAGACAGTCTCCCAACAATAGTTAAGGCCCTTGGTTGTCCCAGCAGCAAAGCTCTTGTTCACTGCAGTAGTAAAGAAGAAGCTGCTTCCAGTGGTGTGACTTCAGAGAAGGATGTCCATGGAGCTGTGACTAACCCTGTGCCCTTACAATGTGAGCTGCAGCTGCTTTACAAAGAGCCATGGTGTGAAACGCTCTCAAATATTGTTTTGTTAGGTAAAAACCCATATCTCCTCCAAGTCCTCAAGCTGTTTAATTATTAAAATTGTACATATTGCTGGGAGATGAGTTCCTGCCTTATCCTTATTTCCAGCCATTTGCTCAGTCCATGCTGTGTTCACACCTGACATCATCTCTTACTGTCTCAGGCCCAGAGACTAACAGGTCTGACTGAATTTGGATAATGTGCCTCGCTGGTATATCTGATTACCTCATGTGTGAAAAGGGTACGTGGCCTTTCCACTTCCTTGAAAGAGCTACGCTAGACTGATCTCACTACTAAAGAGGAAAACCTTGGACATCTTCTAATTATGCTGCAGTCTTGCCATACAGTTTATCAAACAGTGATACAAGGTGTAGGTATGTCAGGGAACATTAGACTCATGTTCCTTATTCTGAAAATGTGTTGTAAGATTGAAAGTACCAAAATCTCCTTTTAGGAGCAATCTACTGCTAAAATTAATGACTCAAGTGAGATTTCTTCAAATCTGAAAGAGTAATCTAGAGATTGGAAGGGTATTTTTTTGTGTGTGTGTGTGTAAAAATATCTGTTGTTCTCCCTTTTCTCTCAGCACATGACTAAATAACCAGTACAAAAAGACCATCCATCTTCTTTCAACACATCTGTCGTCTTGTTCTAAAAAACTCAGTTTCCTTTATAAATCTTACTAATCAGCTTTTTTGATCTCTTTGCATATGACCTGTTTTAAAGTGCACCACACAGACAATGCAGTGCTGAAGTTGATTTGAAGACTTGTCCAAAACATACTCACTGACCAGACATAAATCTTCATGCCAGGATCATTATTGAAAAGGATTACATTTGCTTTCCACTAGAGTGATGATACCATGTCAGGAAACTATCCTAGTTTTAAAGTTCATATGAATGACCTCCATTTAAGAAATGAGAAATTATCACTTGCCCACATACATGAGGTTTGGATGGAGAAGACAAAACCACAATACGTACTGTGTTTGCAGGCTAGGCTGTTTGGACCTGACTCAAGATGGTAACTTTCTGTTAAGTGATTGTACTGTTGAAGTAATCTTCTGGTAGATTTTTGACCTGTATTTTAGCTTTGGGCTGACTTGTTTCTTGAACACCTTGGCAGAAATTGCTGGAGAGTGGAAAAAAGGGGAAATAAGGAAAGGGAGTCCTTTGCCACTTTCCTTCAGAAAGACATGCCTGCATGCCAAAAACTGGCAGGGCAGTGTTGGGTAGGTGAGCAGCCCGCAGGCTGGGAGGGGAGGTCAAATGGAGGCATGGAAAAGACTGATCTGCTTTAGCCCAACCTTCTGACCTTCACTCCTTCAATCATCTATAGCTTCTTAGATCTTGGCACAGCTATTCCAAGGGTTCTTCTCTTGTCCAGAAGAAGAACAGTGGAATAAAATTCATAAGCTCCTTTAGGTCTCTACCCATGAAGTGTGGATGAAAATGTGATTTCATCATCTTGTTTATACAGCTCAGTTTTCTGTGCTGCTCAGATTCCTGCTTACCTAACTAGCATGTTTACTGAAAGTTTCTTTGCAGTCACTGCGGGTTTTCTTTCCTCTGCATTGTTGATTTCTTTAAAATTTTATTTTTAGGTTTTCTTCAAACAGCTGTCATGGGCTTCTTTGATTTTTGCTTTTATGATAACTGCAAGTCACAACAAAGTATCTACTTCTCCTTATCACAGAGAAACACTTCTAAATATAAATTCATAAGTGATCAAAATTCAGGAAGGAAAAAGGCTTGATCTTGTTGGGACCTGATTCATAACTCCTCAGTGCTTTGGGACTGGCAGCCCTGTAAGTTGGGAACCGTTTTGCAAGGCGTTTAAACTCCAGCTTTGATTAGAGCGATTAGTTTTGCCAGACAAAAAGAAGATATTTTTCTTCTCTTCCTGTGGGAAGCTTCAGAACAACATTTAACTGCCAGCTGCTCTTTCATGAGCAGCCTCAGATTTGAAATGTATACATGCTTAACCTCGAGCTCTTTGCCCAGATGATTGCAAACTTAGCTTCCCGCTGGGCTGCCCCCCCTTTCTGACGGCTGAACTGTTGTTCTCTCTTTGTTTGCTTATGTTGGAGGCTGCTAATGCTCAAGAATTAATGATGGCAGAGGGGGACAAGAACATTACTACTGATTTGTAACACAGCCTTGATAACGCAGTTTGGCTGAACACACTTCTGATTCCTGGAGACTGGATCTTCTTGAAGGACAAACTGCTTTTCCTCCTTTCCTCATCAAGTATTTGGTGATGAATTTCTTTGCCTCTGGGAAAGATTTGCTCTTAAATCCGCTGTTTCCAAACAAGCAGTACAATGCTAAATCCAGGACTTCTTTTCTTTACCATTGCTTGACTCTGCTGACTTACTGTTTTTACACCTTACTGTTTTTCTCCACTGCCAAAGTTGTTAAGGGACAGAACAGAGACTGCTCTTGCAATAGGTCATTCCATTTTGATGGAAAGGAGGGAGGGAAATGGTTGGTTACCATGGTTAAATATTCCCAGTTATGTGTGAAGTGCAATACACTAAGGCTCCAATATGTCACAGCTTTAAGAGTTTTAATATTGGAAGTAGTGTTGGCACATACCCCTCATCTTGAATTGACACTGAGCAAACTCTGGGATTACAGATTCTGCACAGTAGCACAGTTTCAATATTAACAGCAGTGATATTAATGTTAATTCATAGATACTGTGCACAGAGCAATGGCTGATTGCTTCACCTTCCAACCTAACATGAAGAGATCTTGAAGCCAAACTTTAGAATATGGGTAGGTATTTTTGTGAAGACCTTGTTACAGATGTTGTTTTTATTGGATATTTTACTTTCCTCTGTAATAATTCTTTGGTCCTACAGCCCCTGTATTTTTGACCTGTCAGCTGTATATAGTAGGAAAAGGAGTCCTACTTGCACTAAAGCCTATCACAATTATTTCTTCCCAGGTGGTAGCCAGAGCTGTTGGAGAGACTGGATTCTTACTGTGTTCTGTGGGTAAAATTTAAACAGCACAAGCAGGAACCTATTTAAAAATTACACATTCGTGAAAGGCACTCCAGAGGTTTTCCATCTTTCTTCAGCTCTGTGTGCTTTACCTTCTGCACCTCATTCACCAGGAGGATGCTGAGGACAAAATGTTGGGGATGATGTATAGCAGAGAACTGACCCCTCCCTCCACAAATAGAAACATATCTGTCCTCTGTTGTATGGGACATTGCCAGACATGGGGATGACATTTGAGCTGAGCTTACCTGCTTTGTTAGCCAAGGGGGTTGATCCTTTCCTGATCGTAAGATCTTATGCCGTTTCCTTTGTTCTGGCACATCCTGAAAAGCATACCCAGCAAAAATAAAAGGGAATATTTAATACAGTTTAGTCATCAGATTGGGTTGGTAGGGGAGCAGCAGAGGGAGCGATGGGTAGGACTGTCTGTCTTGGCAGCCATGACCTATTGCATCAGCTCAGCTGTCAAGTCTAACTTCTCCTTCCACCTTGCTAAAGACTGCAGACACGAAATTTATCAAATCAATGTTATTTACCTGCACTTTATATAAGAAAAACTTTCCTTATTTTGTATCAGATGAGTTATAGGTGCTTAAAAGTGCTCCAGGTAATAATACCTCTATTTACAAGATCAAGTAAACAGTCTTCACATAAGCAGGGTTGAGAAAGAAGGGACTTTTCAGCACAGGGCATCTGTGCAGCAGGGGAAAGACTGACTGCTACCTTTAGAAGATAACTGGGGTGCAGAGACCCCCAGCAGTTAATGAGACAATTTGTCCCAGAACAGATGAGTGCCTATGGAGGCTGTGACCCCTCGTGAGAGGTCTGAGATGAGGCAGAGTCCAGTTAGAGATCTATGGCTTATGGAGAGAGAGACTTATGCTGTAACAAGTTGTTCTGGTAGGACTTTTAGTCCCAGTGAGAGATCCATGCTGGTGCAGCTCACTTGTGACCCAAAAGGACAGCAGAGAATGGAAGAGCTACTGTCCTGGGTGGACCCACAAGGATAGGTCTATTTAGGACTATCTTCAGTGGGAACGGGACCTCCATGCAGCAGAGGAAGGATTCAAAACCATTCTCTGTAGAGTTGTGGTTGAAGACTATGGTAAAGTGTCCTGTGAAGGACCCCACAGGAACAAGGGAAAGGACTCAAAGCCATTATCCCCTATAACTGTGATACAGACCATAATGGAGTAAGAGTACCATTACAAGCCATAGCAGGCCTCAGGAGCCCAACTGTATCTTCCTAGCCTCTGGTCCTGTCCCGAAAGGAAGAAGGACAGACCCTGACATCATCATGCAACAGAGCCAGCCGAGAGAGAGAGAGAGAGAGAGAGAGAGAATGAAAGGAATCTCCAGCATTGACTCACCGAATCTGTTGTCCTCGAGATAACAGAAAAAACACTTTACAAGTGCTGCAGTAATTGTTTCAAAAGAAAACCTTTCTTCCCCCTAAACTGATACAAAGCGGGAGAAATGCTTTTGTAAATACTTACAATGATTTTATAAAAAAGAAGACACCTTTCTCCTGAACTGAAAAACAGGGAGAAATGCTTTTTGTTGGAACCTAGTACTCAGCCAAATGTCCAAACTCACAGGAAAAGGACCTTTCCCCCCCAACCTGCCTTGCCTTCCCAAGGCAGGAGAAATAAAGACTGAAACCCCGAGACGAGCCACCAAACTTGTAAATAACAACTGACATTCTTTTTCATAAGATAAGCTAGTTTAATTAGAACTGTTGTAGTATGTTATTTCTTAGTTTTTCATCTTGCTAGTAATAAATCTTAGTATTATATCCCTTATGTCAAGCCTCTGTTTTGTCTATGTAAAACTTCTCTCAACTTATAGTAATTATGTGGATGGGGGAGTTCGAGGAAAAAAATTGATCCCTGGTAAAACCCATAACATTTATTAATATACCAACACAGATACTGGTCCTGAATCACTCCATTAGCTGTTACCAGCAGCTTCTTTCTTAGTTCTGCGCTGTCTTGTTTTTGTGTTTTAAGGACAGCTACACTTCTGCCTAGGCCATAAAGCCGATTTTCAGGTTAGTGGCAATTTGGAACCAATGTCAATAGATTACATGTTTTGTTACTGCTTTTTTATATATTAGGCTCCAGTAAATGGAGGCCTTCACAGCTAGTCAGGAGAGAACAGCAGTGTCCGTTTGTGTCCGCATGAGAGGTAGCAAGGTTACAGGACAAGAAAAAACCGTGGTATGTACCATCAAATATTTCTGAACTGAGGATGTTACCTGGTGAGTCAGAGGCTTAGAGGTCATGTTCATTGTGTTGGGTGACTCTCATTCCAGGGAGCTCTTGACTGTTGAAAGATCAGCTAATAAAAGGTACTTTGGCTAGGGTGACTCCAATATCATTCGTGTTTAAAAATAAATAAATAAATAAATACAAATATCGGGGGCATTAGACAAGATGGAGTGCATATTCTTCTATCCATTGTAATAACTTGTTAGCATTAAAAAAAGTGTTTTGATGACCTAGAGAGGATAAATACAACTTCATGGCAAGCCAACAGCCATTAATACCTTTTTGATAGATTATATTTTTCACTTGTGGTTAGTCTCTTTCGCAGCATCATTGCTTATATATTGCCTTTACATAGAGGTTCCCAGCATAGATCAGGGTTCTGTTGTACCAAATATCATAAAAACAGGCGAGCAAAGTCGAGAACATCAGTATTTTTTTTTCTAGGTTACATTTTCATGGTCCTGACAACCCCCATTTTGTGGTGAGTTTTCTCATGCAATTATAGAATTGTTTGGGATGGAAGGGACCTTTAAAGATCATTTAGTTCCGTCACCCCTGCCATGGGCTGGGACACCTTCCACTCGACCAGGTTTGTCAAAGCCCCATCCAAACTGGCCTTCAACACTTCCAAGGATGGGGCATCTACAACTTCTCTGGGCAACCTGTTCCAGTGCCTCACCACGCTTAAAGAATTCCTTTTTTTATATCTAATCTAAACCTACACTCATTGGGCTTAAAGCCATTAGCCCTTGTCCTATCACTACAGGTCCTTGTAAAAAGTCCCTTTCCAGCTCTCTTGTAACGCTCTTTAGGTACTGAAAGGTGCTATAAGGTCTCCCTGGCGCCTTCTCTTCTCCAGGCTCAACCACCCCCACTCTCTTGGCCTGTAATACTAATACCAGTTGAAACCTTTTTGAAGGGGAGAAATCTGTTGGAGGGAAGCTAATGGATTTCCCTATTTGTTTGTGTGGGGTTAAGTGCATGGACCTATTTCAGTCACATATTTAATGCTTCTGTGTGTGTGTGTGTTAGACCATCAGGTAGTTCAGTGTGTGTGACTGAGCCAGGGTTATTGCACGATTTCAAATTATTATTTCCAGACTTTCAAAATTAACTGTAAAAGTTTTCAACTCTTCAATCCAAAATCCATCAAATCTGTTTAATAATAATAATCAAAAAAAGGTAGCTAGACAGTACTTTTGTGCAATTTTGCACCTTCTGTCTCAAATTAAAATATTTGGAGCTGTAGTGTCTGTTCTTTAATCCCCACCCCCACCAGTAATTTTGCTCATATGTTATCCATAAATCTTGTCTGTTTAAAATGTTCCAACTAATAGTTAGGCAAAATATTTAAGCATAATGATATGATTAACAGAGTCCATTTTTTGGCAGCCTGGATGCTGTTTTTCTTAAGCTAGCACTGCAGTTTATCCTGATTAGAGATATGAAGGAATTATTCTTCTTGGAGTTTTTTTTTTGTTTTGTTGTTGTTGAGGGTTTTTTGTTTGCTTGTTTTTATAGCATGAGGATTTAGGGGTTCTGCATTCATTTTGAAGGAATATAATGTGTGATTTGGCTGGATCTTTGAAGTGGTAATATTATAAATCTCCCAATCACCATTGCCCAATCTGTTTTAGCATTCATGTGCCTAATTTCTGTTTGTAATCTGATTACTGGCTTGAGCTGCTCCGGCTTGCAGCCTATTGCTATGCATTTACTGTACTCCCTGGGACGTGATAGCCTGACAGCTCCAGTCCTGTGCTATGAAAAATCTCTACACGATATTGCTAAGACAGGCCTAGGGCTGTGGCTGGTGGAGAATTAGCTGCTATTGTAGTTTCTCTTTGCCGAATCCTTTGTTTCTGCAACCATGTTCAGAAATCCTTGGATCGCCAGCTATTTGGGAAATGTTAAATACTCTGAGGAGCAAGGTAAGAGTTCCAAGTAGATAGAAGAAAATGCAGTTCATTTGTGTGTGTTTAATCTCTCGTATATATGTATGCATGTGTAAATATTGTTTGACTGGATCTCCTGCAGCTGCATTAGGTACTTTAGCAATCAGTATGCAGTTAGTCACCTAGGCTATTTCATTATTTCCTAAAGGGCACTTTTGAAAGATCCGATTAGATGGATCTTTTAATTAGCTTAGCATGCCACCGACTTAGGGCCTTTAAATATACTAAGTAACACTGGAAGGTTGCATCTACTTTTTCTTTTTGAATTCAGCATTTGAAATTTCTTAAGTGTTAAATAATGGATAGTGGTTTTATCCGGTAGTTTGTGCCTAAAAGGGGGGGGAACTAGACTGAACAAATGGTTAAACTTATGAGCAAGTTTGATTTACACTTCAGTAAATATACTTTTAATTTTAAATGTAAATACTTAAAATTTCTTACTTGTGATTATGAGCATGTTAAGAATTCCTCAGCAAAAGAAAGAACAAAATGCTGTTGCAAATATTTTCCTTCTGTGTATCAGGTACTGTGAGGGTGTTTTTTTACCTTTAAATTAACCACTGAATAAGACTCTGCTAAACTGATGTTTCTATGTTGAGTATATTTATTGTCTTTTGATGCACAGTTGTTTTACTTTTCCTCCTGTGTTTGTACTTAAGACTTCTGTATTGTGGTAAGTAAGTTTTATTGGACTTGAATCCCCCCCACATGGTGGTTAATTTGAACAGGAGGAAATACATAAAATATCAAAACTGTGTAACAGAATATAATTGCCTGCTAGTTTCTTCTGTGTTTGGGGAGTGGGGGAAAATTGGAGCTCACCCCTGTGAAATACAGCAAAGTTTTAAGATGTTTTTGAGGCAGCATAGATGTGGTGATGCTGCTGAACGTGTGTAATGGGTAGCAAGAGCCAAACTGGCTTATGTGCCCCATCTTAGCAGCCCTTCTCCCTCCCTGCTCCCAGGGAAGCACTGCAGGCTACTTTCTTCCCTTCTCATATTCCCTCCCCAGTTTTGGCTAGGGTAGGCAGAATTGCTCTGTGGTCTGCTTGTGGTTTTCATGGTGGACAGCTGTTTCAGTGCCAAAAATTCTAGGATGGGTTGTATCCTGTTAGAACGGCTATAAATTTAACATATGCCTGGTTCTGATTAGCTGAGCTGATACTGAGCTGGGCTTTGAAAGTTAGTGCATAGTCTTCTCACAGTCATGTAGATCTGGCCTTTTTAGAGGATGCTTATGGCATGGACTATTTTTTTTTAATGTTGTAGTGTAAAATACAATGATTTATATACCATTCACACTGTTTTTCTTATAATACTCTGTTTTGGTTTAGAAAGATGTTTCTGTGTAATCTATGTGCTTTATTCTCCATTTAATGGAAAGAGAAAATGAATGTTAACAAAAACAGGAAAAAGTTGCCTATTAAACTTGAAGAATGCTATTAGCAGAGCTGCTTGAAATCTGCAGTGACTTGTAGCAGATGCCTAAAAAATGCCTTTTTGCACAATTCAACCTTCTTTATCAAGCTATTGAAATTCCTTCTGTTACTTTTTTTTACCTTTTTTTTATCTTTATACCTGTAGCGGTGGCAGAAAGAAGTGAAAGAGGATGAAAAGTTTTGAAAGGCATAGACAAAATATACATTCTCCAAATTAAGACCCATATTGTCAGCTACAAGCTGTGTTATACCCTTTCTGCAAAAATAAGGGACATTCTACCCTGATTTTAAAATGTTGTGCATAAGCAAAAAAAATTTTTTTGCCAGTTAGATCTTCTTTGAAATAGTTAAATCGCAGCTGTGAGGCAGAGTGAAAGAGATGTAGCTGCTTTTGAATTGTTCTAAAGTCCAGATTGTGTAGTATACAGGTCTGTCTTTGAAAAATAAAATGACTGCTGCATCAGTGACCAACTGTTTATTAATTTAAGGTCTTGAGGTAGTAGATTTAATACAGATGGGGACAGAAGGCAATTTTGCATCGGGAGTAAGTTATTAGTAGCTTTATGTACTTTTCAACAGCAGTCTGTTGGAACCAGGTGCTCTCCTGCTTCCTGGCCAGCAGTTCTCTAAGGTCTCTTAATAGCACTCTCGTTGCTGAATGGGTGGAGGTGGTACTTCAAGCACTGGTCCCACTTGCCACTGGTTATCATTTAGACCCTCTGGTGATGCACTTGATTGCAGAAATGAACAAGTTAAATCTGGGAGAGAGTGGGGAGATTGCCCATTGCTTGTTATGGTTCACAAAGGTTTGGGAACCTAGAGGCTTTGTAATACATACTTTTTGAAAATGAGGCTGCATCTGACAGTTTTGCTCTCAGTGTAAACGTGTTCCTCTGTGAAAGTAAAGCTAAGGGTTTTCAGAAAAAAACTTGAGAGCTTCCGAGCAGTAAACAACAATTTCTGTCGTGGATGGTGTAATACTGTTGCAACAGATCCTCAGCTGGACATCTCTGACTTCTGCAGTGAATATGTAAAATTTATATGCTAGGCTGCATATAAAAGCCAAAAAGGCTTTTCCTGCTTGCAGCATTTCTCATTTGCAGTGCATCATAAACATGTCTACTGTCCATTTTATAAGCTGGGAAACTGAGTCAAGGAGTTAAAATGATCATACCAGGCTGCAGTACTACACCACAAATACTAAGAATACTAGAATATGGCAGTTCCATAAAGTGCTGATGTTTTTAGTACGTCTACTGTCTGTACTCATTTTTGCTTTATCACCATCTTGGACATGCCAGATTGTGCTGTTTGACTAGAGGAAAGGCCTCTGCACAGTCTTTTGCAGTGGAAAGGCTGTGTTTGGAGGCTACAACCTAGTTTACCAAAAGTTCCCCATGTATTACAGCATCTTCACAATGTTGTGATTTTTTTCTGTTTTGCAGATTTTGCCAAGGGAAACTCAGTCAGATTTAAACCTTCACGATTGCTCCTAAGGAAGAGAGCATTAAGGTAAGGTGGAGTTTGCCTTGCCCCGTGAAGACCACTGGTTGCAGTAACTTCTAGTCATTGCTTGAATCTACATTTATTCTTTTGTCAGGAAAAGTGATTATTGGTCTGTTCACAGGACCAAGCTTTGGCATAGAGCAGATGCTCTGAATGAGTATTGAAAACACCAACTGCCTGCTAAGTAATGTCAAAATCTATAGCTGGAATTGCTGAGGGAAAAGTCCCACTCTGCACCGGGCCTCCTGCCACCACAGTGCACATTTTTGCTTGTGTGGCATGGACACAATAAAGACCAGTGAACCAACTTGGAATACTTACCTGTCTGTAAAAGAAGGTGGCTGAAGTGGATGAATTAATTATACATCCTTGCAGAGAGCTTTGTCAGCAATCTAGGGGAGAGAGACGAGGTGGGACACTGCAGAGGTGAATGGACAGGTGGTGGTGCTGCTTCCTTGCAGGGCTGTGCTGCCTTGTGCCTGCATTCTTAAGATGTGGTTCCACAAGGCTGAACAAGATGGCATCATGTTTAACTCTTCCCATCCTTGCTCCAGCTGTTTTTGATGTCCACATTTGTGCTTGCTGGACTCATTCATAGTGGCAGAGAGGAGATCGGGGAGTTGGGAACTGACTCTTGCCCCAGCAACCAGCCCTGTTGTTGGCTCAGCTGCACAGGAATCCACCAGCACACAGGCTCACTTTGCAAACTTGTTTTCAGTCAAGGCACACCATCTGGAGCACACCTGATTCTCTGTCATGTTGTTTCTCATGTCCTGTAGAGAGATGGAGAGAACAGGTGTAGAAGACACACTGTGTTACGAAAGCAGGTAGGGGAAAGTAGAAATGAGAGTAGCAGAGGAGGATATGACTGTAGAATGGACCTTTTACTTAAGAGTCCAGGGAAGGAAATTCTCCTGGAGGTAGAGAAAGAGGAGTGAATGCCAAGAACCTAGCTGGCAGGTATACAAGTGGATTTTGTGTTTCAATCATAAAATCTCAGTATATCCTGTAGCTTTAAATGGGATGGCAGGTCAGTGTTACCAAGTGTCATTTGGATCAAACTTGTGGTTGCTTTTGGGCATGTAACTAGGTTAGTGGGACAGCTATTTAGAAACTGTATGCTGCAGAAGGAGCAGCAGATGAAGTTTGCAGCCTGAAATCCCTAATGTATAGAATACAGCCCACACTTACTTTGAAAGTTGGCAGAGCAGTATAACTACTGAGACTGTCAAGTACTCTACTAATGCTCCATTATACATTGTTTTTAAGAAAAACTGTTGAGATTGTGAAATATTGTTGCCTGTGTTTTAACAGGAATCATCTGAATTCCTGAACACTGTAGAGTATAATGAGTTTGTTGGGAACCTGAGGTCAAACCACAAACAAATCCTATGTGAAACAAACTGGTGGGACCTCATGCTGTGGATTGCATTTCATGAACCATGATCACAGGCTGTTTCAGGCAAGGAAAGGACGAGAAGTTCCTCTTTCAGTGTCCAGATTTAACAGGGACTTTAAGAAAGAATTCTTGCAAACTTCTAATTTTTTTTAATTTTTTTTTCCCCTTAGAGAACTCCTTGTATGTCTTAATTATTTTAATAATAAATGTGCAGAGCCTAGCTGGTAACTGCCGAAATTCGTGGTACTGAACATAACTTCAGAATCTGCACCTAAATTTATAACATGACTAGATGTAGTTGTGATATTTCTAGAAGAGGGTTGTGGATGAGTTTGAAGGTACAATATATCTGGCAATTCAAGTCTCACTGTCTGACTCTACTTAAACTACTGAATTGATGCAACTCCTGCAGAGAAATTAATAAAGCAGGGAGACACATGGATATATCCCTTTGAGCAAAAAGGGAAGTCTTGGTGAGGAATTACTTATGAGTTTACTTTTAAAAAAATACTTATGAGTAGTGAGTGTCCTGTATTTTATTATTTAATTTTTTTTTTACTATTTGGAATTAACATTTTTCCAACTCAGTTTGGATTCCTAATGAATATTCTTATTGAATACTGTGACATGTCCTAAATATGCCTACTTTCATTTTTAGAACTAATTTGATATATGTGTCTATAAATACCCAATTGTTTGGCTTGACTCTGTCATCTTCAGAACAGTGCTCTGTCTCTGAATCCTCTGTGCATGTGAAAGTAATGTTATTATACATTGGATTAAAACATTTTGGTTTTGTCATATGCAAATATTTAAACCAAGCAATGCCACCTGCAGCTTAGCTAGGGAGAGGAAAAAAAGCCTCTGAAGAGATAAAACTCCTCAGTTGTGCATGAAATAGTATATGAAAATTGTTAATCCTTTAAAAAATAAACAATTAAATAGGTGTTGACAGTCTGTCCAGAGGGAAATGGAAAATGAGGGCATAGGGAAAGCTATGAAGGGACTTTCACAAAGCAAGTAACCTGTGATGCTGTGTAGCCCACTGAGGGTTAAACTTAGGAAGTTTGTGGTTGTCTAAAGAATTTTAGTGAAATCTGCCAGTGAGCAAAGGTTGCAAACCACCCTCTGTACAAAGGAGGAGGAAGCTCACATACAGGAAGAACTTGGCGACCTTGAGCAGTAATAGAAAAAGGATGTAATGTAATAATACTAAGTGCACAGTTGTGCATTGGGGGCTGATAAATTTTTCTGTTACTTGCAACTGATGAAAGCAAAGCCTTGGCATATTAGTTTCTGATGTAGGATTGAGCAGCCAATATAGTGTAGATATAAAAAGGCAATTGTGTTGTAGATCCCAGCATTCAACTAACTAGTCATATAATAATGCTTTCTCTATTAAAATTCCTATTTTTATAAGACACTGCTAAGACCCAGGTCTGGAATCAAGACTATCCAATTCTGGTCATGATATACAGAAAAGGATGAGTTAAAACTAGAATAAGTGGAGAACGTTTTTATAGATAATCAATGCAACTGAGAACCTGTTTTGAGGAAGCTAAGTACGTATGGATAACTTCTGTTAAGAAAAATAAGGAAGGTAAATGACAACACTGGCATGAGAATGAATGGATGGAAAGCCAGTGAAAGACATTTAGACGGAGTTTAGGTGATCTCTGGCTTCAGAGTCCCTGGAACTCCCTGGAGTGAACCTAACTAGTCTATAGTACTTATGGGTTGTTGAGGAATCCACAAGGAATCCAATAATACTGTTCTTTTTAGAACCAGCAGAAGCAGCAGGCTAGTGCCGGTCTTGATTCTATATGATTTTACCCTTGGAAATTCATGTAGACATAGTGGTCAGTGTTAGTGCATTAATTTAATTAATTTAATTAATTTAAACAAGGCTTTTGCTGTATGAAGGAATGCTTTTCTGTACAGAGTCCCATGTTTGTGGAAACTTAAGGTGCTGCATTGTTACAAGCATTATAGAAGCAAGTGGAGATGCTGGTAAATAAAGCCGAGATATTCAAAAGTCATGAGCTGGGTCCCTCAGCCCTTTTGTCTTAAGTAATCAAATTGATTTGACAAAAGAAGTTTGGGGGTGGTTTACAGCCTTAGGTCAATATTATTTTCATTTTTCAAACTCATGCTCAGCCAAAAGGAGTAGAAACTGCTTTCAAATGGGAACTGGAAATCTCTCCACCCGAGGTTTTCCAGAAGTCATGTCTGTAAGAAAATTATGTATTATGAAACTAATAAGAATCATGAGTATTGGCAGTGTGGAGTTAGGCAGATACAAACATGCTGCTTACTGTCTGAGTCTCTGCCCAGTCTCAGATGACACATGCACCCATTTTCTTGTGGCTGCTTTGTGCTATTTTTTTATTGTATTTTGGATTTTGTTTGGTTCAATTACAGTGGTTTTACCCTGTAAGGATACAGTTTTCTCTAATGGACAGCTTATTGCAGCTCTTCATCTTCTATTTGCAATTTTCTGTAGTGACTAACATTGCTTTTCTTGGCAGTACCTGGAATAATTTCTGTAAGTGCAGTTGTTGGACACAATTTGCAGCAGGTGGCAGGGTGCCTGGATGTGACACAGCCCAGTTTCTTCATTGTCATTTCAAGGGTTTTATTCTCTCCTCAGTGTCTTACAAAAGAATATTATTTATAAATGATAAACAAGCAAATACTTACAGGAGTTTATGAAAAATGTTACTTGTTATATGTTAAAACTCTGTCCAATGAGAATCGTTCTTTTGGAATAGTGAGTACAGAATTCTTTTTTTACTATTTTTTCCTTTTCTAACCAAATAACCTTGGGGGAAAAAGCGCTGCTTAAAATCCATCCTGAGGAAGGATTTTCTAACAGAAAAACTGCGTAGTTTTTCTGTCAGAATGACAGTAAATCATATGGCACATCACTACCATGGCAAAATGAAGGATTTTTGTGTTACACCTCTCTACCCAATTTACTAAATGTTTTAAGGCCACTCTAAGTTTTCTTATGCCCAGTTGAGATAGTTTGGAAGTCCTAATGCCAGACTACAGCAGTTTGCTCTCTATTTTTAATGATCAGAGAAAAAAATCTTGCTTACAAGGGGGAACACTTCCTCCAAAAAAGTCTCTACAGACAGTTAGTATCCACTTTAGACCATTATGACACCTACATTTTACAGTTAAAATGTGTATATTTAATGGACATATTTAAAGAAATATTTTGTTTCACCTCAGTGAACATTCTTCTTGTTTTGAAAAGACACAGTATAAAATTAAATTATCTGACTGATGCTCATATTAATGTATTATAAACCGTGTAGCATCCAGAGAACAGTGCAGTAACAACAATAGGGCAGTCAAGCAGAAAGCTGCTAGGTGGAGTATATATACAGTACTGCATTTGATGACATGTGTTTTAATATTTATGGAGAACCATTCAATACAGATTATTTCAAATGTAATTGCTTAGTATAGCATTTTGAAGGCAGTCTCCAGTCAGTAATTTAATGCAAAAATGTATCACAGTCAGTTCCAAACAAGTTTCAAATTATGTTAGGTTTAGCTTTCTGAGTTTCTTTGGGTTATTTCTTAGCTCATTCCTATGGAAAATATTTTCTTGCGTATCTCTGTTAGACTATCTTGCAGTAAATTGATTACGTCTTGGCTTTACTTCATTTGTAGCAGAAATATCCACAGTTCTGTAAAACAGATGTTGCTTTCAGTTTTCAGAAGGAGTTCTCATTTGAAGATAAAGAGGAACTTGCAAACAGCACAAAGGATATTGATGCTAATCTCTTAGCAGTACTTCCGAAAGGTAAGTAAAGGAGACGCATTATGAACACAAGTGGTAATCTAACAGCATGTGAAGTTTAGTCTGTGCGAGTAGAAGGGACAGTTAAAATTACTTAGGCACAGATGCTTTGTAAACGAATTTTCTTTTCCATTTGAGGTATGCGTAAGGGATGAAGCAAAGGACAAACAACAGTGCTCTTTTATAAGGCCTTCCTATATCCCTGCTTCATAAAGCTCAGCTTTGTTTACCTAGTTTTCAATAGGTTAAGTAGCAGCTGAAATTCAAAACTTCAGAGAGGCTTCTTTGTACAGTTCGATTAATCCTGAAATCAAAATATTAACTTGACTTGTAGTCAAGGCTCTTTCCAGTCCCCTTTGATGGTTGCTAGAATGACTGACTGTGCTTGCATGACCAACTGACTACACTGAGTTTTTGTCTTACATGCTAAAGGAGCTGCAGTAAGTATGGGCTTTGGTTTGGGTTTCTTTGTTCTTAAGCTTCTGTCTTAGTCTGAACAACTTGCAAAGAAAACAACAATTCCATACTTATCATTTGACACAGTTGAGGTAGAGGCAAGAGTTAATTCTCTTGAATTATTTAGAGAAAATCAGAGTATGCTTCAGTTACTGACCTGTAAAGGGTGACATTTGACTGAAGAACTATGTGTAACTGGCACAAAGATATTCCCATCAGTCAGGGATCTCAGAACTTTGATTAGAGTTTTGTGTGGTGATATTTATTCTTTTCAGACAAACTACAAGGCTAAATGTACTAATGCAAAATAAAGGAACTAGCTTGCTCTTTTAATGTCAGTTTTTGCAGAGTTCCTTTAGAAAGGAGCCCTTCTTCCAGCATAACATTTACATGCTAATTGAGTGACATGCTTGCTTTTAAATATAATCATTACAGATGTTCAGAAAGAAACATTGTTGACAAAATGATGGAATAGAGCGATAGGCATTTATACAATATAGACTTCCTGAGAGCACCAGTCAGTAAGAATGCATACTCCCTCATTATTCCTTATACTTGGACTTACAATCATCCTGGCCAACAAGTTAATTGTGAGAGCCTTCACTTGAGAAACCTTATCTGTAAGCTGCTTTTCAGTGAACTAATTTCTATTTCAAGATACTTCTATTTTTAAGAAAATATTCTCATAATAAAGGCATCAGATTTGCTGTGTACCAGACTTAAGAAACAGTTAATAGTGGGAGCTTATTGGTTTTGTTCTAAGGTGACTACTTGAAACCAAATGCTTTCTGAAAATCCAGGTTCATTTGTTCTTTCTAGGGCCTAACTCTGATCCAGATTTGCATATGTTGGAAAATCAGAGGGATATGTTTAGTTGTCAACTGATACAGACTGAACTGATGTTCAGAGAGTCTGGCTGAAGTCTCACACATTGCTGCCTGCAGTTAGGCATTGAATATGTTAGTACGTCTCTGCTGGCATAAACAGAAGACAAATGCTTCTCCAACCAAGTTTTTAGACAATCACCTTTCCAGGTGTGGAGAGGAGGAAGTAGGAATGAGGCTTTACTATTGTGTTAAATTTTTCTCAGAATGAAAACATATTTTACCCATGTTGCAATGGTTATTTATCATTGCTGAGAAATTAAGCCTCTGGCAAGTAAACTTTTGATCCATGTCCATCCAGGCTTCACAAATGTATGTGCTCACTCTCTCTTAGGAACTTTTGGAAGGTTTAACTGAGTTTTTACAGCTTCTGTAGTGTAAAAAGAAAACTGCTCTCACATGCCTGCAACTTTATTCACGTGTCCCCTCTCCTGTTGTCAAAGAGGGCTTTCATCATAAACATGTTTATATTCTGTAGCAAATGTTTTTGAAAATTCAGAATTTTGATTTCTGAATACTGTAAGAAATATTTCACCTTAATTTAAGGAGTTTTTAAAATATTTTTATGAGGTGCACTCCAAATGTATTTGTTGGGTTTTATTCTGAGATGAGGCATGGAACAATACTGCTTTTCCTGATTACTGGTGTTCTGAGGTAAATTTTGTTTAGAAGGTCTACACTTACCAAAATTAAGACACCTCTTGTCAGTCTACCTTAGGGGGTATCCTACCATAGCATCCAGCTTTGTAAAAATAAAATAAAGCCTCAAGTTCGGGGCTGTTTCTGAACTGTGGCTGTTCTTCCTCCTGCCCTTAAGTGACCAATGGTGCTTACAAATTGTGTTGCCATGACTTAATCTAGACAAGGAGCTTTTACTGTGAAATTAATTATTTTAAGCTTCTTAGTCTTTTGCTGTGTGCTGAATCAGATCTTTGTGCTAATTTTTTAGGTAGAAGTGTTGTTACTGTTCTGACACTGATGTGATGTAGTTTCTGATGGTCACATGGCAAAAATGTCCCATGAACAGATGGAAATTGGCACTAACCTATTCAAATTGCAAACTAAAAAGGAGAAACCTGGTCACCTAAGTTTACCAGGGCCAACCAGTGTCCTTGGGAATGAAATGTCTCCAACTGGCTTTCGTGTTTTGAAGTAAAATATTTTATTCATCAAAAAGAAATCACTAGAGTAGAAAAATTGCGACATTTAATCTTGGGGGGGGGAGGGACGGGACACTTTTTTGCTTCTTTTTCATCACCTCACCAAAAGAAGAATAGTGCTCGAACTGCTTTTACAGAAAAACTTTGCAGATGTTGGCCAACTAAGCTGAAATTACTGTCTGTAATCCCAAGTGTGGAAAAAGTGTAAGGCAGCATAGAGTAGTCCCATGCTATTTTTGTCGTATGTTGTTTGGGAAGGTGTTGGAGAGATTATTCATGGGACCACTGCTCTTTTTAGGACTGCAAAGTGGTAGTAGAATCTCTGGAACTTCAGCTAACATGTAGCCAAGAGGGTGTTGAGCTAATGCTTCTGGGAGTTCTTTGGATGTTCCACATTTCTCGTATGTAGACAACTTATGGTCACATTTCCTTTTCTGGGGTCGGGGGAAAGGGAAGAAGACTTTTGCTATTATATGAAGCTGTGCTTTAGGGCTTTACTAAAGTTGTGTAAAAGACCTGTTCTCTGATGATGGTTTTAGTGACTATATAAATTGGTAACTAGGGAAGAAAAATTATTAGAATTTGGTTGGAATGTGGTTTTATTAACTGTGAGCTTTGGAGGCCCATGTCTGAAGTGACAGAACAATTATGGGTTTTGTTTTGACCATTTTATGTGTGTGTAGCCAATAGATGGAACAGAAAAGCTCCAATAGCTAGAGGAACATACTTAAACAGAAGTAGATTTGGGGAGGTGAGAGCGAAGTATTTATGAGAAATCATTTCCTTTGGTGTGAATCTGAAATGTAGACTGGTTTCATAGGGGTAAGTTCTCTGTCTGTTATAGGTCCACTGCTAGCACAGCTTGAGTAGGCAGGGCAACAGTGGAAAATGCCCATGCATTGAGAGAAAAGTCACAACACGGGGCTTATCTTTGCTTTGGTGTTGGTTCAGAATGCAAATTTTGCATTGCTCGGGTCCAGTTTCTACCCATGTCCAGAGATGTGTGCTTGGAATTTACTGACTTTTAGTGGCTATTTTGCACTGTCAACCTGGTCAGTAGCATAGGTGTAGACTTCGATCTGCTTTGCTGCAGTTGCTGAACTGAGGCATGGAAGAGATGTCCCCTGGGTTAGCTCAGGATGCACTGTTAGCACTGTTAAGTAGCTGCGTCCTGAGCTACTCTGCATCGAAGGTGTACATGCTGGATTTTTTCGCAGTGTGATCACAGTCTGAGCTAACCTGGCTTGAGAAATTAAGGTGGTTATCTTAAGTTTGCTTTTTGTAAAAATACAGACTAAAGGAGTTGCTTTTGAGAGTGGTCTTATCTTTGCTTTTTCTCTGTTCACTATGCGTTCTCAGCAGGCACTCATCTGTGGCCTCAGACACTGTGTTCATGTCTCATTCATTTGCATCTCTGAGTCATGGTCAGAATATGTTCATTCTTGCTGATCCAAGACATTTTATCTGTAGTCCTAGTGGCGTTTCAGCACATAAGGCTGATACAACAGCCAGTGTCAGTTGTATCTATGAGCTCAGCAGACTGGTATTGACTACAGCAGACTTCCTGGATGTGTCAGCTGAGCTGAAGCCCTGACCTAGCTGTGCGTGTAAGTTCTTGCAATACAGGGAAGGGAGAGAAGGTGCATCTGACCTTTAAAAGGGTGGTGTTTCAATAATGTTTATCTTGTAAGTATTTAGAGCAATGAACTCTGGTAGCAAAGAAGAGGTGATATATTTACTTCTGCAGTAGAGTAATGTCTGCTAGACAGTCCTGACTCATCAGGTATTTCTGATGGCAATCTCTGGCCAGTTCAGCAGGCTGTAGATTTTAGCTTGCTTTGACTTTTGATCCCTGAGTCAACATGGTTAGAATCCCAGAGGTGCATTGCATCAGAATAGGTGCAGAGAGCTTTTAGAACTACGTTTGCCAAGGCAATGATACCTGGATGTGGATGTATGTGCATGTGTGTGTGTTAAGCACACAAAAACACTCACCCAAGTCCGTTGCATCCTTTGACAACCTGGATGGTTTCTCTTCCTGGTGGTAAGAAGTCACACCACACTAGTTTAGGTAGCACTTACTGCTCCAGTGTGGTTTCCATGTGCACATACATGTCTATATATAGGGATTAGTTCATCTATCATGACTCCTCTTGGTTCACTACTGTTTGAACTGTGGCAGCTATCTAGTAGCACATAACAGCAGCAAAAAGTTCAGGGAAGTGAAGAAAAGTATGTCCTATTAAAAGAGCAAGGGAAAGTTAGCAAAATAGAAAGTGATTTACCATGCAGGAATATCATGACACTGTAATTTTTACTCCAGCAATGAGTCTTGGGACTTGCTCAATATAAGGGAGTGGAGGAAACTAAGAAATAGGGGACACTGTTTCTCTTTAAACATAGTCCCTGACCTTCGTGTAGACAGGAAAAGCAGTAATTCCTTACTACTTGGTTTTGAAACAGGTTGCTATGGCATGTGAGCTTGATCTCAGCTAACCAAAATACAACTTGTCCAGTATATACTACATCTTGAAAACTGCTAGGATGGCATAGTAGATTTGAGTTCAGGCTGGAAGAACCTGGAGGTGGTGATCACACCTGTGTGCTTAATGCATTTTTGACAACACAAGCTTAATAAAGTAGGAAAACAAGAAGAAAATTTTCATTTCCTGATGAAAGCTATTTCAAACCTCTGAACTTCATTTGACTGTTCCTTCTTATTCTAAAGCATTTTAGCAAGTTTCTGAAACCTAGTGGCTTATAAACTGCATAATCTTTTGTTGTCTCAGTTTCAGAATTAAGAAAACTGTTTGAACCAAACAACCGAGATTTTTTGGAAATGAAAAGGTAAAAAAGTCTTTGGCCTGTAAAACAAAACACGCAATTTGTTTTGTAACCTCCTCTTAGAAACTCTCCCTTCAAATTTTCAAGATACCTGTTTTCACATTTTTCACATATTTTTCAGAAAAGAGAGAATAGCTAGACGCTTAGAGGGAATTGAAAATGATACACAACCTATGCTTCTACAAAACTGCCCAGGATCAGTCACACACCGTTTGCTAGAGGAAGATACACCAAGATATATGCGAGCAACTGATCCATACAGTCCCCACTTAGGTAAGTAGCACATTGCAGTCAGTCTTGCATTGCTGAATTACTTCATATTTACTACCCTATCAGTTGTGCAGTCCAGCCCATGGAAAAGAGTTCTACAGAAGAGCTGAGCCAGGGTTTGTTGTTTTTTTTTTAACTTGCCTTGCAAGCCACCAGTTGTCTTATTTGAAAAAATTGATTATCCTTATTGCTTTAAAACAACAATGTGATATGAGAACTATTAATTATTAAAGAGTTACTTCTTAAAGAAGTATTACTAATACACATTTCTTAATCATTTGTATGTGCTTTTGGAGACAAGTGCAAAAATATAATATGTCTGTGCAGTCATTTTGATTTGTAAGAAAATAGGAATCTTTTAGTTCACTCAATTTGAGTGACAGGTAGGGTACTTGGAGTTTTGGGATGGACTTGCTCATGTATGTTGTACTTTTGACAGGAAGATCAAATGAAGAGGAGGAAACTTCAGATTCTTCTGTAGAAAAACAACCCAGATCATCCAGATACCGATCAGAAATCACAGGAGGTAATACAGAGCCCTTGTATGGTACAGGAAACATGGATGTCCAGGAACTAGAGTCAAAAGCTGAGAGAATAGCTAGGTACAAGGCAGAGAGACGACGCCAGCTGGCAGAAAAGTATGGATTATCTCTTGATTCTGATTTGGATTCTGACTACTCATCTAGATATACACGGGCAAGGAAAGATCCCGACAGCGGGGAAAGAAAGGGTGTGAAAAGTGAAAGGCAAGATGATGAAAACAAGGACTATGGCACCCTGTATTTGTCCAGGACTGAGACAAAGGCGTCAAAGAGTTTGATTTCTGATTCCAAAGAATACTCCAGCCATGAAGACAAAGACGACCTCTCAAATGAAAAGAGTGTTAGAAAAGCAGATGATGACAGTGCCATTAGACAGGCTTCTGACCCTCCAGCAAACTTGGATAGTTCTGTCTCCCTTTCACTTTCTGGACGAGAATCTTCCTCCTATAACGAAGTGCCAATATCACCAAAGCAAACCCCCAGAGAGTCCCTTTCTTCACCAAAGCGGGCAGCCTCACCCATCCACTTGCAGAATGACCAGCCCTTGCACAGTAACAGCAGACAAAGGTAAGTATGATTTTTATTTTTTTGTTTTACAATGGATTCCTTTATCTTAATCACCTTCTGCAGCAATGTCTACTGTATTCGTGAGAATGTATATATACGCTTGAAGAATGTGGCTTTGGATTGGTTGTCTTTATTGACTCGTAGTGTATTTCTGATACAAGGAATAGGGTATATATTTCTCTGATTAGCTTGGTTTCACTTTTCCTTTATAGAATTTTTGCTAAAATTAGGCCCTCTGGGGGAAGCAATGGAATAACTGATGTTTAAGATATTTCCACAAATTAGAAATTAAAGGAGTTATGTGGTTCTAAAACTGCTTTATTTTTTTTTTTTAATAACCTATTATAGCAAGCCTTTTAACTTTTTTTCCTCTATATCCTGTGATTGTTTGGGTGGGGGCTTCCACGTTAAGGTAAGCTGTTTCTCAGTGAAGATTTTAATATCTTCATCATGGGTCCTGCCAAAATAAAACAGTTCTCAGAGTTAAAAGCTGAACAGTTGGGTCAGTTGAAAATAATAGTTGATTTGTTTTCATTATGTGGAAGTGTAAAAATCTTTTTTGAACTATGATAGTCATTCTTTCAGATACTGTCTGGCATACATGTGCCTGAAGGGGGAGAAGGGAAAGTTAAAATTCCATGCTGAATTGCTGCATATTTGACAAATTTACTACAGCAATAGGGTAACCAGATATTTCCAGAAAATAAAAAAAAAAACAGTTTTCACTAATTTCACATTATAATTTCACAGTGTATTGTGAAAATGCTGTCAAATTCTTATGGTGACAGAAAACAATGTGTGAATACGAACTTTTCAAAAGTATGATTTTCTCTAAGTGTGATTCTCTGATTTCTAGGTAGGTGGATAGATAGAAAATAAAAACAGTAAAAGCTTAAGTTAAAATGTTGCAATTAAAAATTATGTAAATTACAATGTGAACTTAATTGTAACCACACCTGTGTCATGCTGAGCAGTGTTGACTGTTTCAAAGAAACTGAAATAACTGGTGTAAACGGAACCATTTATGCTTTCCATAGAGCACAATGGGACTCAGCCCCCAGCTGGGAGAAATCAGGAAAAGAAGGCAAGAGACAGCATGAATGAATTGATTATTAAAGGGCAAGAAGCAAATGCACAGGCAGTTGAGCAGGGACAGGTATTATGGGAAGAGTATAGGGACACTGCCCCATTGTGTAGGGATGGGGTTAGAAGGCCAGGGCGAAGCTGCAGCTGAACTTGGCAAGGATGCAAAGATAACAAGAAGGACTCCTATGTTAGCCAGAAAAGGAAGGTCAAAGAAAGCAAGAGTGGCAGACTGGTCACAGTCGATGAGGAGAAGGCTGAGATACTCAACTACTTTTTTGCCTCAGTCTCAATGGCAACCTCTTTTCCCACACTGAGTTCAGTGGTGTGGTTGACACTCCTGAAGGTTGGGATATCATCCAGAGGGATATGGACAAGCTCAAGAAGTGGGCCCATGGGAACCTCATAAGGGGTTCAGTCAAGCCAAGTGCAAGGTCCTTCACGTGGCCAGGCAAATCCCAGTTCCACACACAGGGATGAAGGGATTGAGAGCAGCCCTGACATGAAAACAAGGAACTGTGGAACTGGTGGATGAAAAGCTGGACATGAACTGGCAGTGCTCCCTTGCAGCCCAGAAGGCCAACCCAGTCCTGGGCTGCAAAAAAGGTGTGGCCAGCAGGTTGAGGGAGGTGATTCTGCCCCCCTACACCACTCTTGTAAGATCCCACCTGGAGTACTGCATTAGGCTCTGGAGTCCTCAGCACAAGAAAGACATGGACCTGTTGGAGTGTATCCAGAGGAGGACCACAACAATGATCAGAGGGATGGNCCCTTGCAGCCCAGAAGGCCAACCCAGTCCTGGGCTGCAAAAAAGGTGTGGCCAGCAGGTTGAGGGAGGTGATTCTGCCCCCCTACACCACTCTTGTAAGATCCCACCTGGAGTACTGCATTAGGCTCTGGAGTCCTCAGCACAAGAAAGACATGGACCTGTTGGAGTGTATCCAGAGGAGGACCACAACAATGATCAGAGGGATGGCTTGAAAGAGTTGGGTTGTTCAGCCTGAGAAGAGAAAGCTCCTGGAGACCTTATTGCAGCCTTTCAGTGCTTCACAGGGTCTTAAGAAAGATGAGGACAGAATTTTTAACAGGGCCTGTTGCAATAGGACAGGGGGAATGGTTTTTAATTAAAAGAGCGTATATTGAGGCTAAATTTAAGGAAGACATTTTTTACAAGAAGGATGATAAAACACTGACGCAGGCTGTNGGGTTGTTCAGCCTGAGAAGAGAAAGCTCCTGGAGACCTTATTGCAGCCTTTCAGTGCTTCACAGGGTCTTAAGAAAGATGAGGACAGAATTTTTAACAGGGCCTGTTGCAATAGGACAGGGGGAATGGTTTTTAATTAAAAGAGCGTATATTGAGGCTAAATTTAAGGAAGACATTTTTTACAAGAAGGATGATAAAACACTGACGCAGGCTGTCCAGAGAGGAGGTAGATGCCCCATCCCTGAAACATTCAAGATGATGTTTGATGGGACTCTGAGTAATCTGGACTAAATGACCTTTAAAGGTCCTGTCCAACCCAGACTATTCTGTGATTCTGTGAATAAGTAATAACTTAATACAAATTGCCTACTCCATTATCTCTAATTTCAGATTCTTTCTGGGGTGGGGCTTTGGTCAATATTTGCATAAAACATGTTTCCCATAATTGCTGTCATACTTATCTTTTGAAGGAAATCATCTTCACCCCCCAAGGTATGGTGTGGCACTACAGGAGCTTAAACCTAGGATTTAGTCTCTTGTTTGGACACACATATAGGCAGTAGGTGGTATTTTAAAGGTTGAGTCGCCAAGAGCCTGTTCTTTAATACCCCTGACACTTCCAGTGCCAGTGTGTACTCACAGGTGTGATATTCAGAGATGTAACAATAATCTCTCAGAAACTCTTGTCCCTGTTTCTGTGTGGTAAAGAAGTCATTGTCTGTTTCCATGCAGTCCATTTAAAGTTACTGTATGGTGCTGTTCTATAATGCTATTTGCACAAGAGAAATAAGGGCTTGCTCCAGTTTTTTAGGTAACTGCTGTTCTGAAGTCAGTTCCACATTATATGGGCAGCAATTTTTTATTTTTTTTTTTTTGTAAATTTAAATTTCCTGAGTTCAAATTGGAAAATAAATGCAGCTTACTTTGGAATACATCTGAAGACTTTGTGTCTTCAGTCCTAAGAAGATTTAATAATTAATCCTGTTATCCATCACTGAGAAGACAACAAAGTGCTGAGCAGGTATCATTTGACATTACCTGCCTTTGGCTCCTGAAATGGCTGATTAAATTCAAAATGTGGCTTGCATTCTTCTGACTGCACTCTTCAAAGGATGAATGACCAAGTACAAATAATTGCTGCTTGGGCCATGCCCACTATAAAAATGTGCCAAAGTACACATTAAGAGAGGAGAAGGAAGTTCCCTTGCTTCAGAGCAATTACAGCTACTGGGGCAGCTTCTGTGAAAGGGTTTTACCTTCTATTTGGTCAGTTCCATTAGGGATTCAAAAACATTTGGAAAAACAAAAGATGTTTCAACAGTTGGTGTTTGTCTTTGTTCTAAGATTGGTTTGGATACAGTGACAACTGTAGGTGAGTTCTCAAATTTAAACTTATTTGCAGCAATACACTGTTATCTTAAGAACAGTCGTTGATTTGACCTTTTTCAGTTATTTTTCTTTAAAGACCAACTAAGAAAAATTGAAGTAGATGACCTGGAGCTTAATTTGCGATTTTAATCCCAAATGGCTCTACTACAATGTCAAAAGTTCTTTCAGATGCATCTATAGGTAATGGAAAGCATCCTGGACTCTTGTCACCCTAGGGGAGTGAGTTTGTAAATCTTAATGTGGCATGACAGCCTGTGCTTGCAAGGTTAAAAGTATTTGATGTGATCTACTGTTGTTGAGGAATTTGAGGTGAAGGTGGGCATTAGGAAAGGATTTGAGAAGCTGTATATAGGAAGTCTGTGAACACGCTTTCCTGCAGAGCTTTTTAAAGTTTGTAGTGTTCTTGTTTCTTTTTATGCTTTTAACACCATAATGGAAACAGAATA
The DNA here is from genome assembly GCA_013397135.1 of Pachyramphus minor. Lineage (NCBI taxonomy): Eukaryota > Metazoa > Chordata > Aves > Passeriformes > Tyrannidae > Pachyramphus > Pachyramphus minor. Next base: position 45,071 of record VYXB01002372.1, on the reverse strand, counting down.
AAGTCAAGATTAAATTAGGAGTCACTTTCTTTCTTAAGCTTTTCCTTTCCCAAGTCACCTAGTGATGCAGCATGTTTTACTTGTGCCAACTGAAACTTTTTTGATACAGGGTTACAAGAGGAGAGTGGAGTTCCAGAGGCTCCTGAGAATTTCTTAGGAAGTGTGATGTAGCCATCTGAATTTTTAGCTCCATTGAATTCCTATTACTACTTTGTTTTGGATGCAGCAGTCTTTACCACTTTAAACAACAAACAAAATTAATGGTTTTAACAACTTTTTCAGATGTCCTTGCACAAACTGACCTGCAATGGCAAAGGGCAAAAATAATGTTGTGTAGTTGCTTTCACTTCTGAAGATTTGGATAATGTACACTTGGTAAAGTTACCTTTGCGGAATCTTTAACATTTAGAACACTCTCTAGATCTTTGTAGAATTAATATGATAGTTTGTTTGAATTTGATTAGTGTGCATTGCTTTTATTTTCTTGAGCAGTCCTCTGCAATTGAGTAGACAGCAATAAAAAGCAGTGGGGAGGGAGGATCAGGAGAAATAATGGGAATATGTGTTGATTCTCAAAAGTTACCTGAAGTTCTATTTTCTGTAGTAGTGCAGGGAAAGCAAAACCTGAATGGTTTCTTCAGAAAGATTCGGAAGGGGACACACCTTCACTTATCAGCTGGCCCTCCAGGTATCATAAAAGACAGCTGTGTGGCTAACAATCAGACTACAAACCTCCCCTTGCTTTCCCTTTACTCTGTATTCATTTAACACTTGCTTTTATTTTTCCTTTAGCAGCAGCAAGTTAGAAAGTGTTATTTCTTGTGGATAAAGAGCTGTTGAAACTTCTTTGAAGCATCTGCTTTTATTCTAACTTATGACCAATTGGTATTTTGATGAAGAAGTACAAATGTCCTGAGCTTCTTCCACAGCTGCTATCATTCTGACTTCCACTAAATTTTATAACTTCTTATTTGATCCCACTTTGTACTCTGCAAACAGCAGATTTGTATAACATACACCAATCCATGTTAGCATTCCCTACAATTAATTCCTTGAATTCCAAAAGAGATGGTACATAAGAAGTAAAAAAAAAAAAAGTAAAGCAAGATCCTGATCAAAGCTACAAGCAGCTCCTTTCTCCCAGTTTGGTAACACATACAGTGATCCCACCATGAAAATCATTGTAGGAAGACTCTTTTTCATGTTTCTGATTAAAGTAATTCTTATAACACAGTACTAATACCAGCATGGATGTTCTGGAGAATGCTTGGTACATGTAGTTAAAAAAATACTTTTTCAGACTTACACTCTTTCTGTACTTAAGTAACTTATAAGTAACTTATAAGTAACTTAACTGATAAGTGCATCAATTGTCAGAGGTAAGAAGCACCAAAATATTACAAAGATTGGTGTTTAAGATAACTTTGGATATCCTGAATTGTCCTCTTAGATAATTTGCCTCTTTTTTCCCTAACTAATTTTTTAATAATGCAAACTCCAAAAAGTCTGTTGGTAGCAAGCCTGGAATTGCACATACTTTGAATTGGATTAATTGCTTTCAAATAGAGAGTTAGTATCCCATTTTATTTGAGTTTCTCTCCTTCCTCAGACTTAAAATATTTTTTTATACCCATTTGGGAGGGGAGGAAGTGCAGGGCTTTCAGTTGTAATACTCTGCGTGCGTTATCTACGAACGCCGCCCTGTAAGCTGTCTGAGCTGTCTGAGGCTGTAAAACTGCTGGAGAGCTGACCTACAGTGACAGTCCCTGAGCAAAGGCTGCCTCTGGCTGCACGTGCTTGCCTTCCCTTGTGCTGTTGCATTCAGTTTTTAAAGGTAATTTGCCTCTCTGTGTTGCATGGATGTTACACAAGTCCAGAGGTGTTTCTAGAAAACACACTGAAGGTAACTTTTGGGAACATTCCTGTAAGTTTTTGCATGTTAGAATGTAATGAAACTTTTTCAAATAGAAAGCCTGTTTTGGTTTCTAAATCCCTTTTTTCCCTGCAAGCTCTCTGAAGAGCAACTGCCATGCCATAGTTTCACTTTGGGCTTTATGGCTTGCCCTTTCAACATTTGTTCTCACTGAAATAGGTTACACTACATGTAACATTTCAGATGTCTTATATGATACACAAAAGCACAAGGAAACAGTCTCTGGCAAACCATCTGAAAGGGTAGGTGGGCATAAAGATGTTTTTCATCCTTTTCCAATGGCACATCATCTTGATATGACATAAGCTGCCCAGTGTTTTGACATTTTCAAAAATCTGACTTCATACATGATTGCCAGCAGAATTTGCAATTTCAGGCTGAACCCAACACTTTGATAATATAAAATCCAATTTTAATCATCTTGTTTGTTTGAGACTATGGGTATGTGCTGTTTGACAGACACAACTGTGATCTCTTGGGAACATGCTGTATGTTTTCAGAGCTTGCACAGTTACCTTCTCAGGAGTCATGCATGTTCAAGGGCCTGTGAATCCCTCAAGTATTTTTGAGCAATGTTACTGCTAAGATTTGTGGGGAGGACGGGGTTGCATCAAAAGATTGCTTTCTTTTATGTGTTGATTGTTTTTTATTTTAATACAGTATTGCTCTCTGTACCCTCAGTAGGTGTCTGTGTTCCTTTCCAGATTGGGTATTGCTGTTCACAGCTTTAATCCTTTTTCTTTCTTAAAGAGTAAAAGTTAGAGAGAAAATGGTGAAAGAGGAAAGTGCTCGTGGAAGCCCTGAACTTGTCACAGACACAGTATCTCAGAGAAAATCCCATCCAGTGCCAGCCCACTACATGCCTCTTCAGACAGAAACGTCTGCCTTTGATAGGGTCATAAATCAGCCCGTCAGTTCCGTCCGCCAACCAATACATGGCTATATTCAGCCTGCTGGCATTGCTCACACAGCTCAGCTGATGGCAGCAGAAGAACCAGCAAACATCCCTGCTGGCAGCCTCCTCCCGCCAGACAGTGTTAGCCTTGCAACAAAATCGTCAGCAGCCACTGCATCAGAGGGTCAAAAGAAAGAAGCACCCAGTTATGGAACAAAACCTGATGAAGAAGATTCCCTGGAGGGTGATCAGTCTTCCAAAGGCAGAAGACCAATTTTGCCATCTGAGATTCGCAAGCAAGGGAAGAACCATGAGGGCCTCTTTGGGGGAGGAGAATTAGATACCCCTATAGGGAGTTCCTCCTTTGCAAGCAAGCCAAAAGTTAACTCGGAAGTTCAGAGAGAGTTGGAGTGCAATAAGAGGCAGGCACCCGAGCAGCAGTTTAAGCCCCCTGAGAACATAGAAAGGAGTGAAGCTGTTATGTACATACAGAGTGGATCTGTATTGCAGCCTGCCAAGGCAAAGGCTCCTGTTTGGAAAGTGTCAACAACAAAGCATAAGGTCCTGACTCGCTCAATGTCTGACTATACTGTGACTCCTAAGCTAGAAGCTTTTAAAAGTAAGGAGAGCATGGAAGCAAATCCACCAAATGGTGAGATTGGCATGGTTGACACAAAAGTCTCTGTTGCCCAGCTCCGTAATGTCTTTCTGGAGACTGCTAATGCCAACAAGAAAACAGAACTGTAGGTGACATTTCAATCGTATTTTTGTGTGAAACTTGCACGTCCTTGGCAAAAATTACACACACTCAACAGCAGTTGTGTTCGGCACTTAAAGCACACAGCTTAGCTCTCACCAGTGTGTATTGGAGGCTGAGATGGTTTGAATCCCGCTTTTGTGCTTCTGCTTGCTAGTGCAAGTTGTGATGTGGGGTAGCTGGAATGTGTACGTCTGCGCATGTTATCGGAGGAGCATGCAGAGTGGTCTCCAGTGAATTGTTGAGATGCTTACATCTATACTTTACTTCTCTCTCCTGTTTTCTTTCCTATGCGCTCTCTATCGTGCGATCTGAAAGTGAATCTCGGTCTGAGATGTCAACAGCAGGTAGTACTGTGTCTGCCAATGGTGACCGTGGGCCACGAAAGGCGAGGCGTTATTTTACTCCTGGTGAAAATAGAAAGACTTCTGAGAGGTTTAAAACTCAACCTATAACGTCAGCAGAACGAAAGGAGACAGATAGGTAGGCACGTATGTTGCTCTGTGTAGCACTCTGGTGAAGCTAGACATGAACAAGCTTGTGAAAGGATTTGTTCATTTATTAGCAGAAACATTTTGCAAGGTTATTATTTCTCTTTAAAAACAACCCAATATTTGTTATAGCTTCTTATAGAATGAAACCCAAAACACCCCTGACAAAACCAATTTGTTACAAATTCCTCCCATGTAAAATGGTGAACAGTGAATCATCCTTAAGTACTGTGGCTCTCTGGTTCTGTTTAATGATAAATGCTTTTGGTTTTATATAAAGAGTTTCCTTTCCATCTACGCTGCTTTATCGTTTACTCTTTTTGTAAACTACTAAAGCTACCTATTTTATGTTAAAAGAACTGGAAGCAGATCTTAGACTTTTATCTTCTGCAAGATGAACTACAAATCATTTTCCTGTACTGTATTTAGGTTTGCTTGCAGTTGCTTGCCTTTATGCTTTATTAAAAGATGTTCCTAAGTGGGCATTGTTGAAACTTGAAAAATAGATAAATTCTCTTGTTCTTAAGACTTTTGAGGTCTTGCTACTTCAGACTGAATTTGAATTTCATTTTTGATGTCTTGTTTCAAGCTAACTTTTTTCTGTTTGATAATTTTTCAGGTCAATTTTTGGTGCAGAAATACCAACTGCTGAGGGTATGTTACTGTACTGTTTTCTAAGGAAGAAACGGGAGCAAATGTACTTTTTGTTTTAACTAAAGAACTGTTTGATAATGCAAACAAAGTACACTTGAAAATAACTGTCTTTAATATGTTCAAAGTATCAGTTTTCTCTGGGCCATGTCTACTACAGACTTGATTTCCAGTTCATTTAGGACCACAAGTCTGTCTATGGATACCAAATTTCATATGGGAGTCAGAGGGGGAATGGTTTAACACTTTTCAAACATAGTTGTTTTTTTTTGGTTTTTTTTTCCTAATTTAGACAATAAATAAGCTAGTTGTTGGGAAAAAAATTCAATCATCAGCCAATTTTAATTTGTGGTCTAGGACTAATAACTAAATAAAGCCTTTAGTATAAAGAGAAACTAATGTTGCTAACTTGTTTTCTGGCTAAGGAAGTTGCAAAATGCAGGTCAATAAATTACAGAAATCAGTCTGCCATCTTGTTTCACTTTCCCTCTTGTCACTCTTGGCAAGTCTGGCACAAATTAGTAGGTAATCTCATAAGTAGCTAAATTTAGATTTAATGCCTTATGCTATTTGAAAACTGATATTCTCTGCAGCTTTTAGATGCTGGCTCTTGGATCCTGGAGGATGCTGATTTCAGCTCCTAAGGATACCAGTTGAACCTCTGAGAAATGGGGATATAAGGTAGTAATCAGAATGGTCAGCCACTATAAAATACATGTTCAATACTGTTCACTGACCCTTAAGACAGTCTTTAAGTATAATTATTTTATTAGTTCATGTGTTATTATAGAATGATACAATAAGTTTGATTATTCATAAAAATTTGTTTAGTTAACTTGAAAGGACATGAACTGTCCCGAAGACAAGTCTTTTGCAAATAGTATCAAGAATTTTCCTCTGACATAATATACATGAAAACAGGTAAAGTTTACTGAATTCTTGATAAGTCTTCTGTTTAATGGGAGAAACAGCCGGCTTGTTTGACGGTTTGTAATCATTTATTAAAAAAATATATATATTTAATATAAGCTTGATTCATTATGTTCAACCTCTTTGTTTTTTTTCCTTTATGTAGATGAAGAAAAATTGGATGACAGAGCCAAACTAAGTGTGGCTGCAAAGAGGCTGCTTTTTAGAGTAAGTATTGCATTTTCTAAATAAAAAATTGAATTAAACATCTCATATACAAGATGCTGAAGGAACCCAAAGTGCATTAGAATGAAGTGTAATGCAGTTAACCACGCCCAAGCTACATAACTTTTTTTTTCTTACTTTATTCCCTGCCTACACAGTAGACCTGTTGCTCTAAAGGCTTCTTGTCATTTAGAGAGAGGTGTGTAGTTAGTTTTAACTACATGATGCATACTGTGCAATTGCATCCTGCTTCTAATTCAGAGATGGGCACTTGAAAACTTTACTGCTCTGCATGCAAGAAAGCTGAAAATAAAGTACTGTTTTAGAACTTTTCGTCCAGGGCTTAAATGTGACGTATGTCCTCTTAGGAAATGGAAAAATCATTTGAAATGAAAAATATTCCTAAACCACCTACAAGAAGCTCAGCAGTAGAGAGAAGACTGCGGCGTTTGCAGGACAGATCTCACACACAACCAATTACCAGTGAGGAGGTGGTCATTGCAGCTACGTAAGTCTTGTGCATGTGTTGGCTCTAACTCTGGCTCCTGCTTTCAAGTCTGGGAATAAGTTCCATGTCTGTGGTGCTTATGATTTTGTAGCAAGGAAAACATTTATTGTTAAGGGCCTTGACAACCATAGGGGAAACTATATTGAAATTCCTTTTTAAATGTAGAGGGACTAGTAAAGCATAACTTGTATGAACTGTAATTTGGCAGAAAGTTTAGGAACCTGTGGATTAGGTAAACGAGATTAATCATAGCATTGTTTCATAACTCAAATGAAAAAGATACTTTGCACTGAGGGAAATCTGCTCAATATCTTATGGAATGTATATGTATTGGGGAAAACCTTTTACATTCTGAAATCTCAAAGGTACTTTCTGGAAATGCATTTCTTCCACTCCGGTCATATATCATGATGTTTTCCTGAAAAAGGGAAAATCCTTTCTGGGGAAAATTAAACAAAGGTGAATGGATGTTCACCTAATGGTCTACTAAAAGGTAGTTTACATTATGGGTAATGAATAAGTTCAAGAGACAGCATGTTTGCTTTTCTAGGTTTTTAGTTCTTTCAAAGTATTTGAAACTATTTTGAAAATGTCGCAGCAGATAACTCAGTTAATTAAAAATCACTGCTATTTGGTTTTTTTTCTGTTTTGTTTTGTTTTGGTCTTTTCTGTAGTTAACACTTTATGTATTGCTTTTCTTAATGCTTTTTTCTTCTCTCTCCCTGTGAATTTTCCCTCCTTGGCAATTCTTTAAAGTGAAACTACCCCTGCTTCACGTTCTGTGAATACCCACACAGTAGTGACAAGAGTACCTAGTCCCACTGTAGTTAAGAGCACTGTACAACCTACCAGGTACTGGGGGGGTAAACATGCATGTTACATGGAGCACAAGATTCTTCAATAGCAGATGCATCTTTAAAGTCTTGAATGCCTTTTCAATGTGTCAAGTCAATACTCATTTCAAGAATATTTAAAACATTGGTCATTTATGTTTGCATGATGAAGCAATGCAGCTTTTTTTTTGTCAAGCATCTGTTTTCAGGACCCTCGTAACCACACTTACTCACTCTAGAAGCATATTCTTCTTTGTGAAAGAAATTAATTTGCATGTGAGCAAACCCAGCAGAACTCTCTTTGCTCTTGTACTTTTTTTATATGGTAATATCATCCTCGGATGAAAATACCAAAGCCAAGTGCTTGATTTCACAAGGAGTACATGTCCTTTGTCTGTCTCTACATATATTTTTTTTAGCTTGCAAAATTAAAGGAAATATAAGAAATTGCACCACCTATAGGTAAAGTTGCAGAATACTGTTGCCTGTTCTGAATGAATTTTAACAGAGATCACGACAGGAAAAAAAAAATTAGAGAATACTACTAATTCCATAAATGTGGCAGAGGATGAACAATAAAATATTTTATTGCAAAGGTGAATAAAATACATTATTGTAGAGACAAATGCAATTACAGCTTTATGAATGAACTTGTCTACCTTCAGCATTGGTCAAACAATCTACAAAGTCAAACTATGTTTCAAAACTATTTTTTGTTGTTGAGTTACCCCAGATAACTCAAAGTTAAAGACAGTCTGAATTCTGTTTGACTTCAAATTATAAGAGGCATTGCAATTTATGCTAACCTAGAAGCAGCACTAACTTGGAGTTTAAGTCTGTCTTTTAAATGTTTTGATCATATATGGTCCACAAGTTACTTTCAATAAAATTGAACTTTACATAAATTGCACTGTAGGACCTGTGTTTGTTCTACAGCAGGCATCTTAAATATCTCTCCATACCTCTGTATTCTGTATAAAGAGATTGTCTGAAAAATCTCTCTTCAATCTTGAAGTTCCCCTTTTAAAAAAAATGTTGTGTCCTAATCAAATGAATTTGTGAATGAAAATTTAACTTTTTTTTTTAAATCTTCAGCTGTTGAATTAGAATTCATCATGCCAATGTTGAACCACTGCATACCCACTTAAGCTGCTATATTACATTGGCTATTTTGCTTCACATGCAGTTCTTCTGCTTCTATCAGGTTGAGATTTTAAAACTGCATGATGACTTCTTCAAAACTAATTTCCAGTTCTGTTTCTTCAGCTTGCAGGCATCAGCACACCAAAAAATTTTAGCTAAAGAGGAGATAAGAGCAGCCAAAGAGGCAATGGGACAAGATCAGTCTGATGAACCAGATTCTTCCACATTAAGTTTGGCAGAAAAGATGGCTTTGTTTAATAAACTGTCTCAACCAGTATCCAGGGCCATCTCCACAAGGAATCGAGGAGATATGAGGCACAGGAGAATGAATGCTCGGTACCAGACTCAGCCAGTCACTCTTGGAGAAGTTGAGCAGGTAAGTGCCATCTTAGCTCTTTTGCATTTGTGTTTTTTGGTTTTGGTTTTTTTTTTTTGAGAAAACAGCTTCAGTGTAAGATGCTCTAACAGCATCTAACAGCAAACTGGCCTTTCCTTTGCTCTGAGTTACACACTGAGGAAAGAGCTTGTCAGGAAGCAGACCTCTGACATTGAGGAACAACATGCCCCCAAAGTGTTTAACTTCGTTGGTGTGATTTTCTTCTTTTTTAAAGTAATTCAAGAGTATATCATCTTCCTGTTCAGTCCGTGCTGTACCTTTCACACTGTGTGTCTTTTCCGTTAGATATTACCTGTCTTCTAAAAGTAAATTCCTGATCAAAGGAGTAAAAATTGTGACACACATCATCCTGTATTTTCAGGCAATTTTGGAATTTTGTCATGTACAACTTTCAGGCCCATTCCTGAAAGCAATATATATTTCTTTTATTAGTCAGGACATATTTATTCTGTCATTTTCCTCTGGGAGGGGGCATTGATTTTTATCTTAATTTTTTTCCCTAAAAGCTGGATACTTTTGAAATTCAAAAATGGTCGAAAAGAAATTTTTAATGTGTGCAATGGAATGGGGCTTCCTGTTCTGGATCCTTCATATAATTGGAACTGCAAAGGAATGCCTGTTTAGTGAAGCTGGAGCATAAGGTGGCCCAGCAGTGGTCTTTCAGAGCTGATCACAATAGCAGAAACATCCGTGCCTTAGCATTACAGCTTCAAAAGAAATCACTTTAACATGTCATATTTCTAGGGATTTGGATCAATCTGAGTGTTACAAAGTTCCTAACATTCTCTTCCATTATGCTTCATCCATGATTATATGTTTTCCATATTATAATAATAGAATAGTGAGAAGGGAGGATTCCTCTAAACTGATTGGTGCAAAGCTGTACAGATACATAATTGTACTTCACACCTACTTTGCTCACGCTTAAAGTAGCAATAAGTGTTTGACAGATTTATTTTAGCAAGATTTCCAGACCATATATAGTCCTTTTTCCATCCACTTTCCATGTGCCAATCACTGTCACAGCCTGGCCTCTTTAATGGCTGTGTAACTAACTTGTTTGTGGCCAGGAAGGTGATCAACAGATATAGGCTGAAGCAGATGGGAAAGAAGTGACAATCACATTACTTTGTCAGACTTTTAGAGAAAAAAAACTTGCTCTGCAAGCAAGGAAACTCAGAGGAAGCATGTTTTGTCATCTCTTTCTGAACTTAGCAAAAGAAACCAGAGTTGACTCCGAAACAAGTTCCGTGGGAGTGTATTTTCAAAAAGACTTCCCATAGTTCCTATAGTTCATTTGGAGTTAGGATGTTCTGAGATGCAGGTATGGTTTTTCTAGGAAGAAACAAAAGGGAGCTATCAAAATAGGTAACTAGAGGTTACTTTCCCAAAATGCATAATTGAAAATTTAGATATCTTGTAATTAAAGCTGAAGCCACTTTTCTGATCTCTAAATTTCTAATTCTGATAGATGCAAGGGAAAAAAAATAAACTGGTAACTATTTTCTTAATCTTTCTTTGGACTCTTTGACTAACATAGTAGTCTTTGCTCTGCTTTCCAGTTTGCTTAATCAATGATTGTCTTGTCTGTGCTTTATGGAATCTGCATGCACATTTTACATTCTGAGCTTGTTTCCTTCTACTGGTGTGATCTTGTCTATAATTTTTACATGCTGTTTACTAGCTCTGCAGTTTAAGAAAACAGTAAAAAACCATCTCCTGATGTGTGTGAGGCATGTTTGTCACTCTCTTTCATAACTTTGGTATCCTTTGAAAAAGATAAAGCTGAGCGCTACATTTCAGGAAAAAAAAAATTCCATCTTAACTGTATCTAGGAAAACTTTATAAAATTATTGTGCTAAAGAGTAGAAAAGATTATTTTTCTACTGTGGAGACTGGCAAAGCAAATTTGGAGGTGTTTTTAATATGCTTCTTAGGTTCAAATACTTCGCTCGTGACAGTCAATATTTATACTTGAAAAAGTCCTGCATGAGGGTGATTTATGTGACTGAAGCATCAGGAATGTCTGCCCTGTGTAGGACATCACGGAGCAGTCTCTCTCTGGCACTGAGCAGGCTCCAGAGCTGGAAGCTGCAGAACTGTGTAAGAGCAGAGCTGTGCCAAAGCTAATTAGTCCTGCTGAGATGCAGAGTTGATTAGCCTGGGCACATGGCATGTCATCCAGCGTCTGGAACCTGAACTAATTTCTCCCCCCAGTCCCGTGCCAGTGTGAGCCTTTCCATGGAGCGCTGACACAATGTCATGTTGCATGCTACACATACACCACTTATTACTAAAGATGTTGCTGTTCACATGCAGTCATTTTTTACTTGGGGGGGAAGTATCTATCTGCAGCCAAATTATAGGGGCATTGTTGTTTTCCTTATCTGTTTCTAGTCTGTACTGACAGAGTACTATATTTATATGGAATAATACCTCTGAAGAACTGACATGATTAGACTGTTTTTTGGAATTGATAATTTCAAAGCTTTAAAGTCCTGTTTGGGTTCTGTGGTTGGTTGGTTTTTTTTTTCCTCATAGGTACAAAATGAAAGTGGAAAAATCGCTCCCCTGTCAACCTCAGTTGCAACATCAGTTTCAACGATGGCATCTGCCCTTGCTCCACTGTTTGCTGGAGACATGCACATGAAGCCAACTAGTGATGGGAGTGTGAGTGCTGCTGCTAGAGGTGATTTGAGGTTCCACTCTTCAGCAGAAAACTTGGACTCATCAGGAAAACGCACACAGAAGTCAGAACAGTGGCAGCCCTCGATGGAAGCACTAGAAAGCAGAAGATCATCAAAGAAACATGAAGAAAAGAGGAAGAGGTTTCTAGCACATGAAGCTAATGAAATTACAAAGTACAGCTCCTTTGAGGAAGAAACCACACATCCTGTTCCTGAAAAAACAGGAGACCGCCATAAAGAGACAACATACAGCTTCCTGAGGAAGGGCAGCTTGGAATTGTTTAGTTCACAAGGACTTTTTCAGCCTCTTGAACAGAAGGAAATTGATACTGGCATGCAAGGTAAATGGGAAGTCAAAGAAGGCCAGTCCTTTGAAGAAAAGATGGATTTTGAAAGTGTTATGAAAAGCAAGACTTGGCAAAGAGGTGCAGTATATACTTGCTGTTGGTGTAGTCTCATTCAGCAAATGGTGTTTCGAGCTTTATCAGGGCTGGTTATGTTTCCTTTTTCTAATGCTGCTTAAAAGCAGAGAAATACCTGTGAAGTTGTAAGTTTTGTAAACACAGTTGTTGTTTTTTTTTTAATCTTTCAATTCTTCAGTCTTTAAAGACCGCTCAATTTTATTCAGATTTTCCTACTTTGAAAGAAACAGAATTATACACTGAAGCTAAGATTTATGCTTTCTTTTGCCCTTGCCCTGCACTCCAAAATGCTGAACAAACTAAACATGCTGCTCTGGGTCAAGTACCTGCCTTTAATTTTTGCCTTTTGTGCATATATAGTTATGAATTAACTACATATGTGCATACATAGTAGCAGATAATTTTTAGAGAATTAATTTTGCAAAATTAATATTATTTTCTTTTTAGTGTGGTGACAAATACAAACCAAGAAATTTTCAGAGCAATTGCATTTCTATATGCACAGCATAATTTAAACTTAAAAAGTAAACTTGCTCATCTTTAAATAAAGGATTTTGGATTTGATAATTGCATACAGTCTTCTTTCTGTTGAATTTAGNCATCTTTAAATAAAGGATTTTGGAAATAATCGGTGGATTTGATAATTGCATGAAGTCTTCTGTTCTGTTGAATTTAAAAGGATGTTGTATTACTTTTATGGTTTATTGTGATGGGTGACAGGACCACAGTACCCCGTAGCACTAAAAGCATTTTTGTTTTCATCTTGTGAAGTTAATTTATTTTGAATTTAATGGTTTTCACACAGGCATAGAGAGGATGGTATAGTTCTGCCTGTATTCCTCAAAAGCATTATCCATTCTATCCAATTAGCTTTTGATGACTGCACAGGAGATGGAGACTGGGATAAAAGAGGAGCAGTCATGTATCAGAGGGATGTTGTGCTTATAAGATTTCAAGAAGAAAAATGAAGATCACTTATAATTCTTTAAGGATAACTGTAATGGTGCATTTATCATTCATCAAGGAGTGTTTCCTGTGGTTTAATTGCTACTTAAAGAAACAAACCCAAAAAAGCCCCCAACATCCTCCTAGAAAATAATGCCTCTATTTATTAGATGTCCTCATAGTAGGCTACTATTAAGCATTAAACTGCTTTACCAATAAGTTAATTTCTTGTTTAAATTTTGTCTGCTTCTCTTCCCCTGCTCTTTGTTCCCTCTCACTTTTATCTCTCCATTTGTTTTCCTGGTGGTGATGGGAGCAGCAGTTTGTGCCTCATCCATATGAAGGGCAGAACTGTGTGTTGAACATGATGTTCTGTGGCTTCCTGTGAGCATCAGTCACAAACAGCCAGTCTCTGCAGCAAATAATACTTCACAATTAATCTTTTTACTTTAGCTCAGCCAGAATTTGTTCCCTGTTAATAGAGTATGTGATATGAATGTTTAAAAAAAAGATTTGCTGCTTCAGTGTTAGTAGTGTAAAATATCTTTGAGTATAGAACTGAGTCTAATGCAGCACTTCTCTTTTGAATGGGCAGACCACGCTGAGCCTGCTTCTGAACTCACCAGCACATCAGCAATGAGGACGGTTTCACAAACTGCAGCTGCGGCATCCTGTAGACTGCAGGAGCTCTCTGAGCAATTGGAAGGCAAATTTTATAAGAATTCCTGTGAGATGTTTTCCATTGGAGAGAGCAAAGCACAAACAACTGAGGATGTCCTTGATAATTCCAGCAAAACGATGTCGATTAAGGAAAGGTACTTCAATTTCACTTTTTTCTTTTTTAATGATCCCTGTAAATACAATTATTAGACTGATGGTGGTATAAAAAGAAGCTTTAAAACTGTTTCTGAAAACCTAAGTAGTGATTATTAGGCTTTATTATTACTGACAGCAGAAACATGCAGCTAATCTTCCTGCCATCCTTATAAAGCAGATGATGGTGAATGAGAATTACCATTTTAAGAGAACATAAAAACTTGATTTTGAAAGAGCTACCTGGATAATCAATAACTATTTCAGAAAATTAAAAAATACATGTTCTAGTTACCTTTATACTCTTACACTCAATATACTTCCCCGGGTTCTGCTTTCAGTTACAACACCTATAATGTGATTCTGGTTTTTTTTAAATAACTGTTTCTTTTTGGTCTATGTGGGTCTCTTAACTGAGCTGAGTACAGAGTGTCAGGGACAGACTCTCTGATATTGCCCCCTCTTCTTCAGAAATACATGGTTGCCATTTTGACTTCCAAGAACTTACTGTAGGGATTTAAAAAGGATAGTAAGTTGGATAGGTTTGTAGGAATATTAGAAATACTTTTTCCAACCCAAGATCATTCTGATCTGAAATAAAATGTTAAGCGTCCTGTGCTTGTGCAGACAGTAGGAGTTTAGGGCTGGAGCTTCAATATCTGCTGTAGTACTTCTGAAAGTTTTTCTGATTTAGTTAAAACTTCGAGAGTATAAATTCAGTCCCAAATTTGTAGCAGTCCAGTGAGTAAAATTATGACTGCTTGCTTCAGGTTGACAGATAGGCTTATTTTTGCTTCAGTTTTTCTGTAGTGAAAGCAGAAACAATTAATAAAAATAGCTACTTGATTAAACTTTCACTCTATAAAAGTATTCCCTCAACAATTTTTTCTTTAATTTTACACGATTCCAAAGTATACTTCTTAAAGTATACTTAAATTCATGAATTTCCAGGAAGCATGTGAGTGATAGACATTTAAAAAGTATCTCCACTTCCTGTTTTCCCCCTTACACAAAGGTGGTGCAGGGGCAGCTACAGCAGTTGTGCAGTCTTAGTGCCCCTTCTGAAGGATGTAATTACCTTTTTCAGTTTACTGTTGTTTTGTTTTGTTTAAAGCAACTTTCACCCCCCTTCCCATATTGCTGATGCAAACGTGTGAGTTGTCTGGGCAGACGAGGTTCAAGACCTGTAACTTCTGGTTTATAGGTTGTAAATAATCTGCCTCCCCTGATCCTGGTGCAGAAAAAGAGGTTAGGGGGAAGATCCAAGTCTTAGCAGCTGCTTTAGTCCTAGCTTTAATGCCTCAGCAGAGTTGATCTCTTGAGGAATGGAAGTAGAAGGCTGTCAGTCACACTCACAACCAGGGACTGCTTTCGTTAGGACTACAGCACTGGCTCAGACACAGAGCTAACAGAAGAAAATACCTACTGTCTTGTCAGGAACTTGTATAACGTGATCCTGTAAATATCTGTGAATGACTGAGCTGGTATCAAAATGTTTTAGACTTCCAAAATACCACACTGGTCTACTTCTTGTCCCAGAATTTAAAAACTACAACCAGTCATTTTCTTTTGCTTGGCTGTAGGTGATGCCAAGTATTCATAAACATAAAAGAACATTTCTGCTAACGATGAACTATTACAGTTTGATTTTTTTTATTTTTTTTTTACATTTATTAACTTCATCTTCCCATCCAACGGATTTTTCTGGCTGTGTCAGACATTCTTTCACCTTTTGGAAGAACAACTTTTCCACACATGTAATGGTATTTGGGCAGGATGCATGAATGCTGGTCTGGATGAAAGTGATTTTCTCAAAGACTTGCTTCACTGAACTAATATTATCCTTGTGGAGCGAGTGCATGCCTGGCATTTTCAGAATTACCTGTATTATATGGAAGAATGAAAATCATTATTTTCAAGGAAGAAAGACACCTTTCCTCTCCCGTCTTTGTGCATTTATGGAGATTGAAGTTGCTAGAAGGCCCATCCTATCAGCTCCACTTTAGAAGTCAGCTGCGTGCCATAATCACCGTTTTAAAAAGTTACAGATAACTAATTTCTGGTGGTCCTCTTATCATCATTCTCACCTTCTCAGGAGGAATCTTATCGTAATTTTCAACCTTATTTGTATTTGTGGATGCCAGAGCAATACTTTCTTATGCAGTTTGGTCCTTGCTCTATTGAATATATGCACTCTTTTAACAGTCAACTTCCTTTTTGTAGTTATGTATGTATCTCACACTGGCCTCCAGGATTTATAATTTATCTGAAAAGTAATAGTCAAGTGCAGCCAACAGAGTACATGTGAAAGACAAGCCTACGTCCAGTTTGTTCTATCTGAAGGATAACACTAACAGCTAAGATACTAAAATATTGTCACAGAAGAAAGATGTGTCATTTTGGACATTTTTTACCAAGACTTTTGCCAAGGCCTTTCATGCAACATTCTTTTTTTAGGCAAAGCCATTGTTCAAATCTTATTTCTGTTTTCCTTCGGTATTAATCCAACATTTTGCCTTCAGCTCTGGAAGCTTTTGCTTCGAAGCCATCCTGACACCTCTGGATGATGATCATTCAATCTTGATGTCACATATTCTGTCTCAATAGCAGGTGAAAGAAGAACACAGAGCGAGCTGTCAAAGATGGGCAGATATACAAAAGCTTTTTTCTTCAAGAGAAGAGTAAAACTTTTTTTTTCAGAATGGAAAAGGAACTTTTGGAGGCAAAAGCAGTATAACTAAACAGTGAAAGTGAATAATGAATGATTGTTCATTATTTATTGAAAGTGGAAAACTAGAGGTATGCAATGAAACTAGTAAGCAACAGGTCTTAAACGAATCTAATATGTAGTAATTGCCTTATTTTTGAAGACTTTCCAAAGAATCAACTTCTGTCTACTTTGAATTAATTTAGCGAGCTGGTGGACTTGCTTGTATGAACCAATTCAGTAGTTCTTGCATCTTCATTAAAACAAAAGGGCACCCTCCATCCAACTGTTGCTGAGTCAGGGCAGACTGACTTTATTGCCACTTCCATTGTTTGGAAGAAGTGCATGGCTTTTGGTTTTACACAGCAGTGAAGTTTTCATTGGCATACAGAGCATACATGTTTCTTTAAGTGGTGATTTCATTGCTCAAAACAGACAAATGTGTGTTCTCACTTCTAGGCGTGAGTTGTTTTATTACACATACCAGTGAAGAATGGAGGGCTGGTATGAATCCATCCTTATGGCAGAGAAGAAAAAGTCTCCAGAGACACAAGTATTCTTAGAATTATAGATTTTTCTCTCCATGATCAACCAGGCTATTTGGGTCAAAGGTCTAGGGCAAATACCCTGCAGTATAGTTAACTTAAAAAAAAAACAACAACGCTTTTTTTCTCCCTTTCTGCTATAGACATTTTTAAAAACAAACCCATCTTGGGCCAAAGCTGACCAATATAACTTCCAGTTTCGATTATCGCAGATAGTTTCTAAGCAAAACTGACTCAAGAGAACATAGCTACTGAAGATAATTCATTGCATGGTGGCAATTCAGTCCCATCTCGGTCTCCTCCACAGTTTCACACACTCATGGATGCACTCCAGAAGATTAGTTCTGGGCAGTGAATTCTTGTATCCTTTCTGGAAACAATGGCCATGACCTCAACTCCTTATTGTGAGTCCTTCTCACCCCTACTCATCCCGTGCTGTGAGGTATGAAGCAACCAGGCAACATGAAGCCTGCCAGCACTGCCTGCCTGGGCAGGAAGAGAGGAAATAACTGCTTTCTTGAATACTAACATTCTTACTGCCATTGTATTCTGTGGATTACTGTTCTCTGCATTCTTAGTTTTTCTCAGATGACAGCCTTAGGCCCAATTGATCATCCTCAGTAGGTCAGTAGCATGGTTGCACCCCCTGGATTTTTGGAGGAAGCAGCTGCCTGAAACTTGATTTCTGGCTAAACCTATTCAGTTCTTTCCCTCTCAGAGTTTCAAGACAAGACTTACTGTGAGGGTAACAGTAATCACATCCCTAAAAAAGGAATTTCTATATCTTGTGGCCAGAATAGTTTTAACTACTGAACCTGTTCAAATATTAATAGCTTTAAGGGTTTTGTATAATACTGAAATGCCCTAGATTTTAAAAAGGTATGTAGTAAGACTAAATTCAACTAAAATAAAAATTATTTAGGGGACCGTTGCAACTGTTTGCACAAATGCTGCAGATACACATTTTATAGATACTCAGAATGATTTCTAAAAGGTAGAAAATTCATACAAATGTTAATTTCTGAGGAAGGGAAGCTGAAGACCATGCCTGCGTTGACCTCGTATTCCTGACTGACCCTATCCTACTAAGCACCTCAGGGTTTGTGTGGACAAATAGGTTCTAATTCTTGCAAAATAATTCTACATGTTTTCCCCACCAGAGCCAGTCAGTGTCCCTTTGAACTATGTTCAAAATTTTGCTCAAGATTAGGAAACAGCACTTGGAAAAGATCCTACTTACTGAGATTAATGGTAATCCATATTATAAATATGAGACATCCTTTAAATGAGTTGAATCTTGCCAATAGATTTCACAGCTGTAGTGTAGTTAGCACCAAGTTCTTGGTGCATTGGTACTGCTGATCTGTGTCACAGCAATGCCTGAGCTAAGCAAGGAGATACTAAGTGATCCAGGGGAGTCTGATAGTAACCTCAGTTCCTGGAATGGTAGTGAAAGCAGTAACTGCAGAGTTGTCCTTTGATGTGCCTGATGAGACCTAATTGGTGTGTGCCTGCTGAACAGACCTCTGTCTTCTTGGGTTTTGAAGAAAGTAATTTTTTAAATATTTTTTTTAATGACTACAAAGAAGACCAAAGGTAGGATACGTATTCATAACTTTGGACATCTACAGGATAAGTATCCATAGCCAAGCTAGTCAGTCGCTGTGCCTTATCGACAGAAGGGAGGGGAAAAAAAGCAGTTACTAATCTAACCTATTTACATGTCTACTTTAGGACAATTTGCATTGTACCTTGGTCTCCCTTGACTGTATTGGCAATTTTTGCTGATTATACAAATTAACTGGGGTGCCTGTGTCAGATCTAGATGTCTGTGTTTTGACAGATGATTCCTATTCAACATGTACAGTAAAGGCTTCGTGTTCGTTTGTGAGCCTCATATATGTGTATGAAATGTAAATAACTATAGTTAATATTAGACAACCTAATTTCAAATTATCTTGAATGCAGCATTAGTGCAACAATAAGGTTATCTTTTGAGGATAATGGGAAGTACATTGTTTAAAGCTACCTCGGCATGGTTTTCCTTCTAGGTTGGCATTGCTGAAGAAGAGTGGTGAAGAAGATTGGAAGAGCAGGCTCGGCAAAAAGCAGGAATATGCAAAAGTGCCTGTGTCTGACCGTAGTGCGCAGATGCAAGAAGTTGAGCAGCTGTTGAAGAAGGTAACTCTGTCCTTGTTTGGCAAAAACGTCTTGCTTGAAATGCTTTTGCTTTTTGAAGACGCATCCAACTAGACAGGCATGCCTAATATTACCTACTAGCTCCTATTATTCCTCTTATTGTCAGGCTTGTTTAAAAAACAATTCTCCCAACATGAGAGATCATTAAATGAGAATACCTTCACTGTCTTGGGACATGTAATGTGGGCTACAATGTCTTCACATTAGGAGATTATGAACTGGTAAAGATTATGAACTGGGTCTGTAAGGCTTCTGGAATATGTACAGGTATAATGATTTAAGCCCTTTCCCCTTAACCTCTGCCCACACCCCTCCCACAATGAAATTGCCTTAAGATTTAGTTCAGGTGTTTTCTTATCTGTGGGTGAGCTTGTAAAGATTTCACATTCCTGAAGCTGTGTCATCTCTGTGCCAACACTGGGTTTTTGACCAGTAATTTTGGATCTTAGAACCACTGAGGAAATGGAGGTACCAGAGCATTCATGAGCCATTTGCCTTTTGGTTATCTTGCATGATGTTTGCTGGTTTTGGATAGCCAAACTGTCAGGGATTTTATCTGTCTTATCAGTGTTAATGAATAGAGAGAGATGGATGGAAAGGTGTAGAGGGGAAAGGGAGGTCCACATTGTTAGCACACTCTGGTTATGTCTATACATGAGTAAGTTATGTTGCCCAGCAGGATTGGATCTGTAAATCAGAATGATTACTGCTGAGGACCTGCTATCCATGCCATACTTGTTTCTTTTGGTTAGCCTGAAGCAAAACTTCAGGCTGAATTTAGTCTGGGCCAGTGGCCTGACCTTCTTTACCAGCATTGGTGTTACATGGGAATCTGGGAGTGCACTTCAGGGCTTATTTTCATCCAAAAGTCTGTGCATTCTGCACCGTGAACTAAAGCGCAGAAAGTGAAGATGACTGGGAGATTTGCTTCAAAATGGACTGAGTGCTGCCTGAAAATACAGGGCCAATGTAGACTTGTTTCCCTTCTGAGTCTCGTATTTTGAAAATGACAGTGTCAGATAAAATAGGCTGTTTCCAACACCTTTAGTTTTTGAAGGAGTATATCCCAGAGGACAAGTGAAAATAAAATTTGTGTTACAAACGTTACTAATGGGGACAGTAATCTTTGGATCCAATTATTCAGTTGTGAAAGTGCTGCTTCTATTAAGTAGTAGAGACAAACAGTAATAAAAAGTCTTGTGTTCCATCACTATATTACAAGTAAGGTCTGTCATTATTGAAGGTAAATCTGTGCCTGAACACCTCACTCATCAATTGTTGTGTTAACTGGACAGAAAACAAGAAAGCTGAGTTTTGCAGTTTTGTTTATGGGGTTTGGTTTGGTTTTGCTCTGCGGACTTGTTCAAAAATCCAGCTGCTAGTTTGAAACATATCTTAAAATCAAAATAGTTTCCGCGAAGGAAGCAAAATTTTGGTCACTTTTTTAACTAGTCTCCAAATGACAGACTAGTCTCCAAAATGACAACTGTTGAGATCAGATAACAAATGTAATCCAGCTAGAGACAATGGGGTTGAGAAAAAGCTTTTAACAGCTGCCAAGTTTTAGTCAGAGACAAATCCTTTGTTCTCTTTTCTCGCTCCTCAGCACCCATATCCTCCCTGCTGCGTTTCCATGTGCAACAACTTCACTCAGCATAGCACAAGTTAGGCTTTTAAAGCAAGTAAGCGAGCATGAAGTGCTTGAAGGATACAAGCTTTGAAGTGACAATGCTAGCAGTGGGAGTTTCTGTGACACTGGGTCACCCACTCTGATATCTCATATTAGCTCTTGCCTATTTAGAGCCGAAATCAAAGTATTTGCATGTCTGCCAATGAATAAAAACTTGGATGTGTTAGATACACAACTCCCTGAACTGTATTGATATTTTTGATGCTGATTCATTATGTGGTACATGAGAAATAACGTAAACCTTAACTAGGTTGACTACAGTGCTTACAAGACACCATGTCAGCTGCTCTTAAATCTAGAAATACCCTTTTTGATAACTAGTCAATGTGATGGCTATTATCCTTTGAGAATTGTGGAACAGTGTGCCATTGAATTCTTTCTGTAGAACTTTGAGACTGTGGTGTACTGTGGTTTCTGTTGCTGGATTGAAAAAAAAAAATAAAAAATACAGGAATTTTATTGATTACTGCATTTTGAGCTTGTTATACAATTTCCATACGTGGAAGCTGTGCATCAACAGCAAGGGTGTGTAAACTTTTGTCATGCCCCGCTGGTTCAAAATAATGCCTGACATTTTTAATTGCAGTATGGCACTTCTGTTAATGTAGTCAGACACCTCTTTAGGTTTTCTTTTGTGTGTTCTCTCTCTCTTAAAATGTTATCTAACCTGCTCTGGAGATTTGATTAATGAAGTATGGCTGTATAAATTAGAAGTTATTAAACTACATTTAGATTTCATATAAACAACAAAAGTGGAAAGAATCATACTCTAAAATCATACTATAAAATAGTTATATTAAATAACTTCTACTCAAAAGGCTTCTGCAAGTTGTCTGCATGGTGAGATATTTCTCCAAATATAGTAATTTATATGTAGACTAAACTGTAGAAAAAAAAACAACAAAGCATAAAATTCATGGAAAAGCTGACAGAGCAACCCCAAATGGGGAAAAAAAGGAATTAACTAAAGGCAATACAAATGAGAGGGGGGAGGTGGAGATTTACTTGGAGGTCCAGCATCTGTTTTGATGATTGCTGCGCACAGGAGGAAAGTTTTTTGGAAGCTATGAGATTTCTTAAGTTATTTATATATATGGTAAAACTTACTTGGACAATTCAAAGAATAGTTCTAACATCAGGGGAACAACTATACACTGATGAATGTCTTAATGGAAAAAAATCCCTTTTATTTGGGAAAAATATTTTGGATTTAGTATATTTGTGTTCATCAACTTACCATAGATGGAAGATTTCCAGTTTGTTGGGTTTTTTTCAAGAGTAGAAAAAATTGCTAACTTTAAAATCTTCCCTTGGTATCAAAATAGCAAGATTTACTGGAATGAAAATTTTTATTTTATAGTCAGCCATTTTTAAGAGAGTCCCTGATTAATGTGGTTAGCAGCTGCATTGCAATTGCATTAAAGTGACTGATATTTGAAACAATTCTTACATCAAGTTTAAATTGCAGCTCAGCACTGGTGTTAAAGGCTAGGACTGAGTAGTGACTTCAAAATTATTCAGAGGTGAAGTGTGTAAAAATCTTAAAGGGGGTGAACCCTTAAAAGTGACTTTTAGGCAAAATATTAGTAATTGCTATGGTAGTAGTTTCATCCATTTCAAATATGGCATCCACCAGGTGCTTGTATCCCATTCTCATCAAAGCTGAAACTAATAATTAGGCTTCATTTTGAACCACTCTAATGAGCTGTGTTTACCAATATTCCTTGCCACATTCCACATTTGCTTTAACCTACAGAAAGGTAGAAGAATTACAGATGATCAAGCCATGTCTAATCAGCTTTGGGTAAGCCCAGCTCTGGGGCAGAGGTTATTTGTAGGCTCTGTTTAGAATGGTGAACTCACCTTCACTGAGTAGTACTGTGGGCTTAGCAATTCCCTCCAGATGCCTTTTGGGTCTTCCGGTTTTAGTAAGCATTCTTTCCTTTCATCCAGAAAATAGATGGCTTGTGATTTAGCAGGGTCTGATGAAAATTGCAGCACAATTATTCACATTGTGGTTGACATGGTTCATCCATTTAATGGTGCATGAAAACAGAGACATAAAAATTATCAGCATATGAAAAATGTATCTTCCAGCTGTGCTGTTTTGTTCTGTGTTGAGTTGTAGTGATATTGTTACTAACTTGGATAATTCCTGCATGGAATGGTTTTGGCAAATGTGCTGTTGTATTATGACAACATTTTTTTACCTCTGGCTTTCCAGTAGGGAAAACATTTCTAGAAGATAAAAGGATTAAGCAAGAAATTAGGGAAAGAAGAGTTATTTCTCCCCCATCTCCATTTCTGGTAGTTCAGTTCTTTTCTAATTCCTTTGCTTTGCTTCTGTCCTTGTCATAGGAACCTGTATATGCTTCTACTTACTCTCCTGTTATACCTGCTCTCCATAAATTTCATCCTTTTCTACCTATTAATCAGGTGAGCAAAAGTCTGCACAATTTAAGTGCTCAACAATTTCAAGTAAGCACATTTTAACAGTGTTTTCTTACATAGGAAATTAATAATCTTCTTAACTGATTAACCAGCTTGGTAAATGCAGCTTTAAAGAAACACAGTGTTATGCCACTATGCTGTGTACTCTTCTTCAATATACATTCTACTCTTTCTGTACAAGTTGCTTTTCTAAAAATTCTATATCTATGTTAGACGAATATTTGAGAAAGTAAAAGAAGAAAACATTATTACATTTATTACGATACTGAAAACTTGCAAGTTGTTAAAGAGGATATATAAAAGGAGTAGTATGTAACTGCACAGCATTTATTTTAGAATAAAATGCTGTGTACCCTGACTTCCCTGTAAGTAATGCGCATATACAATGTAAGACATAACATCCTATAATTTATTGACTGCAAAAAGCTAGCTACTTTTGTTCAGAGGTGACTTTCCTACAGTGTTTTTCCCTAGTCCCTGTGTAAAGGAGTTTTGTCTTGGCACATCATGCTTCTATTTTCTGACTGTCCCGTCTTCCTGCTTCTCTCTCTTTCTTCCTTTAAGGTCTGTAGTACTAGTTTGAAAGAATCAAGCTCTCTGATTTCTGATGAACGTCATCCTTGGAGATGGAAGGTGAAATGCTCTATAAACTTCCTATTTGATTTTTGGAGGGAGGAGTAAGACAGAAAATTACATTCAGGTCGAAGATGCACATTCCCAAAACAACTTATGGCAGTAGAGTTAACTTTGTGCTTGCTTGGGAATAGAGTTCTGCCGCTGTTGCAGTAAATGTTAGAGAAGCTTCATGTGATGTCTTCCTCAAAATCATGTCCATACCTCTGCAATTCCATCATAGGCAATTTGAAGAACTTACTTAAAAAGAATTAATAGATAATGAGAAATATAAACTTTCTACAGCTAGACCTACGTAACAAATTTGTCTTTGAGCAGAAGTAGAATAGTAGATCTTGATCTAAGCAAACAGTACCTGATTCACATGATCAGAGGTAAAAAATGCAAAGGCAGGAGTGGGCAAAGAAACAAACTGAAGGAAAACTAGAAAACAAGGAGAGTTCAGTGGAAGTTCTCAATAGATCTATGCAAATATAATTCTGCTGTATTACACCTCCTTGTCCCTTGCCTCCCAAGCAGTCTTCATCTCCTACGTAGAAAACCATGAATTCTCTTATTTCTTGTATTAAAAACCAAAACCAAACCCCTAAACAGCACACCAACATGCTAACAAACCACTGCTCAGTTGTGTTCTTGTGACCTAAAAGGAACATACTTGGACTAGAAGGTCGTAGGGTACAAAATGGAGCATTGCCCAGATTGGCCCCTTCTTTAGAATGAGCTGACGATGCAGAAGCAGTGCAGTGCCTGTGCGTGCCCTCAAGAAATGTGTTGGAGTGCTAGAAAAGACCAATATCATCCAACCTACCCAGCAGTGGGAGAAAAGTAATCCCTGTTTCCAACTGTTCTTGCGTTGAGTCTATAAATCCTTCTCAGACTTAAAACAGGAACTTTTAGAAAAATACGCAGTTTTTATTCTTAACTGTCAGCATACAGAAAACTCCCTGCAATATTAAGTAATTTTTCATATGTAATTATTCTTCCTGTGTAAAATGTAACTCTTAACCTCCTCTTCAGTGAAAATATATACTCATCTGATTTAATGTGAGGTAATTTTTTTTAAAAAAATCTTGAAAAAATGTTTCAGGCCTTTCCTGAAACCCTTCAAAATTGTCACCATCCTGGGTAGAAGCATGGAGGCTGGAAATGGATGAGCTATCGCAGTACAGATTTTCTATTCAAAACAACTGTTCCATGGGACTTTTTCTCTCTCTTTTTCTGTCTTCGTAATGGTCTGGGTTTCGCTTGTTTCCCTTTTCAAATAACGTTCCTATTAAAATCCTGATTTACCAGATTTTTCAGATACCCCTTTTTTTAGCCATCTATATGACTACCTCTTCTTTATCTTCCTCACTTTCTGTATGTTGGTGTCATCATGAAGGTCTTCTCAGCAGAACTGCATCTTTTTTTTTTCCCGTGTTCATGAAAATATTTTAATCAAAGTTGGGATGAATCAGATCACTGCATGGGTTCTTTCTGTTTAGAAATAATTTTTCAGTCAGTTAACTAGTTTGCAGCCTGTAAGCTGCTCTGATATTTTTATATTGCTCAAAAAACCCACCTCAGAATGTCATCCGTGATTAAGTCAAATGTATTAAAGAAATCAGAGGTAACTGTGCTAATATATTTAATCACACTTGAGCTCATCAAACTCACCATTTTGATTAAACCTGTTTTCCATAATGCCACGTGGAAAGGCATTAATTACATGCCTGTGATTTGATTCTTCATTGATTGTCTTTGCAGCAGTCTTTCCATGGGTCTCTGGAACAACACAGCTTGTGTGACCTGTACCTACATGCTTTAATTTTACTTCTTCTAAATATTTTCTGCATCTGATCTTTTATCAGTCCTGTACATTTTCTCATTTTCAAAGGCTTTTTTAAAAATTTACTGCTTGCGGGTTTATTCCAGTTATTACACCTAAGACATCAATGAACACATGTATGTATTTTACATGAGGAATTAGAATATTTCATTGAAAGTAACTACCTTTTTAATGGAAAAAATCCACAAAAAACCACATTGGAGCTGTTTTATTCCTAAGCTTTTATCTATTATTTTAATTTATTCTTTACATACTAATTCTTGCTTTTACTTTTTTATGTTTGCAAATTTGAGATTCTCCTTTCCTGTCTTAATTTTTTTTTTCACTTGAAAATAAAGTCTGTACTTAAAAGCTTCTTGACTTTTAACTTTCTTGACCTATTTTCTGCCACCTGGAATGTCCTTTGACCAATTCATTCCTTCACAAATCCTGTATGTGGCAATTGTGGAAGCTTTCTAAACTGTTCCCAACTAGCAGGTGTATTTTTTCTGAAATTTCTTTTGACTGTTGCGTTGGCCTATGTTAACTTTCCAGCTACAGAAAATATTTTTTTTATTTAATCATGACATATATTTCTGTTTTTCACCAAGATTGTTATGAGAAATTAAATGGTTGGGGATTGCTTGGTGTCTATTTAGTTTATAATTTTTTTAGTTCATTTATTTATTTTTAGATTAAGGTGGGAGTCTTCATGCATTAGGAAGAGATTTAATATGGAATTGCTCTGAATTGTGTAATGTACACATCCAGTCTGATATTTTATTTTTTTAAGAACTAACTCCAAAGATATTTTGCCCAATGGAACAGTTTGAAATCTTCCATTAAAAAAAAAAAAAAAGGTTTGTTTTTGCTGTCAGACAGCTGCTCTCTTTTGTCCTTTGACACAGCTCCAGAATTACTCACAGTCTTTCTTGCAATTCATGTGTGTAGTGATTAACACACACACTTTCCAGGTCTGCTTCTCCAGAATTTTCAGTAGCTCTGTAAACTCTGAGGATTTGGGTATTCAGTGAAGACAAAATCCAAAATTAAACCCCCTGTAAGTTTAAAAAAACCCAAACCAAACAAAACCCAAAACCAAACCAAATCCATATGATTCTACTTCTTTCTCCCTCTTCCTCACTTCCCTTCATATTATAATAAAAGTCAGCACCCTTACTAAATATTAGTTTTGTGTATGAAATTTCCCTTGTGGTTTCATTAGGTATTTATTAATTTCCTGCCCAAGTCTCCTTTAATATGTTGCTGTGTTTTTTTTCTACCAACTGTTCATCCCAGAGGTGGCTGTGCTGACACTGCAATGGATATAGACTTGGGGAAATGAACAGAGATACTTCAGTGTTTTTCTTTAAAGCATTCTGAGGCTTTGATAGATGAGGAGATGATGCTGAAGTGACTTGCATGTTGTTATTTCTGTAGAACATTTTGGAGTTCTAAAGAAAAGTCAGAGCTTTTTAATCTTGATTTTCATGGCTTGCAGTCATATTGTCTGGCTGCCCAGTGCTCTTTCCTGATAAATTGCAAGGAAGTTTTACTGCAGAAGGCTGCAGAGATATATGGAACTAGAGGGAAGTAGTGGAGGCTCTCATGGTCCTAGTCCTTGTACAAGGCATTTCCTGGCTTGTCTTCACTCTTCTGCCTCATGACTGCTGATCCTGATAAATGCTGAAAGCTGTAAAATCTCTATTTTAGTGTGCCCCCTGCAGTCACAATAGTTTTTATATAAAGTGACTTATTTATTTAGTCTGTTTGATTTTTAAGAAAATAAAAAATAAGTGAGTTTATGTCTGTTTCTTGTATCTTGAAAGAAGAAGAATGTTTATGTTCACAAGCTTTTGCATACTTTTGTATTTTCCCTCTGTGGTTCCATGAGTTAGAGCTGTGTTAAAGCTTGGGATTTTAATTTTTTTTTTTCAATTCTAGCAGCAAGGCTGTGAAGAAAACTTGTGAATAACATGCAACTTGAAAGTAATTCTAGAGTTAATAGTCCCTTGCACTAAAAATACTTTTACATCTGATTTCTATGCAGTATAATCCATGAAATGTTGCTACTTTTTTAAGATAAGTGCATTAAAGTAATATTTCTTTGGCCTGACCTAGCTACAGTAAAGGGTGTAAGTTCAGTTTCTTTCCTATTTAGTGTACCATCATCAATCCTTTGTGTTAGGAGGGCAGTAAGATAATTCACCTTCTGCTTTTGATCACTCAAGCTTTTGGCTGATAACCTCTAAAGCAAGCAAGGAAAGCTGAGGGTCACCTAAAAAAAAAAAAGAGGAGGTGGTGAAATATTTAGTAGAGCAAGCTGACATATGAACTAAAGTCAGCAGCCTCTGGAGAGATAAGGCTGCTAATCCTGCCTGGAGAATTGAGTTACTGTAAAGACTGATTCAGGAATCATCCACTGAAGTTACACCACTTCATTGCTATTCCCCATGCCACCTGCAGATCCACTGAAGTTACACCATTTCATTGCTATTCCCTGTGCCACCTGCAGATTTGCACACTTGAAAACATCTGCTCAGAGTCAGTTGAGTGATCTCACTTGTATAGCAAGTCATGCTTCAAAAGAGCGACGTCTGAAAAATTATATCATTTGCAGAGGGAATGGTTTGTTTTGCTTAGGGGGGGACCGTTTGTCCTGGCTGGTAGTTTCAAGGAAAGGTCAAAGAGCACAGACCAAAACCTCATAGTCACATTGTAATGGGGCAGCAAGACAGTGAAGCATCTGAGGGGCACTAAGTTGTGTCTGTGACTTCAGTAACTTGTTCTCCTGCTCCCTTCTCTCTGCATCTGGGAGTTGAAATGTTCAGCCAGTCTTTAGCTGTATGCCGGCCATTTATCTTTTTTTTTAAACACCTGTTTCTCTCTTTCCCCCAAAAAGCAAAGAATGGCAGATAACCAGGAGAGTCAGATGACCATTGAGGAAAGGAAACACCTGATTACAGCTCGAGAAGAAGCCTGGAAGTCCAAGGGTAAAGGAGCAGCCAATGACTCCACACAGTTCACTGTAGCTGGCCGAATGGTAAAAAAAGGTCAGTGATGAAATGATCCCAATATAAATAAGACACCTCTTATCTGTCTAGTCAAAATAAAGTCAAGCTAAAGCTATGCAGAAACAGTATCTGTGTTTCTGCAAGAGGAGGACTGTTTGTCTTCAGCTGAATATCATGTCATGAGGCTGCTCACTTTAGTTTCTTGTAGCCATCATATTGCTCCATTTTGTTCTGCCCTGTTGCACTGCCATCCAGTTATTAAGGGGCTCTGACTGGTGGAAGTTATCACTTGAACAGGGATATATGTTTTGTTTCTCCTTCTAATACAACCCAGAGGACATAGCTGGATTGTTCTTTCTTATTTATTCTTCCTTTGAAAACCAGCTGCGCTGTCTAGAGAATAATTGTGAAATCTAGTTGTTGCTATTGCTGGCACTTCCCTCCACTCTTAGGAACGCTGGGAATATTTAGCAAACAAGTGTTATTTTTATGGATGCTATCTTGTACAACAACTTGAAGTACTATGTTTGGCTGAAGAAATCACTGAACAGATTCTCTGGTTGTGCATAGAACCAGGGAGTAGAAATGGCAAGGGAACAGTGTTGACTTTTTTTTTAAATCTGTTGAATTCAGTCACTTTTTCGAGACCTGATCGTTCTTCTGAAGTGGACAGGAGTCTCTGAAGGCTGCACATAGTAGAAATGTAGCTGTTCTCGCAGTGCTCTTGGGAAGATGATAGGTTTGGGAAGAAGGCACTTAAACTGACCTCCTAGTGCTTAATGCATACCAGGTTTTATTTTGTTACGAGAACTTTGTTATTAAACACAACAACGATGAACTTTGAGTTAAATGACAACCATAAAAAAAGAAGTCATCGTAGAGCAAGGGCAATATTGCAACAGGAGTAGCTGCTTGCAATCCAAGCCACCTTCTGTTGGCAGATAAACAGATACACAGTATTAGGAATTACATCTATTAGTAAAATATTTTAGCTGCTGCTTACATTGTTTTGCTGCTAGAAATGCCAGTGGTCGGTGTGTAAAGAGTAACCTACTTTGGAGAGTCACCAAAAAAAACTGTTCGATTGTCCACAGACTTGCTTTTTGAGAATTACCTCCCCCCCCAATATATTGGTCTTTGGAAAGGAACAGAGGATGATAGCATTGTTCTTCTTAATGGGAAAAAAATTACTTTGAAAGGGTCTCTTTAGGTGCTATGATCATTCCTTTGAAGAAGCAAGGTAACACAATGACAGTGGCATCAAAAAAAGTACCCCAAGTGGGATTTTATTTAGAAGTGTGTTGTTTTTAGAGCCTGAAAGAATAAATTATCATGATCAGTTTTTAATTTAAGAGATTATGAGAAAGAAATGCAAAATTTGTTATATGCATGTGCACAGATGCTGTATTTTAATTGCTTCTTGTGGCTGACAATTTTTCAGTCCTAATTGGAAGGTCATCCTTTACTAAGCAGTTCTCCATGTGGTGTTGTGGATTAAGTCCTGGTAGAGCTGCTTAAGAGCTGTGTCCTCTCGAGTATGTCTTGATGAAGGCTTTACCCATTGACCTAAAAGCTGATGGAACTTTGAATATCTTTAGTAGAAGGGAGAAAAATTGCTTGTGGAAAAGCTACCCAGTTATATTCTAAATCAATCTTTGTATTGACAGTTCGGACTTGCTAGGACTTGCAGTAAAGATAGTGGAAACATGGTTAGTATATGTTCTCCCAGCACAACATTGGTATAATCTGATCAAAATAACTAAAGGCTTAAACTTACATGGCTCAGTAATTAGTAAGCTAAGTGGAAAACAGATATTAGAGAAAGGTGTAAACATCTGTTCCCCCATTTACTGAAAGTCTAGGCAACAAGAGTTAATAGATGCAATTCTTTGCTTCAGTGTGCTTTTCTGCCTAATAAAAACAATGAATCCTATAGAGTGCCATTTCTATTACTAGAACAACGAAGATTCATGTGAAAAGAACAAAACAAAAATCATCTGATTTTATACACTGGGTCCAGAATGAATTGCTTTATGGTAGTTACTGAAAAGGGTGGAGGAGAATGCAATAAAAGGAGGGAGTGGTGCTTAATATGGTGGGAACTCTGACTTTCATTTCTGCTTCTGTTTCCATGTGTTCTTAAAAGTGCATCCTGCCACATGGGATGCATTTAAATTTAAAAAATGCAGTGAGGGCATGGGGGAGGTGAAGGTGCCAAACAAGGTCTTGATAGTTTCCTTGCTAAGCATATCTTTTTGTTCAGAACACTTGCATGTTTTTAAAATGTGGCTTGTGGTAGAGCTGGAATCCAAAATGTAGACCAAGTGAACTGCTACTATCTTGAGAAGGTGTATTCAAGAGAAAGCCTGTATTTTGTGTTAGCTTGCTTGCAGATACTTGGAATTGAAGATTTGTTCTTGTGAATGGGGTGGTTTCAGAGGCTGCTGTTGATTAAAGGAGCAGGCAGGGCAGTGCACTCTGCCACCTCTAATACAATGATTAGGGAGGCTGGGGAAATATTCCAGACTGTAGGAAGTGTCCAGGCTCATTTGCTTTCCCTAAATAGCTTCCCTGTCATCAGAACGCGGGCTGAACTTGCAACTGCATTTCTTGTGTTCTCTGTTCCTACACAGGCCTGGCTTCTCCAAGTGCTCTAACACCAGTAGCATCCCCTTACAGCAACCGGCAGAAGTCTACAAAGCCCTTGGAAGGTAAGGAATAAAAATGTCTGAGATAAGTCCAGGCTTTTTTTACTTTCTGTCAATTAACAGGTTTTACTTTCTGGTTTGCTTAGAAATTGAAGCCAAGCCTGATATGCAATTGGAATCAGATATGAAGCTTGACAAATTGGAGTCATTCTTGGGAAGGCTGAATAACAAAGGTTGGTAGAGTTACTGAAGATGGCAGTGTATCCGCTCTCTGACTTCAATAAATAGATTAAAGTACCTCTTAGTTAAAATATCTGGTAACAGGAACTAAATATTTCATTTTTCAGACTGCACTTACTGATGACTTGCTTTATTTTTGTGATTCAGTCCTTACTAAATTTTAAGAAGAAAAGCCTTTCTCTGTGGTATTACAAGTGTACAATAGAGTAAATCACAAATGCCAAAATAACTTTCTTATTTCTCTACACGTAATGTAGAGAGATCCTTCTTGAGAACAAAGTTTCTTACAGCCACAAAGCCTCTCTGAACTGTATTACTATATAGTGAAGCAGCTTTAAATGTAGGTTAGGGTTATTAAAATCAAGATAGGACACTAGGCTGCTCCAAGCACAGTTCATTCACCTTCCTGGTTTTTGAAAACTGACTCTCTATAGCAGTTCGTCAGCTTCCTTGTACAGCTTGTTTGCTATTTATGAAGCTGTCTAGAGTTCTCCAGTGTTTCTATTTCATATGTCTGTCCTCCACTTGTAAGACAAAAAACCTTTTGTAATTCATAATGTGTCAGATACCATAAATAAATGCATTGACATTTCAGCAGAGGAGGCACTAGTAGAACAATGATTCCACCATACTAGTCTGAAGTAGTGACTTTTCCAATTGTAGTTCTAGTAGATCTTTTCAAAGGAAGGAATTATATGGTTGGATGCCCGACAGAATATAGAAGACATTAAAATACTTATCCTACCATAACAACTTATTTTTGATAGTGCCCAAGTTTTTTTTAGCCATATTTCCCAAGCATTTTGTGTAATGATTATTGCATATGAGTAGCAGTTATCCTGTTTTAACACTTTTAATCAATGCTTTCCTACCATAAGTTTAAAAAAAGTAAACACAAAAAAACCAATAAAAACTAAAATGCCACCACCACCTCAAAAAACCCCCACTCCAACAACTACCAAACAAGGTATGTTTACCTTTCCTAGAGTTAGAAACTCTAGTATGATTATTTACTGGGTAAGGTGTTTCTTTCCTGCAGTTGCTGGGATGCAAGAGACAGTGCTGACAGTTACAGGAAGATCTGTGAAAGAGGTGATGAAGCTGGATGATGATGAAACATTTTCCAAATTTTATCGCCATGTGGAATTCCCTTCTTCCTCAGTGCCTTTAGACCTTGATGAGGACTTTGATGCCATCTTTGATCCTTATGCACCAAAGTAAGAACTACTTTTTTCCCCACTGTTTCTAATGCAGGGCCAGTGTTCAATGTTCAGGTCTGAGTCATCATGTATGTA
The DNA here is from genome assembly GCA_013397135.1 of Pachyramphus minor. NCBI lineage: Eukaryota > Metazoa > Chordata > Aves > Passeriformes > Tyrannidae > Pachyramphus > Pachyramphus minor. Next base: position 12,233 of record VYXB01002372.1, on the reverse strand, counting down.
GGTACCTTAGTACTGGGCATGGCTGTTTCTTCTGCGTATTTCTGAAATCATGCTCCTGCCTGAACCGAGGAACTGATCCTGGTTTCTTGTCATTAGATGATTCTCCCTAGAAAAATTACCTGATGGTTATAAACACTGCTTGTTTTTCAGGTTGATATCTTCTGTAGCAGAGCACAAACGTGCAGTTAGGCCTACACGCAGAGTCCAGTCCTCAAGAAACCCACTGAAAATGCTGGCAGCAAGACAAGATATTCTTCATGAATATACTGAACAAAGACTGAATGTTGCCTTCATGGAGTCAAAGAGAATGAAAGTAGAAAAAAGTAAGCTAGAAGGATGATTTTTTACAAGACACCATCTTGCTGTTTTAGTTAAAAGTGAAACAAAAGATCTCAAGGCGAAAACCAGAAATGAAGGAATGGAACGTACTCTCTAAGTGGCAATGAACTGATTGAGGTATAAGGTTGAACGTAGACTGTCTAGGAGGTCTGGAAAGAAGGGGGTGTGTGACTTCCTCAGGGAAAGCTACCTACAACCCCCTCCTGTGTGTAGGTTTAATTATTTATTTTTAGCACAGTCACATTGTGCAGAGAGAGAGAGATTGCCTCAGTGCCTGCAGGGTGAGTACAGGAGATCAAGGAAAGCAGATCCAACGTTACATTTTGCTCGGGCAAGAGCTGGCAAGAATAGATGAACTTTTGTTCAGGTACATTGGCCTCAATTTTGGGTCCTAATTTTCTCTCAGAAACTAGAATTAGCCTTCTTGACTCCTAAATATTAATTTCCATAGAGGATCAGTGCTTTGCGGCAGGGCTTTGTGTTTTACTTGTGACATTGCTTTCTCCTGACAACCAGGCAGACAGCAAAAGACATTATTGTAAAATTTATTCAAAGGTTTGTCAAGCCAATCTTACCATTTGGGGTACAGGTTTTCCTTATTACATTTGAATAAAGAAAGGTCATCTTTAAACATTGACTGTATTGATGAAAACACTAATTATATGTGTAATACTTTCTTGCCATTTCATGAGAAGCATTTCTCTGGGTTATAAATTAATTAAGTACTTTGGTTGAGCAACAAGCAGAAGTAGCCAAGAATTTGGGCCTTAAGTTTACAGTAAAACATGACTAAGATTTTGAAATGCAAATGGCTATTGCATCACACTGTCTGAGCCAAATTTTGAGGGAAAATCAGTTAATTAGCCTTGAATCTCTTCTGTCTTTTATTATTAATGATTTATAAGGCATTGAAGATCTACACAGTGCTTCACAAAACATTGGGTAAGACATGTTTCCTAGCAGAGTTGGTGTTTCTGCCAAATAAAATAGTTCTGATGCCAACAGTTTACTCTTGGATGATATCTAGAAACTTAGATAATCCTAAACCCACAAAGCTTTTGGGCTAGTGGTTAATCTGAGTTCAACCTGGTTTTGCTGTTGCTATTGATAACAAGAAAAGCTGGAAATAATGGGCAGAAATTATTTTCTTAATGCAACACCCAATTTTTTAATATAATTTTGTCCTTTTTTGTGTGTGTATGTGTGTCTTTCCTCCAATTTCTGTTTATGTGCAAGTGTCTACAAACTCGAATTTCTCAGAAGTGGCACTTGCTGGCCTGGCAAGCAAAGAGAACTTCAGCAACATTAGCCTGCGGAGTGTTAATCTAACAGAGCAAAACTCTAACAACAGTGCTGTGCCATACAAGAAGCTAATGCTCCTGCAAATTAAAGGTACACTGGAACTGCTTTTACTTTCCATAAACAATAGGCTGAATGCAACATGTGGGAGTTGCTACCACAGTTGGATGCTTAGCTTTCTCTGGATCTTCAGCTCAAGATTTATGTCCAAAACTTAAAAGAATAAGTGACAACTGTGTGACAAAGGTTAAACCTTACAAATAAGTTTGCATTGTGCCACTACGTGTGTCTTTCAAGGAGAAAACAGAGTATTTCAGAAATTCTGGTCATCTCCTATGGAAATTTTTTAACTGTCCCGTTCTTCAATATAACTTGGAAGTGACATGACAGTGTTCTTGCTCCACTTCCCCTTACAGTGAGTAGTAATGTATCTGATTCTGCAAAAATAATAGCTACTATTTTGGCAAAGTAAAATTCCTAATCCTTTTTACTGCCTTTAGAAACTCTGTCAGAGCTTCACTTAAAGGGTATAGGGTTCTGGAAGTCTGCTGCTGTCTGTCATTTACTTAATTTCTTTCCAGAAGGACACAAAGTTTTTAAACCAAGAACAGGAAATAATAGAAGCATTAGTTGATAGGAGACAACAGTTTTTTGTTTTGTATTTTTTTTTAAAGAGTAAACTTTTTTCCCACAGTAGTAGTTTTTTAATTCATCTTTAACAGTCTGTTTCCGTATATTTTGCTAAATGTGCTGAGTTTGTATTTCATTGAAAACAAATTAGATCTTGGCACTTGATAGCATTAGTTGAAGGAATATAATTAACTTTATTTTCTCTTTAGGAAGAAGACATGTTCAAACAAGATTAGTTGAACCTAGAGCCTCATCACTGAACAGCGGAGACTGTTTCCTGTTGTTAACTCCACATTTATGTTTCTTATGGGTAGGAGAGTTTGCAAATGTCATAGAAAAAGCAAAGGTTAGTACTATTTGGGGGTTTTATTACTTATTTTTAGAACTGTTGCAGTATATGTCTCTTTGATGAAATTGATCCTTGGTGGTAGTCCTCTCAAAAAGTGGCATGGAACTGATGACAGGTCCATGATGGGTAGATATGCAGGATTCCTGAAAATGTTTTAGCCCATGCACTGAATGAAAGATGACGTAGGAGCATGTAGGTTGGGAAGCTGCAAGAGAAAAGAGGATATCCTCAGGATACAGATTTGGACTCAAACAAAAATAGCCTGAATTGCAGGATGTCCTTTTCATTCCCATGTTCATTGAGATCAGGTCTTGTTTTAAGGTAAATGAAAGCACAAATACATTTCTGTACCTTTTTTCCAGTGTCTGTTTATTTAGTGCAAAAAATAATAACCATTTCTTCTGTTATTTGCTCTATTATATCCCATTTGTACTGCACAAGAATTCCAAAGACTTAAGCAATCCTGTTCAGATAACTGTTAATCTCTTAGGCTTCAGAACTTGCAACTTTAATTCAAACAAAGAGGGAACTTGGCTGTAGAGCTTCTTATATACAGACTATAGAAGAAGGAATAAATACCCATACCCATGCAGCCAAAGACTTCTGGAAACTCCTTGGTGGACAGACAAATTACCAGTGTAAGCATTCTTATAGTTACAATATTTGATGTTCTACCACAGTAAAATAGTTGAGTCAGTTCTCTTTAGTAAAAGATGGTAATTCTTTTATTGTTTTTGACAATCTTTTCCTTAAGCTGCTGGAAGTCCTGAAGAAGATGAAATGTATGAAGCTGCAATAATAGAAACAAATTGCATTTACCGCCTTGTAGAAGATAAGCTCATTCCTGAGGATGACTACTGGGGAAAGGTGCCAAAATGCACCCTGCTACAACCAAAAGAGGTATTGTGCCACTTACTGCTCCTGTGGTAAGGGCAGGAACAAGCAACTGATAATGACTCTCGGTAACTGCAAATGCTCATGGAGAGAATCACTGAAAATTGGGTCCTCCGTACTTCTCAAAGGCTTCTGAACACTTTGCTGTCTAGAGTGTGCTACAGGTCTCAAGAAATTTGATCATACTATCTTTGAAGTGAAATACCATTTTAGTCATTTAAACACTTTTATCAACAGTGGTTCACTCCAGAATCGTGAAGTGCAAACCAGGTATCACTTCCGAGAAACCAAACAAAATAAAACCCTGTTTTTATTTCTATCCTTAGCAAACTTTTCCCTTTCAAACAACCATTTCACCCATCTAAGTCAGAGTGAGAGCAGATTTCTAAACTAAAGACACAGTGCATTTTTTTGAAAGTATGAAGTCACTGCCTGTTTGCTGAGCCAGTTACCCATGTTGTGTTCTATCAGCCTTCCCTGGCTGCAGGACAAGGCATAGGTCAAAGTGTCAGGGAAAGCTGCTGTAACTGGACAGCAATCAGCCATGCAATGGAATCAAGTTTTTAGCAATAAGAGCTCTCTAATCCGCTAGTGACTTGTCTGCCACCTAAAGATACTTCGTAGCCTTCCCTACACTCACTTCCAGTTGTTCTCAACCATTAGACATCACAGAACAGACCACTGCCCTGTCCATACTTGCATTGCAGTGCTACTTGTTGGTGTCACTGCAGAAACTCACATATTTGGAGGAGTTTCTGTTCAGCAGAAGAAAACTGGAGGATCAGAGTATCACCTAACCTAATAGTAGGTTGTTGGTGTTTTATGTTTGGTTTGATTTTTAGGTGCTGGTGTTTGATTTTGGCAGTGAAGTATATGTATGGCATGGGAAGGAAGTTACTTTAGCACAGAGAAAAGTGGCATTCCAGCTGGCAAAACACTTATGGAATGGCACCTTTGACTACTCCAATTGTGACATAAATCCTCTGGACCCAGGAGAATGCAATCCCCTCATACCCAGGTATTGTAAATTAAATTTGTTCTCATTGCTGATACCTAGTTTTCTTGTCCTTTTTTCACAGTGTTTAAGTTGATTCTATTTCTTTTGTTCCCTTGTACAGAAAGGGGCAAGGACGCCCAGACTGGGCTGTGTTTGGCAGACTCACAGAACATAACGAGACGATACTGTTCAAAGAAAAATTTCTTGACTGGACAGAACTGAAGAAACTTAATGAGAAGAATTCTAGTGAATCACTTCACCAGAAGGTGCATATAATAAGCATGCTAGGTATTTCAAATTAGGTGACTTAGCTGGGATGGAAGCCAGGAAAGCTTGTTCTCAAGGAATCCAGGGCATGTTTATTATCTTGTGGGCTTTGACCTAGGGGTCAGAACATCACCTCCTACAGTGAACCCCCAGAGTTGCCTGATATTATTATAATATATATATAAAATTAATCAATTCTATATGAGCCAGGCAGCTCAATGAATACTGCCAAGGTGGCTTTGACAAGGCATCAAAAGATGAGAAGACACTAAAGTACTGAAATATGTAGGAGTCAAACTGTTTGACTGGAACTGTGGGGTAAGAAGGAAAAAAAGCTCTGCTCAAAGAAATCTCTTCTCTGTGTTTTTTGACAGGAAGAATCCAGATCTGACTCTAAACCATATGATGTCATGCTAATGGTAGCTGTGCCTCAAACAACTGTAGGCACTGTCTTGGATGGAATGAATATTGGCCGGGGCTATGGACTTGTAGAAGGAGAAGATGGGAGGCAGTTTGAAATCATCACTGCATCTGTGGATGTCTGGCACATCCTGGAATTCGACTATAGTAGACTGCCTAAGCAAAGCATAGGGCAATTCCATGAGGGAGACACATATGTGGTGAAGTGGAAGTACATGGTGAGCACTACAGGTTAGTGAACAATTCCATTTCATCCTGCTGAAACATGGAGAAGTGCAACTAAACCTGCGGCTCTTAGTGGTGAGATTCAGACCTAAACTTGGATAAGAGGCTGTTTTAGAGGTTGGGGTTGCTAATGTAGCCTTCCTAGGCCATTAAGAAGTAGAGCCTCTTAATTTATTTTGTTTAAAAGAAAGCAATAGAAAAAAAAGCAGTTATTTTTCATACATCAAATGTAATGCTGTCGTCTCTGCTTTTGCCCAACATTGGTGGTGTACATATTCACAGGACAGCTCATTAAGCCAGAATTGTGTCCACAGCTTAGCACCAAAATGACAAAGCAGCTGGACTAATGATAGTGATGTCTTGCAAGAGAGGTAGGCTGAGCAACAAGGAAAGGCTTTGCTGGGTAATTGAGATCAATAACAATGACAGGAAGAGCCCTTGCCAACTCATTGTCCTTGCTGTCCCTTTTGCTGTTGCTGGAAACCTTTTGCTGTGGGTTTCAGGCTCAGCAGTGCTCTGACAAAGAGCTTGAGTGCAGCAGGTAAAGGCTGAGAATCAGTCAGCTCAGGAAGCCTGTTGGAACTCACCCTTCTGGCACTAAACTAAGAATAGGTGGCTTTTGTGGTAAATAGAAATAGTCTAAAAATGGTTGTTGGAAATAGAAGTATATTAAAATCCGTTGAAAGCAGTGTAACAGTTATACAGCTTCAGACTTTTAGCCAAAAAACGTAGGTAGGTCTTAGTCAAGATTGTTGAGTTCAGATACTCGCAAATCCAAGAAAAACATGAAAGCTTGTAAGTCTTGGGAGAAGTTCACTAATACTGAACTGTAAACAGACTTCTAATCCAAATGGATGAAAACATATTCCATCATTCCAAAACAGAATAAATTTTTATGTAGGAGGCAGTACTTTTATGGGCTGAATGTACAGATAGGAGTGAAAACCATAAATTTTAGAAGTGAGTAGTGGTTTGAATATTCTCAACTTGAAAAAAATGGGATGCTTTCTCCTAAGTGTTTCAGTTGGATGCTACTCAGCACTGCTGGAATCAAGGCAAAAGTTTTAATATTTTTTTTAAGAATCTGTTTTAAAACTCTTGGGTTTTCTTAAATTTTTTATTTAGTTATATTATTTTATTCCCTATTCGCTGGAAAGAGTGAAATATTCCATAATTGGTTGTATTGTTGAACTTCATTTCCTGTAAACATTATTTGCTTATAATAATAACTAAATACTGATCCTTTAAAAAAAAAAAAATTTGCTGTTACCCTGCTGCCAAGGAACAGTGTGTAATGTGGAAAATGAACCATAATGCACTCTTCTGGTAACATAACTGGACATACCATTTCACATGCAAATTGGCTCAAGTGCTGTCAGTTATTTTTCTCCAGATAGTACCAGTTCTTTCTACATCTCTTTCTCCTGCCAACACAGGCGTCTCTGCCTGTGGGGCTCACATCCACCTCAGGGGACAATGCCAGCTCTGCATGGGGACACACTGGCTTGGAGACTTAATATCTCTCCAACTGGACATTTTATCCTTCCTGTTCTGGATGGGATAGTGCTGAGCTGGCAGATGAGATTAAACCATGTGCTGTTTAAACCTATAGCCAGAGTCCTTTCTTCAGCATGTGCTTTCTGTTTCACAGTTGGAAGCAGACAAAAAGGAGAGCAACAAGTAAGGGCTGTTGGAAAAGAGAAGTGTGTATATTTCTTTTGGCAAGGAAGACACTCTACAGTGAGTGAGAAAGGAACATCAGCACTGATGACAGTGGAACTCGATGAAGAGAGAGGAGCACAGGTGAGCTTCTTAGGTGGCAGGCCTGGTAAGATTTGCCTTCCCAGGTAGCCACTAATGGTAAATAGAAATTATCTTTTTTGGCCTCCTCCCTTTCTGTAAAGGTGTTCTTGTCATTACAAAAAGTCAGACCTCAGAAGTACTTTTGGTGTTACTCCAACTGCCAGAGACATAAAAGCTCCTTTATGGATTTTCATTCCCAAATCTCACTTCTAAAGATTATACTTCTGAGAAAGGCTGAAGGAGAAGGTCTTCTCTCCCTTCAGGAATTTGTGAAGCATATATTCATGCCTTCAATTCAAGTACATGATCAGATAACAGGACTGTCTTCCTAGTGCTGAGAAGAAGCACTTTCTGCAGGCCAAGGCAAAAATACATTTGAAACTTTTAATTTGTTTATTCTGTAATTAGACATAAATTGCCTTGTTTTTCATAAAGTCTAACAAATGCAGACACAGCTAGTTTGAAGCTGACCTCGAGGACAGGCTAGGTAGACTTGTCTTTAGGTAGACTTGGGCTTTGCTGTGGCTTCATCAGCATATGAGGTTTAAAGTTAGTTCCTGTACCTTGATCTGATGTAATTATTTTTTTAACAGCAGTGTAAACATGACCAGCAAGACAGGAGTTCGTAGAACAGAAATGTAAATGCCCTTGGTCAAGAGTGTGGGATTCTCTGCAATTGTAGCAATTTGGCATGTCACTTTCATACTCAAAATATAATGTTTAGATAGCAGATAACAGGCATGTTGTCACAGAAACCAGTTCAACAGCAAATTTTGAATCCATTTCAGCTCCTAAGTTATTTCCATAATGGTTTCAAAGAACATTGGTTGAGGTGGACCAGTTCTGTAAAGAGTTCAAATAATGGTTGGGTTTTAAACCAATCTAAATTAAAGTTTATTTGGTATTTCTTATTCTCTGAAACTCTTGACTGTTGGATTCTAGCTAGAGGTTTCTTTTAATATGCAGGTCACATATGAAACCCATTGCATGCTGATATATGGTAATTTAAACAATAGTCAGCAGTTTTAAAGCAGAGGGAAAACCATGTTCATGGGTGGCCATAACTATGTAATTTTTAATAATCCATAGGGACTAGTTTTCCTGAGTCTGTATACTTGCTTCATTTTTTTAATGAAGACTGGTGCTTTCAATTTCCAGGTCCAAGTGCTTCAAGGGAAAGAACCCCCATGCTTCCTGCAATGCTTCCAAGGAGGGATGATTGTGCATGCTGGAAGAAGGGAAGAGGAAGAAGAAAATGCACAAAGTAAATTATTGTTAGTTAAGGCCTTCTGCCCCAAAATCCTTTTTAAGATATTGTGGAGGGCTTTGAATTCAGTCTCAACTACCGTACTCTGTAGAAAGAGGAAATGAATGCCATGAAACCCTTAAGACAACTTTCCAATGCTTTATTTCAAGGTAGTCTGTTTCTTCTTTGAGCAGAGAAAGGATTTTGTCACCCTAGACCATGCTGGCTTGATTGTATTGGTGCACATATCAATTATTCTAGTTGGTTTCTAATAAGCTAAGTACCTGTTTGTTTTAAAATATATTCTTTTTTACATAGTCTGGGGGAAAAAATAGTTATTTTTATGAGCAGTTCTTCTGCTCCAAGGAAAACTCTAAGCTTTTGTTACCCAGTCATTACTTTTTGTAACATATTCCTTGAATGCTATAGTTGGGGTAGGAAAATTTCAATGTAAGTGTAGCTTGGAGATGTTCCAGTTTGTGCCTGAATGTGATGTTCTGTGCCTGAGGTGCAGAGGGGAAGAGGAGCTGATAGGAATACTGTATTTGTCTTCCTTTTCCCCGTTTGAAACAGCAGAACTTGACTCTAGTGCTCTGTAAAGCTCTTCAGCTCTCATTACTTGTACTGTTGTAGCAAGGTTTCAGAAGGCATCTTTTCTGTTCCAGGGTTTCTCAAGTAGTGTCAGCCAAACCTGGTGCTTAGCTGGTTTGTTCTGTGACCATATAGGTAATGCAATAGGTGAAATTCATCCAGTGTGAGAATAGCTGTTCCAGAGGAGAGGTTTTGAATTTTCAATGCTATGTAACTGTGTAATGCTGCTGCACTGTTCCTGTCTGCTCCAGGTGACTGGAGGCTATATTGCGTGCGAGGAGAAGTTCCCAATGAAGGAAACTTACTTGAAGTAGCATGTCACTGCAGCAGCCTGCGCTCCCGGACATCCATGATTGTCCTCAATATAAATAAAGCTCTTATCTACCTGTGGCATGGCTGCAAAGCTCAATCTCACACCAAGGATGTAGGAAGAACAGCAGCCAATAAAATAAAAGAACAGTGAGTGTCTGACCTATATTTTGGAGATGGTTATGTAGGATATCAATTTACTTAAAATAGTCTGACTCAAAGAAAATTTGAAATAATCTGTCTTCTGAGTACAAATGCAACACATGCATGCTTGGTGAGGAGGACAAGTGATGGGTAGTTGGTTTGGTAGAGGGGACAAAATACATGTTCTATAATCACTTGCACTGAAAGTTGAATGCTCTTATTAATAGACTCATCGAATGGTTTGAATTGGAAGGGACCTTAAAGATCACCTAGTTCCAACCCCCTTGCCAGGAGAGACACCTTCCATTAGACCAGGTTGCTCAAAGCACCTTGAACACTTTCAGGAATGGGGCATCCACATTCTTCCTAGTGTACTAATTACAGCTGCAAAAAACCCCAGACACTTTCCATTTGGAGGGCTCAATATCTGAATACCAAATTAAATTACAGTTGATAGGAGGATTAGAATCCAGTCTTGTGAATAAGGATGAGGAAATTATTTTGGGAAAACATGCAAGCAGGACATCAGCAATTACAAAAGCAGGCAGTGAAAATCCCTACTTGAGAGCTCATGTGAACATCTCCTCCACTCTGGGAATGGGATTAGAAATGGTATGAGAATGGTTGTTGAAATTCCCTATCTTGTTTTTTGATAATTTTTCAAAGTGCTTGTGTTGACTTGAAGTGTACAGCAAGCCTATAGGGTACTTTTGGATTCTAATAATGCAAGTGGCCAGCAGGTTTGTGTTAGCTGTGTTTGAGGCAGGAATGGTGGGTTCACTCTCTCTCTTTGTGTTTTGTAGATGCCCGCTGGAGGCAGGGCTGCACAGCAGCAGCAAGGTGACAATTCATGAATGTGATGAAGGGTCAGAGCCCTTGGGATTCTGGGACGCGTTAGGAAGGAGAGATCGAAAGGCCTATGATTGCATGTTGCAAGGTAGACCTACCTTCCTGGATTTGGCACTCACATTCTACTTTACTGGTCTATGGTATTGTGAGATTCAATGTAAAGTCTTTGAAGAACTTCTTAATAGTTGAGATGATCCCTTCAGGGAGATGGTTCCAAAAATCTACTGAGTTCAAGTAATACTTTTCTAGAATGAAAGAACTGGAAATCCAAGTGTTTCATTTTGTTCTCCCCACCTTCTGCTGCCCATCTGTATTCAGGCAGCACAGAGCAAGAGTTAACACCGTTACCAATACATTTTGCTTCTCTTCTGAAGGGATTTAGGAGGCACTTCTGCACACATTTTCATCCAGCCTTTGCTTTGAAACTGCCAACAAAGGTAGCAGGGGAATTGATTTACCAAGTGGAAAATTTGTCAGCTAACTCTGAGATGGGCTTGCTTCATTTAAGCTGCAAAACATCCAGTTATGAAATGGCTGATAGTAACTAGCCAGGATCAGATTCAGACTGATGGCAGCCAGCCGTTTAGCTCAACTTCTTCACAGCTGTTGCTAGTCCCCCAAGACATCTGGTTGTCTTTCCTGATTTTTCAAAAACCAGAGAATTTACAGTCAGTTTAAAAGTGACTGGAAAATTATTTTTTTTTTTTGTTTTTCACAATCATCTCTGACATTTTCAGTTGCAAATCTTCTTATATTTTGTTCTTTAAAGATCCTGGGAAGTTTAATTTCACCCCCCGACTGTTCAGCCTCAGTAGTTCATCAGGAGAATTCTCAGCCACTGAGTATGTTTACCCTTCAAGAGACCCTGCTGTCATCAATTCCATGCCATTCTTGCAAGAGGATCTTTACACTGCCCCACAACCAGGTATATGCTTTAAAATACTTGAGTAACAAGAAAAGAGATATCTGTATCCTGCAGCAGACAGTGTTTCAGTAGCTGTAAGCACTTTTACCCTGATTTATTGCAGGAAAATGTGTGCACATTATGCTTACACAGCATTAAGAAATAACTAATTTTTCCATTACAGAGAAGCTGAGAACTAATGAAATGTATATGTATCCTAAAAACTTGCTGTAAAGTACATTGTTTATGTCAGAGAATCAGGATTTAGCTGGATTAACAAAAGGGATTGATAAACTGTGAAATGGTCCTGTTGTGATGCTGACAAGCATGTGAGACTGGGGTTGTTTAGGGGATTATAAGAACTAATAAGTGGTTGATGATGGGTTTGTTATTTTCTGACTGCCTAGCACTGTTCCTTGTTGACAATCACCATGAAGTGTACCTGTGGCAAGGCTGGTGGCCTGTAGAAAACAAAATCACTGGATCAGCTCGAATCAGGTGGGCTACAGACAGGAAATGCGCCATGGAGACAGTGCTCCAGTACTGCAAAGGTAACAGACTGCTGTGCCTGACTGCTTTGAGGGTGTCATTTTCAGTTGTACTCCCCCAATTCTATCAATAAACATCAGCTTATTTGAAGATACATCCTCCACTCTTTCTTAGCAAACAATTTGTCTACTAATGGCATTATTCCCAAATTTCCAAGGTACTTTGCTGACTCAATTCTCAGAGGAAAGACTTTATTTCTTTTCTGTGCCCCCACTGTAGGAGAATGGGTCAGACATCAGATCTCTAAAGGTAAATACTGAGAGCACAGTGTCGTAAACCTGAATGCTTTCTGTATAGCTCCTCTTAGATTTCAGAAGCTTCTGTGTATCAAAAAGACTGAATGAAGATACTGTTGGCTGATGTAACTGGGTGTTGATTTAGTGGGGGAGGTGGAAAGACTTTGAAAATCGAGAACAAG